>CM061066.1:63084095-63684095 GCA_030762895.1 Sophora flavescens | reverse complement strand
TGCATTGCAGAGAAGACAAAAAAGTCACCTACGCATCTTTCATGCTGGTAGGAGGTGCAGAGTCATGGTGGAAGAATCGACAAAAGATTATGGAAGTAGAAGGAAGAATAATTACATTGGAATTGTTTAAAGAATGTTTCTTGGAAAAGTATTTTCCTAAAACAATTAGATATGAGAAGGAGCAAGAATTAAGGAGTTTGAAACAAGAAAATATGTCAGTCGGAGAGTATGCTATAAGATTTGATTCTTTGCTTAAGTTATCCAAGTTCTACCAAGTATGTCCAAATGAGAAGTGGATTTACAAAAGATTTGAAGATGGTTTGAGAAGTGAATTACAGAGAGCAATATTACCATTGGGAATTTCCAGACTTCCGGAACTGATCGAAAGATGTACTGCCGTGGAAAGTCATGATAAAAGGATCGAAGCTCATCAACAAAAGAAGATTAAAGGGCCAATAAGGAATCATCAATAGAATAGGGATGAGGGACTTCGTTAAGAACAAAAACTATATGATCGTCCAGAGTCGCGAACCATGCTAATTGAAGGAGAAGGACAAATCACTTCAATTGTTTCAAATGTGGAGGCACACATCTAATGAGAGATTGTCAGGTGAAGGACTTTGTTTGTTTTAAATGTGGTAGGATGAGATATTTTAATCGGGACTATAGACTAGGAGGAATGATAAGATCAAACAGTGGAAAGTAGGGACTGGGAACACAATCTCAAAGAACGGCACAATAGACAAAGCCAACTCAAAAAATGGGGAGTGTGTTCACATTGAGAGGAAATGAGTCTTCTCAATCAAAAGCATCGACGTTTTGTTTGATGAATATTTTTTTTTTTGGAAGTAGTTAGCAAGTTTCTCTCACTATGTTTTGGATAAGACAAAATTTTGAAGCTATAAGCTAAAATACTTATATGTAGTTATTCCAGTACAAAGCAGTTTATAAATATCAGATCACAACAATAATGCAAAACTCAGCTGTTCTACATTACTAACAATTACAATTCAGGCAGTCCAATGTTTCGAAACTCAGAAATTCGTTTCAAAACATGAAGAATATGGCATCAATAAAGAACCCAAAATTTCATTCTCAAATATTTCAGAAATTTTTACCCAATACCCCCTCGCATGCATTGTCTCTAAAAGTCCCCAGGGCACCCCAAACTTAGGTTCTAACAGTATCACAGAAGCATTCCACAACAATCATCAATTTTCTAATATTCCTCACATCACTCATATGTGCATACCCATAACACAAATAAAATCTTCATATTCCTCACCACACTCATATGTTTATGTTCATTCAAGAAACTCATAGTATTCATCATATGCATGCATCGTTGACATTCAAGTGCCACATCATTCAAAAAGTATAACACATGCATTACTCATGGTTATCACTCCCCTATTTTCACAGATAGAATTGTAAACCTTTGATGTTTGAAATTTTTGACAAATGACCTCAATACCGTCTCACGGGACGTTAAAACTTCTATCGCTCACGAGGAGATAGCTTAAAAATCCCCAATTTCAGAACCCTAATTGCACGCTCGCAGGGCGAGCGGAGGGTTTGTATTGTGAATCTGGAAAAATGCCCCATTTTGGTTACCCAGTTTCGCGAGGCGAACACGGGCTCGCAACGCGAACCAGAGAGGCCTAACTTCTGATGCTCTGACTCGCGGGGTGAGCCACGATTCACAGGGCGAATCTGGAAATTTTGACCTTTCATCTTTTCCAGATTCGCGAGGCGAGCCTCTGCTCGTGGGGTGAGACAGAGGCTAAAAATTTTTGGCTTCTCTGTCTCGTGAAGAGAACAGTCTCCCGCGGGGCGAGACAGAGGCTACTCATTTTCGAGGGCTCTGTCTCGCGGGGCAAGATATAGAAAAAATTGCCCCCTTAATTCTTCTACTTCCTAAATGCTCCTAAATGCAATTTTCTAACTAAGGACCCTATATGAATACACTTTTTAGTTTTTATGACTTTTTTTTTTTTTGCAATAAAAGGATATAAACCTTGGGTTGCCTCCCAAGCAGCATTTGTTTAATGTCCTGAGCTTGACGGTCGTCGCCCGCGAAGGGCTAGTCTAGCTTATAGCTCTGATGATCTCTTTGAAAAGCTTCTCCATAGTAATGTTTGAGCCTTTGGCCATTGACCTTGAAGAAATCTACCAGTTCATTGCCCTCCAACTCTACCGCTCCATGTGGAAAAACTGTGTTGAGCTTAAAAGGTCCAGACCACCGGGATTTCAGCTTACCCGGAAACAACCTCAACTGAGAGTTGTACAAAAGAACCCATTGCCCAGGTTCAGATCTCCTTAGCAAGATGTGCTTATCATGTCATGCCTTTATCTGCTCCTTGTAGATTCACGTATTTTCATACGCTTGCATACAGATCCGCGCTAACTCATTCAAGTCTAGTAGGTGCTTCTCACCGGCATTCTTCAAATCATAGTTGAGGGCTTTAATTGCCCAATAGGACTTATGCTCCAATTCAACCAACAAGTGACACGCATTTCCAAGCACAAATTGTATAGAGATATACCAATGGGTGTCTTGAAAGCGGTCCTATAAGCCCATAGTGCATCATCTAGCTTCTTTGACCAATCCTTTAGCGATGAGTTTACTCGCGGTTGAATACTTCCACTTGACCATTGGTATGTGTAACATCCTTGGCTGCTTTATGGATTGACGACTGTCGCCACAAACCAACACGTGTCTTATCAACATGCTTTGTCCTCACTCACACGCTTCCTGGGAAAACTTCCCAGGAGGTCACCCATCCCAGAATTGCTCCAAGTCAAGCATACTTAATTGTGGAGTTCTTAAGTGATGGACTCCCGAAAAGAAGATGCATCTTGTTAGTATAGGTGGTACCAATCAATTCATATAAGCCATCATCAACTGTATAGTATCATACCTACACAATCTCGGGATGCCTCTCATTCCGGTGTGTAATCGGTTCATTCATGTGTCCCTCCGCCTAGAAGCCTGCCAGGAGCCACTCCTTGATCATGCTTTCTTGCACCGACGACCATTCCCCACCCTCGTTAGCCCCGGGTGTCACAGTTTCTGGATGGTAGGGAGTAGCTATCTTGTGTGTTACCCCATATCTCGTTAGTAGGTGATTCATTTGTTTGTTGCAAAAATGTGAACCACCATCACTAATTAGCACCCTCGGGACAACAAACCTTGTGAAGATGTCGCGCCTTAAGAATTCCATGACAACCCGCCATCATCCGTTGTTGTTGGTATAGCTTCAACCTATTTGGACACATAATCCACCTCCACCAAAATATATTGAAATGAGGATGATGGCAGAAAGGATCCCATGAAATCAATGCCCCACACATTGAAGATCTCCACTTCTAACATGCTTTGGAGTGGAAGTTCATGCCGGTTGGAAATATTACCAACCCTTTGGCAACAATCACACCTCTTCGCAAAAGTTTGTGCATCCTTGAAGATAGTAGGCCAATAGAAACCACTTCGGAGGACTTTTTCAGCAGTTTCCTTTCCCCCAAAGTGCCCACCATAATCCGAGCCATGACAATACCACAACATGTTTCCAATTTAATCATGAGGAATGCACCTCATCATTAATCCATCCACACATTGCTTGAACAAGAACGAATCCTCCCAAATATAGTGCTTTGCATCAGAGAAGAACTTCTTCCTTTGTTGCCTAGTAAGTCCTTTTGGGACCACTTTTGAAGCTTTGTAGTTGGCAATATTCCCAAACCAAGGAGAAAGTTTTTCGAAGATAGCTAATAGCCTCTCATCCAGGAACTCTTCCTGGATATCTAATAATTTCTCCTCTTCGTTTGGATCGACCAACCTTGACAAGTGGTCCGCAACTCCATTCTTGGACCCTTTTCGGTCCCTAATCTTAAGATCAAATTCCTGCAAAAGTAATATCCACCGGATTAGTCTAGGTTTGGCCTCTTGTTTTGTCATCAAGTGTTTTATGACTGCATGATCGGTGAAAACAATTATTTTAGACCCTACAACGTAATATCTAAATTTATCAAGTGCAAATACCACAGCAAGGAGTTCTTTTTATGTGGTGGAATAGTTAGCTTGTGCATCATTTAAAACCTTTCTTGCATAATAAATCACATGAGCTAACTTTTCTACCCTTTGTCCTAACACCGCCCCCACCGCATAATCACCTGCATCACACATAATTTCAAAATGTAATTCCCAATTGGGTACAAGGATTATGGGTGCGGTCACATGTCTTTGTTTCAAAGTATTGGAAGCATTTAAACATGAAACATTAAATTCAAAGGATACGTCATTCACAAGAAGGTCACATAGAGGTTTCACTATTTTGGAGAAATCTCGGATGAACCTCTGGTAGAAGCCGGCATGCCCAAGAAAACTCCGTACCCCCTTCACAGTGGTTGGTGGGGGTAACTTCTCAATCACTTCAATCTTGGCTTTATCAACTTCAATCCCCTTTTGGGAGATTTTGTTCCCGAAGACCACACCGTCCCGGACCATGAAATGACATTTTTCCCAATTAAGCACATGGTTGGTCTCTTGGCACCTTTTTAGCACGGATGCCAACTTTTCCAAGCAATTATTGAAAGACGTCCCGAAGACCGAGAAGTCATCCATAAAGACCTCAATAAATTTCTCCACCATATCCAAGAATATAGAAAACATGCACCTTTGGAAAGTCACTGGAGCGTTGTACAAACCAAAGGGCATCCTCCTATATGCAAATACAACCTATGGACAAGTCAAGGCCGTCTTTTCTTGGTCTTCTGGATCCACTATGATTTGTTTGTAGCCGAAATACCCATATAAAAAGCATTAATATTCATATCCGGCTAACCTTTCCACCATTTGATCTTTGAATGGGGGGAAAGCGATCCTTCCTTGTGATCCGTGGTCGTACATAAGTCAAAATAATATAGTAATTAAAAAAACTGCAGTACAAGGCAAAACAACCTTGGTCGTCTCACGAGGATCTTTAAAATTATTAGCTAATCAAGAATGTTAGAGAAAAGAGGTTTTCAAAATTCGTTGGGAGAAAACAAATTGCAATTAAAAAAAAAAGAAATTCAATTAATTATAAACATCAATCCAAGACGTCAAGTTCTTTGGTAGAATTCGTCATTGTTCCAAAAGATATAAATTCGTTTGCCCTTCTCCTCTGTTAATTTGAAATCTACTACATGATCATGTAGGGTTTAAACAACAAAATTGGAGTCACAATCGCAATCCCTAATAATGTTGACTTATGAACAAATTCAATTAACCTAGGTTACCAATCGGTTCCCTAATCTCTATTAGATTTTTGGATTAATCAATCCTAATTCCTAATTCCCATTCAATCATGAAAAATGAATCTACATCTAATCAGACATAGATCAAGCGTAATCACACTCACAACACAAATCATAATTGAAAGAAGAGAAAAGAAGAAGAAGCAATTGAAAAACAATTAAAAGTAAGGAACTCGGAATTCAAACCAAATTACTTGAATGTCTAGGATTGATAAAAGGTTTAGCCTTCAATAGTCATCACCATTGGAGAACCTTTAACAACAAAACATCCAACAAAGTGCAGAAAACTGAATAGGGGAGAAGAGAGGGGATGAGAATTCCAAAACTTACAAAAACAATGATTGTAAAAGTTATCTAATTTTGTGTCTCACCGGCACTAAAATGCTAATTATGCTTATTAATATTGACCTAACCCTAGACCAAATTAAGGGCCTCTGAATAAGCTTTCCAACAAGGTATCATATGCCTTAATAGGGCTTAAGATGAGTAAGTTAGGCCCATTTAAGTGAAGGAACATCATGGACTGCGCACTGATCCGCGCTAGAGAACTCGGGACCCAATTTAGCCTTGATTTTGGCCTAATTTAACAATTCTTGTGAAATCTGAAATTGCAGGTCTCTTCCTTATCTTTCTAGGGACAGCAAGATCACCAAAATCCGATATATGTAGCTCTAGTTATGCTCTGCGCAAGGCAACAAGGTCAGGATGAGTGAAAAATTTGAAAATTAACAATGTTTAGCAATTAAGACCAATAACGTAAACCTCAGCCAAATCACCAATATTAAACACATATAACAATTAATTAGGCCAAGTATACAAACTAAAAGGTAACTCAAAAATGATTTATCACCTTGTTGCATCATTTAGCTTTCGATAGTCCACTTACACTCTCTATCCAGTAATCGTTCTTGTTGTAATCATTTAATTTTTTTCATTGACCACTACTGTTGTGCCTCCTTTCTTCGGGACCACATTAATTGGACTAACCCAACTACTATACGAGGTTGGATAGATAATTATGGCATCTAAAAGTTTAATAACCTCTTTGTGCAGTGCTTCTTTCATGATGGGATTTAACCTTCTTTGTGGTTGCACCATTGTTTTATATCATCCTCCATCAAAATTTTATGCATGCATAATGAGGGACTTATACCTTTTAAATCCGAAATCTTCCACCCAATAGCGGACTTGTGTTCCCGGAGAACCCTTAAGAGCTTTTCTTCTTCATCCTTCTTCAACGCGTTGCTAATGATAACTGGATGTTGTCCCTCCTCACTTAAAAATGCATACCTCAAGTGAGTTGGGATTCAAGAAATTTCGCATCATCCAAGAAATCCCCTTCATCATCTTCAACATGGGATTTTACCAACACTTTTGCAAGTGATAAACCTTGTGCTTCTTTTGTGGCAAGTGATTTGACAATAGGCTCTACCACATCAATGCTAAAACAACTAGATTGCTCCTATGAATGCTTCATTACTTCAAAGACAATAAAAACCATGTTTTCACCTTGCACCCAAAGCGTGAACTTTCCTTCTTGCACATCAATCAATGCACGCCCAGTAGCCAAGAAAGACCTACCTAATATGAGAGGAATCTCAGCATCTTCATCCATATCAAGCACCAAGAAATCTGTAGGAAAAATGAATTTGTCAACCTTCACCAACAAGTCTTCAACCACCATATAGGTGTATTTAATAGTACGATCTGCTAGTTGGAGTGACATCATAGTCCCTTTGACCTCTTGAATACCAAGTTTCCTCATCAAAGAAAGGGGCATCAAATTAATGCTTGCCCCTAAATCACAAAGTGCCTTACCAAAATTCATCTCCCCAATGGTGCATGAAATTCTAAATGAACTCGGATCCTTCAAATTTATAGGTAGATTGTGTTGTAAGATTGCACCACACTCCTCGGTTAAAGCAACCATTTCCTCATCAATGATCTTCCTCTTCTTGGAGAGAAGCTCCTTCATAAACATGGCACATGACGACATTTGTTCCAAGGCTTCCGCAAAAGGAATATTAATTTGAAGCTTGCGGAAGATATCAAGGAACTTTGAGAATTGCTTATCTTGCAAAGGCTTCTTCAAACGTTGTGGATATGGCACCATCATGTAAGGAGGAAGGTCCTCATAATCAACATACTTGGTCTTCAAGAAATCCTCATCTCAACTTTGTAGTTGACACGAGGATACACAAGTAGGGGGTTGAACTGTGTTTCTTAATAGATTTTTCAAACTTCTTTTGGAAACCTGTTTCGTACGCAAGCAGGAAATAAATACACATAGGAAAATCCTCTTTAAAAGATAGTTAATAAAACTCAATATCAATTCCCCACAGATAGTACGAAAAGCAACTTAAAATAGATAAGGGATAAGAGATTCACAACACAAGGATTTATCCGGGTTCACTCTCTTCCAACCAAGAGCTACATCCTATCCTTTCTATTTGAAGGTTTTCTCCACTATAATCCAATAGCTTACAAGTATTCTTTTACACTTTTTTAGGCTTACAATCACTCAAGTATTCAACACGTCCCCAGGCACTCAAGTATTCTTTTACAATAAAGCCTCTTCAAGCTCTCTCTAACTTAAGAGATGAAAAGAGTTGTGAGGATATGAAGGTTTAAAGATCAGATGTGATTACAGAGAACAATATTCAAGAGAAGTTTTGGCAGAGTTTTAGCACTTTGAAATTTCAGAGCTTCGTTATCTTCTTCATTGGGGTCGTCCAGTATTTATAGATGAAGGGCAGTCTCAACTCTTGTTTCTTCAATGGTCTTCAAGATGTATCCGTTTAGAAATAACATTTAATGCTGAGATCCATTGTGTCTGATAACTTGATATTTATTCTGCTAAAAGAGCTATTGTTTATTAGAAAATGCTCAAAGTACTGTAAATTCTCTGTTGTACCCGAAAATTGCTTTTTGTCTTTCCTTCTATGTACTTGTGTTAGAGTACAAAGGTATTTGTGTAATTGATGGTACTATGTTTCTCTTACCAAGAAATATTAGAATAAACAATTAAAACAACCAAGGTAAAGAAAGTACCAAAGCATATTCATTTAATAAGCAATTATTTGAAATAAAGGTTCTGAATAGACAAGTTCAAAAGCGGTAGGTATTTGGATGTGTGTTTTTAATTTTGAACATATCAGCTGATTAGTCTATTACTAGATCATCTAGTGTTTTACCGAGTAGACTAGTATCCAATCAATTAGCTTTTACCGGGTAGTGTACTTAACAAGTCGTCTACCTTTTATCGGGTAGACTACAAGTCATTGGACTTGCTATGTATTGGACTAGTTCTTTCAACAGATAGACTAGTGGTTCGTCTAGCGAACTTAGTATAGACCAACGAAGCTTTTGGACTTTAATCTAAAAGAGCTCTAGACTAGTATTCTCTTTTAGCGATACAGAGAACAATCCTGCACACTTTAGTAGACGAGTTAGATCATAAACATAACATTGACATACAAATTTAATCTTTTTGTTAACATCAAAACTTTCAGAGATTATTAACCATAACCACTTTGGTTCCAACAATCTCCCTCTTTTTGATGATGACAAAAAATTATTAAATTTGATTGAACAAAGTCCAAGAGAACCAAAGGGCTCCCCCTAATGTAAAGCATTCAAACATTTAACAAGTCTAATATCAATCAGTCAGGTAGGGAATATACAACTCTAATGTCAAAGCATCAATATACACATATTATGTATTAGAGCATAAACAACAAGTATGCATATATCAGAGATTTTATATATATATATATATATATATATATATATATAAACGAAAAGGAAACAGGAGGATGGACCATCATTGTCAGTTTTAAGAACAAAATAAATAGAAAGAGAAAACAAGAAGGAAAAAAGGTTTAAGATGAAGGAGGAGGAGGCTGTGGAGGAGGAGGGTTCTGGTTAGGCCCACTCAAGATGTTTTGCATCATCTTAAACTTTTCCTGCAGCATGTATGCATTGTTTGCTTGTGATAAGCCTCTGGCTCATCTAGTTTTATGGCTAGTATGACCAGGGTTTTGTGCAAATTATATCCTATTTTCACCCAAATTAGATTATATTGTCCTCAAGCAAGGTTTTGAGTCTCTAAAGTAGTTTTAGGTTAATTTAGCCAGTTTTGAGTCAAATAAAGCACTTATGGCTATTTTGTTGTTTTCAGGTTAAGTAGAAGTTGAGGGAATAAAGAAACAGGGGATTCGCCTTGCGAGAGTTTTCTCGCCTCGCGAACCTGAAAGCCAGCAGAACAGCAAAAATGTCATCCTCTCTGGTTCGCCCCGCGAACAACACCTCGCCTCGCGACCCTGATAGCTGACTGTTCCAGAGAAATGCAACCCGTTCTGTGTCACCTCGCGGATACATGTTTCGCCTCGCGAGACTGAAGACCAGAAGTCGTGACTTTTCCATTCCTCGCCACGCGAGCAGTATTTCGCCCCGCGAGAAGACCAAACATTACTGACTCTTCATGATATTCGCCTCGCGAATGAGGGTTCGCCTCGCGAGTGGGCTTATTTTCTGAATAGTATAAAAGGCTGTTCTGGACAGATTGGAGGAACTTTTGCTTCTCCATAGTTTTTACATATTTTTCTGTGTGTTTCATTTTTCCATGGAGAACTGATTTTCTTAGATTAATCTATTGTAATCGATTTTCACTACACTTGAGGTTCTTGTAATTTCTGTTTTGTATGCCTTTCCCTTTTCAATACTATGTTATACATTTCTGTTTGTTTAATTCAGGAGTGTATAGTGTTGTGTTGATTCATTTCAGTGATGTTATGTTCCTATACTTAATCGCGTTTGTTTAATTCACGTGCGTTCATTCATGTTCGTTTAGTTCATGAGGGCTTAACCCCGTTTGTTTAATTCGGGAATAGGAACATATATCCGTAGTAGTAATTTCGTTTGTTAATTGTTGCTACAACTGAAAGGGGATTAGAATCTGTTAGGGCTTGGAATTACATGAACCGATGATAGTTGTGAAATCGAGAACAGTAGATTAATCGTCTTTAGCTATTTGATAACCGTTTCAACTTGCTCTGTTTTATTGTTCTGTTTTTGCACTGTTTTCCATTTGCAATTCAACTCCCCCCCCCCCCCCCAAAAAAAAAAATGATTTTTGTGGTAAATAGCAAGTCAAGAGTCCTTGTGAGACGACATCCGAGTTGTCGCCCTAAACTACATTTTTATAAACCGCTCGTTCTTTTTGGCGCGTGCGCGACAGCGCGATCAAAAATTGGCGCCGTTGCCGGGGACTCTTATTTGTTATTTTCCCATTTTTTTTCTTTCTTTTCTTTTTCTTTTATTTTCGTTTTTGTTTTGAATTGGTCTGGCTACTAGGTCTAATTGCCCTGAATTGTGTGATTTTGATCCTGAAATTGAAAGAACACTGCACACACGCCTTAGAGAAATTCGGGCTAGCACTAGTAGTGATTCTAATTCCAAAACTGTTTTTGACAATATGGGTGACCAAAGGACATTAAGACAGCTTGCTGCCCCTGATGTAAATTACAATGGCTTGTGTATTGCATATCCTGGTGCTGATACTCATTTTGAATTAAAATCTGGTTTCATTCACTTGTTGCCAAAGTTTAATTGTCTTGCAGGTGAGGATCCACACAAGCACTTGAAGGAATTCCAGGTTGTCTGCTCCACAACCTCGAGATCAGAGGGAGTAATGGCGAGGATAGCATCAAGCTGAAAGCTTTTCCGTTCTCACTCCAGGGAGCTGCAAAGGATTGGCTGTTATATCTTGAGCCAAACTCTATCACCACCTGGAATGATTTGAAGAGGGTTTTCTTAGAGAGATATTTTCCTGCTTCCAGAGCTGCGTCAATAAGGAAGGAAATATGTGGCATCAGACAAGGAAATGAGTCGTTAGCTGAATATTGGGAGAGATTCAAGCATTTGGTATCCAGTTGCCCCCAGCATCAGATTTCTGAACAACTTCTTATCCAGTACTTTTATGAGGGGTTACTGCCGATGGATAGGAATATTTTGGATGCTGCTAGTGGGGGAGCACTTGTTGATAAGACCCCAGCTGTTGCCAAGCAACTCATTGAAAATATGTCACCGAATTCCCAGCAGTTTACTACCAGGAGAAATTCTGTTGAGACAAGAGGTGTGCATGAGGTCCATAGCTCTTCGTCCAACCGGGCCCTTGAGAATAGAATGGATGAGCTCACTTCTTTTGTAAGGCAATTGGCAATAGATAGGGTTCAGCCTGCAAGGTTGTGTGGCATGTACAGTTCTCCTGAGCACCCATATGAGGCATGCCCTATTCTGAAGGAAGAGTCAAGTACTGATTTGCCTCAAGCTTATGCAGTCCATCCTTACAGTCAAGGCAATAATCAGAACTGGTACAGCACTCCAGACCTCTCCACAAATAGGTACCATCCCAATTGGAGGAATCATCCTAATCTTCGGTATGGGAACCCATCCCAACAACAACCGATGGCACCTCAGAATCCTCCTCAAGTGACCACTTCTGCACCTTCCGGACCTTCACTAGAGGACATGTTCAAACAAATGACTGCACAAATGACTACACTTTTCCAGCAGCAAGTCGGACAGCTTCAGGCCTCACAGACACAGTTTCAGCAGCAAGTTGGCCAGACCCAGCAGCGAACAGATGCTAGCATTCAAGATTTGAGGATACAGATTGGACAATTTGCCACTTCCATAAATAACATGCAACAAGCTCAAGGGACAACCCAGCTACCTGCACAGACAGTGATGAATCCCAATGCATCCAATCCTAATGTGAGTGCCATCTCTCTAAGATTTGGAAAAGTTGTTGAGGCATCCTCTGGAAAAGATGAAGAAACTGTTGAGGTAACTCCTGAGCCTACTGTTGATGCTGAAGTTGAGAAAGTATACAGACCACCAATCCCCTTTCCACACAGAGTTCAGAAGAATAAAAAGATTGGTGGTGAAGACAAGGAAAGGGAGATTTTAGATGTGTTCAGAAAGGTAGCTGTGAATATTCCCCTTCTAGATGTGATCAAGCAGGTGCCTAAGTATGCAAAATTTCTGAAGGATCTATGCACCAACAAGAGGAAGTTGAAGAGTAATGAGAGAGTAAATTTGGGAAGAAATGTTTCAGCTCTTATCCAGTCTAAGCCTGCACCAGAAAGAGTTGCTGTTTTAGCCCCTACTCAGGCATTACCACAGAAGTGCAAGGATCCAGGCACTTTTACTATTCCATGCACTATTGGGGACAGGAAATTTGAAAATTGCATGCTGGATTTGGGAGCCTCCATAAATGTCATGCCCACTTCTATTTTCAATAACCTTGATCTTGGGCCCTTGCAGTATACAGGTCTCACCATCCAGTTGGCCAACAGGACCAGTGCCCTCCCCATGGGAATGGTAGAAGATGTGCTGGTGCAAGTTGATGAGCTGATTTTCCCTGCTGACTTCTACATCCTAGACATGGCAGGAGAGACAAATTCCAGTAGATCACCAATAATCCTGGGAAGACCATTCATGAAGACAGCCAAGACTAAAATTGATGTTAATGATGGGACCATGTCTATGGAGTTTGGTGATATTGTGGCAAAGTTCAACATCTTTGATGCTATGAAACACCCACTGGAGGAGCACTCGGTTTTCCAATTAGAGTTGCTTTCTGAGATTATTGATGATACCCATGAGGACCTTGTTTCAGATTTTCCATTTATTTCTAGTTTTGATGATTTATATTTATGTACTAACTGTACTGACACTAACCCGTGTGCTATTTGTGCTGAGTTTCTTGATTCAACTTTGCAGGGTGATAGTGATAGTGAGAGTGAAGCTGTCTGTTCAGCATAAGTCCTTGACATCATGGCTACTCCCAATGTACCATCCGTTGAGCAGCCACCCTCCCTAGAGCTCAAGCCACTTCCTAGGAACCTAAAGTATGCCTACCTGGAGACGAATGAAAAATGTCCAGTCATCATTTCCTCCAGCCTTGACTCTGACCAGGAAGCTAAGCTTTTAGAGGTTCTGAAGAAGCACAAGAAGGCTATTGGGTGGACCTTAGCTGACATTCTAGGAATTAGCCCCTCTAGATGTATGCACGGAATTCTATTGGAGGATGGGACTAAACCAGTAAGGCAGGCCCAAAGGCGGCTAAACCCATTGATTCTGGATGTGGTGAAGAAAGAGGTGACTAAACTTCTGCAAGCAGGTATTATATACCCCATCTCTGATAGTACTTGGGTAAGTCCAGTGCAAGTTGTACCCAAGAAGTCCGGCCTCACAGTGGTTAGAAATGATAATAATGAGCTTGTACCCATTAGAGTCCAGAATAGCTGGCGAGTGTGTATAGATTATAGGAAGTTGAACCAGGCCACCAGAAAGGATCACTTTCCTTTGCCGTTCATAGATCATATGCTGGAACGGCTGGCTGGTAAATCTCATTACTGTTTTCTTGATGGCTTTCCGGGTATTTCCAGATCCATATTGCCCCTGAGGATCAGGAAAAGACCACTTTCACGTGCCCCTTCGGTACGTTTGCCTATAGGAGGATGCCATTTGACCTTTGTAATGCTCCTGGCACCTTCCAAAGATGCATGCTTAGCATTTTTACTGAATTTATTGAAAATTGCATGGAGGTGTTCATGGATGACTTCACTGTATATGGCTCCTCATTTGATGCATGTATGCATAGTCTGAGTTTAGTTCTAGAAAGATGCATTGAGACTGATCTGATTTTGAACTATGAAAAATGTCACTTTATGGTAGAACAGGGGATTGTTTTGGGTCATGTTATTTCTAAAGAGGGTATTTCCATAGATCCTGCAAAAATTGATGTGATTTCTTCATTGCCTTACCCATCTTGTGTCCGCGAGATCCGTTCTTTTCTTGGCCATGCAGGTTTCTACAGGCGCTTCATTAAGGACTTCAGCAAGATAGCTCTGCCATTGTCAAACCTGCTAAAGAATGACGCCATGTTCCATTTTGATGAAAATTGCAAGATGGCATTTGACTACCTGAAAAGAGCATTGACATCTGCCCCCATCATCCAGCCCCCTGACTGGACCCTACCTTTTGAACTCATGTGTGATGCTTCTAATTTTGCTGTGGGAGCGGTTCTAGCACAAAGGGTGGGCAAGGCTGCCCATGTCATTCATTATGCTTCTAGGACATTAGATGCTGCACAATCAAATTACACCACCACTGAGAAAGAACTGCTAGCTGTTGTGTTTGCACTTGATAAATTTAGGTCATATTTGCTAGGTTCTAGGGTTACTATTTTCACTGACCATGCAGCTCTGAAGTACCTGTTAAAGAAACCAGAGGCTAAGCCAAGACTGATCCGGTGGATGCTTTTGCTCCAAGAGTTCAATGTGGAGATAAAAGACAGGAGTGGAGCTGAAAATCTGGTAACCGATTACTTGAGCCGAATAGCAAGGGATGAGGATCCTTCTCCCATCCAAGATGATTTTCCTGATGAGCGACTTCTACATCCGTATGGGGTAACCCCCTGGTTTGCTGACATAGTTAACTTTCTTGTTGCTGGTGTTGTTCCTGCAGGTACAAGTAGATCCAAGTTCCACAAGCTCAAGAGCGATGCAAAGTACTATGTGTGGGATGATCCGTAACTTTGGAAGTTCTGCAGTGATCAGGTTATTCGGAGGTGTGTCCCCGATCATGAGACAGAGTCCATCTTGCATTTTTCACATGCCTCTCAAGTAGGAGGACACTTTGGACCACAGAGGACGGCAAGAAAGGTCCTGGATTCTGGGTTCTACTAGCCCAAAATTTTTAGAGATGCCTATGAGGTCTACATGAATTGCAAGGAATGTCAAACAGCAGGCCCTGCCATCACTCGTAGGAGTGAGATGCCTCAGCAGCCCATGCTTTTTTGTGAGGTTTTTGATGTGTGGGGGATTGATTTTATGGGTCCTTTCCCCGCTTCTTTTGGTTTTCTATATATTCTTTTGGTTGTTGACTATGTTTCAAAGTGGGTGGCAGCAATCCCCACTAGGACTAACGATGCTAAAGTTGTTTCCAAATTTGTTAGGGCCAACATTTTTTGCAGGTTTGGCATACCTAGGGCTATTATCAGTGACCAGGGCACTCACTTCTGCAACCGTACCATGGAAGCCTTACTTAGGAAATATGGGGTTGTGCATAGAGTTTCCACTGCTTATCATCCCCAGACCAATGGCCAGACTGAGTTATCAAACAGGGAGATCAAGCAGATTTTAGAGAAAATGGTGCAGCCGAATAGAAAGGACTGGAGCCGCCGTCTGGAAGACGCACTGTGGGCTCAGAGGACTGCTTTCAAGACGCCAATAGGAATGTCCCCCTTTCGGCTTGTATTTGGTAAGGCATGTCATCTCCCGGTGGAAGTTGAGCACCGTGCATATTGGGCAGTCAAGTGCTGTAACATGGACATGAAGAAAGCTGGTGTCGAAAGGAAATTACAGCTGCAGCAGCTTGAGGAGCTTAGGCTAGAAGCCTATGAAAGCTCCAGGATTTGTAAAGAGAAAACAAAATATTTTCATGATAGGATGATTACTAGGAAAAAAATTTCTGTGGGCCAGCAAGTATTACTGTTTAACTCCCTCCTGAAAATGATGACTGGGAAACTTAGGTCCAAGTGGATTGGCCCATTTGTTGTTACTAATGTGTTTCCTTATGGTGCAGTAGAGATTAAAGATGCAGGTAGCAACAAGTCCTTCAAAGTTAACGGGCAGAGGCTGAAGCCATTCCATGGTGTGGCTGCTGGTGTTCCTGACGATGCTATTGTTGAGGAGCTCTCCTTGGAAGCTCCCACCTACACTGACACTTGATCAGGGAGTATCCTTTCCTTTCCCTCACTCTGATTTTATAGTTATGTTGTTTCATTGGGGACAATGTATGTTTTAAGTGTGGGGGGAGGGAACTAGTTGTAGTTTTGTTTTGTCTTGTCTTTCTTTTAGCTCTTGAATAAATTGTGTGAGTCTTTGGTCGGTAAGCTTGATTGGTATTGATTGATTTTGCATAGATTGATTGCATGAGATGAGATTTATATTGTTGATGATGATTCCCCCTAGGTTGAATTTTTTTTTTAAAGTGATCCCCATGTGATTGAAAACTGAACTTTGGGATTTTGTTGTAATGGCATGATTTATGATAAGTTTGGGGTGATAGGAAGCACACACTAGGGATAGAATCTCTGTCAAACAATTTGCAAAAATGTCCAGGTGAGGATTTGAGCCTCCAACATGTTTTTGACTGTGTGAAAATCACTTTCAAGTTGCACTTTCCCGAATTTGCTTGAATCTCTTTATGGTTTGCATGATTATGTGTTTGCTTCAGATGATTTAGGCATTTTCTTTGTAAATAGCTACTTAGCCTAAAATAACCAATTCCTAATGCATGTTCCCTAGTTAGCCCCTTTGAGCCTGATTAGCCTATTAATTCTTGTTAACCTTATGTTACAAGCTAAAATCTGAAAAAAACCATGTTAACCCGATCTTAGGATTAGGAGAGCATGGAATCTTGACAAGAGAATCGGTGCAAGAAACTAAGTTTGGGGTGGCTACAAGGTGTGATGTGTTGTTGGGATTGATCAAAAAAAAAAATACAATAAAAAGGTTGGAGCCAAAGGCCAAAAAGAAAAAAAAAGAAAAAAATAAAAAAAAATAAAAAATAAAAAATAAAAAATAAAAAAGTGTAAAAAAAAAAAATGGCTGTAGTCACCCAAAGCACAAAGAAAAATGAAAAAAGGAACTTGAGTTTAAATTCAAAGTGTAAAAAGCTCATGCTCTCTTAGTTCCTAGGGTCTTCAGCCTAGTTCCTTCGTATATCCTACCCTTAGCCAGGCCCCATTACAACCCATAAAAGACCTTTTGATGTTGCATGCATGTGTTCTGTGGGAACTATTTTGAGATGAAAACTAAATTTATGGGAAGTGCTCTTGAAAGTGAAATTGAGTGAAATGTTGTTAACCTGACAAATTGAGCGATTGAGTGAAACACTAAATACCCTTGTGAGGAAGGCAGTTGTTTGAATTTGGTGATCTCCCTCTTGTGTGTAACTTGGATCCCTTGCTTAGATTAATGATTGTTTGAATGATGAAATTGTCAATTGTTTAGAATAAATGATTGTGGGGATTACTTTGTTTGAAAGGGGGGGAACATTGAAGGAAAAAAATTGTTTTGTTAAATTGCTTGAAATCTGTGCAAAGTTGATTGAATCCTTAAGCTTGTCATGTCTTGAGTCTTTTTGATTTTTGAGTTGTAGTTTACTTGGGGACAAGCAAAGTTTAAGTTTGGGGTATTTTGATAAGCCTCTGGCTCATCTAGTTTTATGGCTAGTATGACCAGGGTTTTGTGCAAATTATATCCTTTTTTCACCCAAATTAGATTAGATTGTCCTCAAGCAAGGTTTTGAGTCTCTAAAGTAGTTTTAGGTTAATTTAGCCAGTTTTGAGTCAAATAAAGCACTTATGGCTATTTTGTTGTTTTCAGGTTAAGTAGAAGTTGAGGGAATAAAGAAACAGGGGATTCGCCTGGCGAGAGTTTTCTCGCCTCGCGAACCTGAAAGCCAGTAGAACAGCAAAAATGTCATCCTCTCTGGTTCGCCCCGCGAACAACACCTCGCCTCGCGACCCTGATAGATGACTGTTCCAGAGAAATGCAACCCGTTCTGTGTCGCCTCGTGGATACATGTCTCGCCTCGCGAGACTGAAGACCAGAAGCCGTGACTTTTCCATTCCTCGCCACGCGAGCAGTATTTCGCCCCGCGAGAAGACCAAACGTTGCTGAGTCTTCATGATATTCGCCTCACGAATGAGGGTTCACCTCGCGAGTGGGCTTATTTTCTGAATAGTATAAAAGACTGTTCTGGACAGATTGGAGGAACTTTTGCTTCTCCATAGTTTTTACATATTTTTCTGTGTGTTTCGTTTTTCCATGGAGAACTGATTTTCTTAGATTAATCTATTGTAATCGATTTTCACTACACTTGAGGTTCTTGTAATTTCTGTTTTGTATGCCTTTCCCTTTTCAATACTATGTTATACATTTCTGTTTGTTTAATTCAGGAGTGTATAGTGTTGTGTTGATTCATTTCAGTGATGTTATGTTCCTATACTTAATCGCGTTTGTTTAATTCGCGTGCGTTCATTCATGTTCGTTTAGTTCATGAGGGCTTAACCCCGTTTGTTTAATTCGAGAATAGGAACATATATCCATAGTAGTAATTTCGTTTGTTAATTGTTGCTACAACTGAAAGGGGATTAGAATCTGTTAGGGCTTGGAATTACATGAACTGATGGTAGTTGTGAAATCGAGAACAGTAGATTAATCGTCTTTAGCTATTTGATAACCGTTTCAACTTGCTCTGTTTTATTGTTCTGTTTTTGCACTGTTTTCCATTTGCAATTCAACACCCCCCCCCCCCCCCCCCAAAAAAAAAAAATGATTTTTGTGGTAAATAGCAAGTCAAGAGTCCTTGTGAGACGACATCCGAGTTGTCGCCCTAAACTGCATTTTTATAAACCGCTCGTTCTTTTTGGCGCGTGCGCGACAGCGCGATCAGCTTGGATTGTTGATTGGATATCTGCTTGAACATATGAGCGAACTTGCTTAGAAATTGACTCTTGGAGCTCAAGTTTAATAGCAGTCCTTGAGCTTTCAACAATTGCATCCAGATGACCTCTGCCAGGTATTGTGCTCAGAGCAGGGGATTGTTGTGGTGCCTCAGGATGAACAATAGGCTGTGAAGCTTGTTTCCCTGGCCTTTGTTCCACTTCCTTAGAATCACCCATGTGTTCTCCTTGGTGCTCTGACTCTACTTGCTTAGCAGCTTCAGCTTCAATTTCATCTAAATGCTAAGAATGAGCTTCTTCTTCATGAACAGAAGGCTCTGATTCAGGTTCCACCCAATGAATGTCTTTGTCATACACAACAGGGCTGCTCAAAGGTAGACCAAAATTTTCTTTATGAATAATGAACCTAGCCTCAGAAAAGCCATATACTCCTCTAATCACTGGGGTTTCCTCCTTTTCTTCAGGAAACAGATCCTCATGTGACTTTCCCAATAAATTCTTGCTTCATTTTCAAATTTCTCGTCATCTGGAAAATTAGAGTAGAGTTCCAAAAAATGAGCATCATTGATATCTGACTGATAGAAGTCCAAATCGATCTTGTTAGGGAGAGGCGTAGTCTTCTTGGGCAGTCTGAATTTGCCATCTTTATGTTCACTGAGATCTATCATGGGTAGCCTCAGGAAAATTCTTGGAGGGACCATGCCAATCTTGGTCTTTGAACCATGCCATAAACATCTAGGAGGCACAAAAATTGGTGATGGCCATACATCAAGTAATCTCCATAATCATCTAGCTTGCCATAAGTGCTGGGATGCACAAATTGCTTCCACTTGACATCTCGACTAAGAATGAACCTTATGTACTTATAAGCTCTAGACCTTTTGTACTGCACATCCTTGCGGTCTCTTTTCAGATTTACAGTCCAATAGTTAGGAATAATATCCCTATCAACACCATCTGTATGGGGGGTAAAGGTGGATCCTGATAAGGTTTGGGTAGATTTTTCTTGAAGGGAATTTCTTTTGGGGAAGGTGAGTGAGAAGAGGTCCATGTTGGTTGAAAATTTTTGAAGGAAGGGGACCATCACCTTTAAAGGATATTGGACGGGTTTAGGCTCATACTCATATTCTGGAAGGGGATATAAGGGTCTTGGTTCTGGTGTAGATGGGAAAGTATGGTAAAGGATTCTCCAGTTTATTTTGATCTTGGCCAAATTTTCAGCTTGGCCATCATAGAGAGTGTTGGGGTCAGTGTAAGGAAAATGGTTTTTAGGTAGCTTTGGGAAAGGGGCTCCATAAACAATGCCATCATCTGGTTGGTTAAACCAAGGATCAATTTCAGATATGACGAATTGGAATTGTGTTTGAAGTGGGGAATTGTGAATGGGTGAGTGATAACCCTTTGAATGAAGATTTATTTAGATCCTTTTTACTATGACTTTTTGATATCTTTGAGGTTTTGTGTGTTGATTTTGTTAGAAAATTTTAGTTTGTAAATATTTGTGTTAAGTTTCGTGAATAGCTTCCATTTGCTTTTGATTTGCTCAATTAATGTCTGAAAATTCTGTGTCTGCATATGCAGTACCTTTGCTGGAGCATGGCTGAAGCTCTGGGGAATAAGCTAATGGACGATGCAGCATGAACCATCTCTGGTAGCTCTGTACTAAAGGACAGAGCTGACAAGGACATCTTTCTCTCTCCTCCAGGCGCTGACACTATCCCTTTTAAGGAATCCCACATGCCTAGGAACTGATGTCCCACTTTTTAAGGAATTGGGCTAGGGTTATTTTATTATTGGCTTAATTGTACTTTTGGTCCCTCAACTTTTTCAATTGTGCGATTTGGGTCCCTCAAAAATTTATTTACACTTTTGGTCCCTCAATTTTATCAATTGTGCGATTTTGGTCCCTCAAAAATTTTAATTGCACATTTCATCCCTCAACTTTTAAAATTGTGCGATTTTGGTCCCTCAAAATTTTAATTGCACATCGACTAGTCATGGACGAAATGACTAATTTTGAACAATTCGACAAATTAGAGGACTAAATGTGCATTTAAATTTTTGATGGACCAAAATCTCACAATTGAAAAGTTGAGGGAAGAAATGTGCAAATAAAATTTGAGGGACCAAAATCGCACAATTGAACAAGTTGAGGGACCAAAAGTGCAATTAAGCCTTTATTATTACTTTTGCACTGGCCCAAAAGAGGATGAAAGAGAGTAGAGTACTATAAAGGCATTTAGGGATACCTTAGTTGGACACACTCGAATTTTATTACACAATTAATCTGTCCTTGGAGGCTGTGCTCATCTCTTCCATATGCTGCTGCTGCGTTTCTTTTTGTTTTTCAACCATTGTAATGGTTTCTTGCTCATTTTCTCCCTTTTGTTCTTGTAAGCTCATTATGAGCTAACCTCTCTTAAGCTTTAGGTATGCTTGTGTAATGAATGTTTAGCTGAGTTATGTAATGACTATGTTTTGCATCTTCTTTTATCATGCTTTTAATGTTGTTTAATTAAGAGTGATCAACTTGATTGAATATCAAGCTTGCTTGGTTTGGAAAAATTAAGTAAGTGGGAACTTGATAAAAGATAGGGGTTAAGTCATTAATTGGAAAATTACTTGATGTTGGATAGGCTAGGAATAGCTATTCAAGTCCCTAGCTATCTCTCAGTTTTGTAATCTCAGTTTATTTACTTATACTTGCACACACATTACAATTTTTGGTTACTAATCCTAACTTCTAGAACATATAATCTGAATTGGAGTTTATTGCATCATTATAATCCCTGTGGGAACGATATCTGAACTAAAGTTCTATATTACTTGAGGCATTTGTGTATACTTGCACAAGCTTAAGAACAATTGTTTTTAAGGCAATAAGTTTTTGGCGCTGTTGCCGGGGACCGTTAATGGTGTTATAATTCTATTTTTAGATTATTAGTTCTATAGTTAGAGGTTCTAACACTCTGAGTGATTTGCTATAGCACAGGGTACTGAAACTGTATGCACATGTTCTTGTCACCTGATTATAGATTTGATCCAGAGATAGAAATAAAATTTAGAAGGATTAGAAGAGGTCAGACATCTCAGCCTTTTCCTGAGTTGGTGCTGAACACTCCAACTAACTCCACACCTGATTCTGCTGAAGCATTGTCCTCTGATGTTTCAGAAATGGCTGAAGAAGTGCCATAAGACAGCATGACTATGGCCAATGATAGAAACCGTGCTATCAGGGGGTATGCTGTGTTTGACCCTGAAGCTATGAACACTGGGATAGTGAGAACTCCCATCACTGCACCTCGGTTTGAGTTCAAGCTAGTGATGTTCCAAATGTTGCAAACAATTGGACAATTTAATGGAGCTGCAACAGAGGACCCTCATTTGCATTTGAAGCAGTTTCTGGATGTAGCAAGCAACTTCAAGATCCCAGGAGTCACTGATGATGCATTTAGACTGAGACTATTTCCATTCTCTTTGGGAGGCAAAGCTAAGAACTGGTTTTATTCCATGGATGCAAACTCAATTGATACTTGGAACAAGCTTGCTAAGAAGTTATTAGCCAACTTCTTTCCACCAACTATGAATGCAAAAAATGAGAACTGACATCACTTCTTTTAGGCAGCATGATGATGAACCACTATTTGAAGCATGGGAGAGATTTAAACAATTGATTAAGAAGTGCCTCCACCATGGCATTCCATTCTGTATTCAGATGAAGCACTTTTATAATGGTGTTTCACCTAGCTCATGAATGATGCTGGATGCCTCAGCTGGAGGCAGCCTTCTCATCAAATCCTACAATGAAGCTCATGCTCTGATAGAAGGGATAGCAGCTAACAATTATCAGTAGCCAACAACAAGACAAGTTTCTGGAAAAGGTAATGTTGCAGCAGGAGCATATGAAGTGAGTGAAGTGGCAGCACTGTTAGCTCAAATGACCTCCTTAACCAGTATGGTTAGGGGGTTGTCCATAGCAAATCAAGGAAATTCCTCGGCACCACCTATAATGACTGAAGAAATGGTGAATGAGCAAATTTACAAGGCAGATGTTGTATCATGTGTATACTGTGGAGGAGAGCATTTATTTGAGAATTGCTCCGCAAATACTGCTGCTATTAATTATGTAAGAAACAAAAATTACAAAGGTAATAATTCCTATGACAACTTAGGATGGCAGCAATCACAACATCCTAATTTGAAGTATTCCAATTTCAGAAACACATTGAATCAACCCCTTGGTTATCAGCAGCAACAGCAACCCAGGCAGCAACAACCACCAATTCAGCAGAAAGCTCCAGAATCATCCCTAGAATCTGTGTTGAAGGCATTTATGACAAAGACTAAGGCTGGAATGAGGAACTTAGAGACTCAAGTGGGACTGTTGACCAATGCAATCAACTCAAGGCAAAGTGGCACATTACCTGCTTCTACTGAAGATCCTAAAGCCTCAAATTCTTGAAGAGGAAAGGAGCAGTGCAAGTTGATCCATTTGAGAAGTGGTAAAGATGTAGAAGTTGCAGAACCAAAGAAGATACAGAAGGTGGATAATTAAGAATCTGAGAAGGAAAAATTTAAAGAAGATACTGCAACAGAGCAACCTGCAGTTGTTGAGAAGATGCCTGACGCTGCAGCATCCCCTGCTATGCCCAAACAGATTCCAGAAAGGCCCCCACCACCTTTTCCTCAGATTAAAGAAAGCACACCGAGGGAAATAGTTCAACAAGTTTCTGGATGTACTAAAGCAGCTTCATATCAACATACCCTTGGTAGAAGCTTTGCAACAGATGCCAAACTATACAAAGTTCATGAAAGATGTGCTCACTATGAAGAGAAGATAGGGAGAATTTGAAACTGTAGCTATGACTGAAGAATGCAGTATGATGATGCAAAATAAAGTGCCTAAGAAAATGAAAGATCCTGGAAGTTTTACCATACCTTGTTCCATTGGAGATACTTACTGTGGTAAAGCTATATGTGACTTGGGAGCAAGCATCAACCTCATGCCCATGTCCATTTTCAAGAAGCTGGGAATTGGGGAAGCAAGGCCTACTCCTGTTACACTACAGCTGGCTGACAGATCCATTACCTATCCGTAAGGGAAGATTGAAGATGTATTGATCAAAGTTGACAAATTTGTATTCCCTGTGGACTTCATCATCTTGGAATTTGAAGCAGATACAGTGGTTCCCATCATCCTAGGGAGACCATTCTTGGCAACAGGGAAGACCTTGATTGATGTGCAAAAGAGAGAACTTACAATGAGGGTTAATGATCAGCAGGTGACATTTAATGTTTTCAATGCCCTGAAGTACCCTAATGAAGGCATGGAAGAATGCTCTCGTATTGAGGCATTTGATGAACTATTGAAACAACAGTTCCTGAAGAGCCATACAGACTATGCTGCAGCATTGGTAGAAGATGAAAATTTCCTTGATGAAGACTCTGAAAAGTCCCTGGACAGCAAGGTTGTTCAACATGTGTGGCCCAGAAAATATGAATCAATGGAGGTAACTGATGATACTTTCAAAGATAATATTCCTTCTATTGTGAAACCTCCATATCTTGAACTAAAATTATTGCCAAGTCATTTGAAATATGCTTACCTTGGTAATGATGATACTTTACCAGTAATTATCTCTGCCTTATTGAACTGTCTGCAAGAAGAACAATTGTTAACAGCTTTGAAAAGACACCAAAAGGCAATAGGTTGTTAAATAACATATATCAAGGGGATTAGTCCATCATTGTGCATGCACAGGATTCTTTTGGAAGAATATTCAAAGAATAGCATTGAAAATCAGAGAAAGTTGAATCCAATCATGAAGGAGGTGGTTAAGAAGGAGATCATAAAGTGGCTGGATGCAGGGATTATCTATCCTATTTCTGACAGTGTGTGGGTGAGTCCAATCCAGTGTGTGCCTAAGAAGGGAGGCGTGACTGTCATCAAAAAAATGAAATCATTCCCACAAGGACTGTGACTGGTTGGAGGATTTGTATGGATTACAAGAAGCTGAATAAAGCTGCAAGAAAAGATCATTTACCCTTGCCTTTCATTGATCAAATGTTGGACAGACTTGCTGGGAATGATTATTACTGTTTTCTGGATGGATACTCAGGGTATAACCAGATTGCTATAGCACCATAGGATTAGGAGAAGATAACTTTCACTTGTCTCTATGGTACCTTTCCTTTCAGAAGAATGCCATTCGGCCTGTGCAATGCTCCAGCAACCTTCCAGATATGTATGATGGCTATATTTTCTGATATGATCAAGAAATTAATGGAAGTGTTTATGGATGACTTCTCAGTGTTTGGAGAAACTTTCCAAACTTGTTTGATGAATCTGGAGCAGATTCTGGACAGATGTGAAGAAACAAATCTGGTGTTGAATTGGGAGAAGTGTCACTTCATGGTGACTGAAGGTATTGTGCTGGGACATAGAATCTCCAGAAATGGCATTGAAGTGGACAAGGCAGAGAATGAAGTTATTGAAAAGCTGCCCCCTCCCACATCCGTAAAAGGAATTAGAAGCTTCCTCGGCCATGCTGGTTTTTACAGAAGGTTCGTTAAGGACTTCTCTAAGATCTCTGAGCCATTGTGTCAGTTGCTGGAACATGATAGGGCTTTTGTATTTACTGTCGAATGTCTGAAGGCTTTTGATCTCTTAAAGACCGCTCTTATCACTGCTCCCATCATTGTTCCACCTGACCGGGATAAACCTTTTGATCGCTTATGGCTAATTCTAGTGACTACGCAATATGAGCGGTTTTGGGACAGAGGTACAACAAGGTGATGCATCCTGTCTGTTATGCAAGCAAGTCCCTAATTGATGCTCAAATCAATTATACCACCACTAAAAAGGAGCTGTTGGCTGTGGTATTTTCCTTTGATAAGTTTAGATCCTATCTTGTTGGAACAAAAGTGGTAGTCTACACAGACCACTCAACAATCAAATACTTAATTAACAAGAAGGATGCTAAACCAAGGCTGATAAGGTGGGTGTTGTTGCTACAAGAATTTGATATGGAAATTAGAGATAAAAAGGGAGTGGAGAATCAAGTAGCTGATCACCTTTCAAGATTGTCAGAGGATGTTGCAGCATCCAGGGGAATAGCCATTGATGAATCTTTCCCTGATGAACAACTGTTAGCAATGCAAGATGCTGCAGCATCCTGGTATGCCGATCTGGTTAACTTTCTGGCTAGTGGTGTGGTTCCTCCATACATGAATTCTCAGTCAAAGAAGAGATTTTTCCATCAAGCCAAACAATATGTCTGGGATGAACCATACCTCTACAAGAGGTGCTCAGATAATCTGAACAGAAGATGTGCCGCAGATGAAGAATTCCATCATATACTGACTCTGCCATGCTGCAGCATATGGTGGACATTTTGGTGGCATGAGAACTGCTGCCAAAGTTCTCCAGTTAGGTTTATTCTGGCCTACCCTCTTTAAAGATGCACATGAATTTGTTAAACATCGTGATAGATGCCAAAGTGTAGGGAGTTTGTCTAATAAAAATGAAATGCCCCTCAATTCTATTTTGGAAATTGAACTATTTGATATATAGGGTATTGATTTTATGGGACCATTTCCCCTTCCTTTGGCTACCTTTACATTCTGGTAGCTATTGATTATGTGTCTAAATGGGTGGAGGCTGTGGCAACAATTAAAAATGATGCTAGGGTGGTAACAAAATTTTTACAGAAAAACATTTTTTCTAGATTTGGAACCCCTAGATCAATCATTAGTGATGAAGGAACCCATTTTTGCAACCAAGTTTTTTCCAAACTACTTGCAAAATATGGAGTTAAGCATAAAGTAGCCACAACCTACCATCCCCAAACTAATAGTCAAGCTGAGTTGTCCAACAGGGAGATCAAAATAATCTTGGAAAAAATGGTCAACCCAAGTAGGAAGGATTGGTCGTCACATCTGGATAAGGCTTTGTGGGCCTACAGAACAGCATTCAAGACTCCTTTGGGGATGTCTCCATATAGATTGGTGTATGGAAAAGCTTGCCATTTGCCCCTGGAGTTGCAGCACAAAGCTTTTTGGGCAATTAAGAAGTAGAATTTTGATCTCCAGTCTGCTGGAGCAGCACGCATACTTCAGCTTAATGAACTGGAAGAATATAGACTGTTTTCCTATGAAAATGCTGAAGCATACAAGGCGAAAACAAAAGCTTGGAATGATAGGAGGATCCATCACAGATCCTTTCATGAAGGAGAACAAGTGCTGTTGTTCAACTCAAGGCTGAAGCTTTTTCCAGGAAATTTAAAGTCAAGGTGGTATGGCCCATTCAAAATTGTAAAGGTCTATCCGGAGCTGTTGATCTGTTGGATGCTGAGAGTGGCAGAGAATTCAAATTTAATGGCCAGAGAATCAAGCATTATTTTGGTGAACCTTTGGACAGAATGAAGGTCACCACCACCCTTGATGATACTGAATGATGCTGCAATATGGTCTGGTTGAAGACCTTATAAACCAAGCGCTCATGAGAGGCAGCCCATCAATAAAATGTATTCAACTTCTTAAATAACGAAGCATCAGTGGAGGCAGAAGTGAGTTCAGGCTACAACGTAAGCCAAAACACAAGGTTGCTCTAGAGCAATGCTGCATCATGCTCTCAGTTGCTAAGGTCTGAAAAGGGACAAATTTTATGGGACTGTTGGCAAAAGTGCAAGGTGGGGGCCAGCTGATATTTTGTCCGTTGTGATCAGGTGGATAGTTTTAAATTTTTTTTGAATTTCAATTAATGCCAAAAAGACGTGGAGAGAGAAACTACATTCCCACACAAATAACCCCCAACCACACGATCTCCATTCCTCTATCTTCTTTATTATTCTCTCTCCCACGTTCAAACCTCCCACAACACCCAATCCACCCCTCTCCTGACATATTAAATAGACCACTCTCTACCTTCATTCCCCCACCCACGCCCTACACGCTCATCTGCTTTCTTCATCTTCAACCCGTACAACCTACACATCCAAACCCTTCCTCTCCTTCACCAACCAAACCCTAAAAACCCACCATGACAGTGAAGAAGGGAAGCCACGTCAAACATAGAGCATTGAAAAACGCTACCCTGCCTCTGCTGATCCAAACGAAACCCTAAACACACTACAAAAAAAACATATTTAGCTACCGAAGATTTCGGTTGCTAAACATGATAATTCGGTTGCTATACTGTGTAGCGACCAAGTTAAGGGGGTAGCAGAAACCCTGGTGGCTAAATGTTTAGCGACCGAATTTGTATTTCGGTCGCAAATTTGCGATCGATATTTCGGTCACAAAATTATATATTTCGGTCGCCGTATAGTTGGTCGCATGCTCAGATAACCAAATTTGGTGACCGATATTCGGTCGCTATTTCGATTACAAATTTTGAATTTTTTTTTATAAAAATTTTCCTGTAACTTAATCCTACCGACCAAATTTTGTTTTTCAACTATTACCCCATTGATTTTTAATTTCTGATATAAACAAAATACACCAATATTTTTTTTGAATAAATAGAAAACGTAAATATGATGTACTAACGATCCAAAACACCACAGTCAATATGATCAAGAAAACATATACATTAATTAACGCAAGTTTAATAATTGTTTATAAAAAAAAAGCTTAATAATATACTAATTAACGATCAAAACATAAAAACACACCACAGTCAATAAGTACTAATCAAAATATCAAAACTCATCAATCTTTCAAAGGGATGAACATGTAGAAGCGAGAACCCCCAAGGTACTTAAACTTTGCCAATGCACCAGTGGACAACAAATACAACTCCCTGATACCATTTGTATCTATTGCAAAATATGGGCGATCCTCTTGGATTACTATATTCCCATTGAACAGATTTCCGCTTTTGTCTTCAATAGTCACAACACGCGGTATTTCTTGTCCCCAACGACGGTAGAATGATCGCGGGATTGAAATCAAATCCTGCAAATACACAAGAACAATTTAGTAATGATAAGTTTATGCCTTAACCATCATTACGTGAATCCGATCGTTATTCTTAAGTTGATGAGATACTGTACCTGGTCTATATGGATGGCTGTCTCAAAACATTTAGTCGGATCCATTTTCTGATAAAACGATAAGGAAAAAACAAGTCATATGTCTAAAATTCATCAAGTGATAATAAGAAAAGTTGGAAAGATCCTTGTAGCATACTAGCATGTTAAAATAGAACAAAGAAATGCAACTTTACAGATTAGCAAACATAGTAGTTTTCAGAAAAGCAGATGCTTTTACGTCGTTTTGAAGGATGATCATAGAGAGGACTTTTCCTACTGAAAATGCCTAGATAACCTAGTAAGGATGGTCATCAACAACTATTTCTGGAAAGCTCCATTGCCTAGTGAAACAAATGAGTAGAAAACCAGAGTTGCTTTCATAATATTGTGTACAAAGATGCTTTCTAATGTGAATAATGTTTGAATGATGACGGCACGTCATGTTCCTGGCAAACATCCTATTGAGCTCCGCTCTCCACTAACAAGTAGCTGTTAATTGTCAAACACATGCATAATTTCTAAATTATCAGTACACAACCAGCATCCCTCCTTTCGGACAGGATCACATCCTATTGAGCTCCACTCTCCACTAACAAACAACACATATTGACAAACACATGCATAAACATTAAATTATCAGCATACAATCAGACAAGATCACACCCTATTGAGCTCAGCTCTCCACTACCAAACAACACGATAATTCACATAATACATTACACTGAGTATTCGGTCGCTAACACGCTCTACAAACTACAAGCAATATATCACTATAGAATTTCAGCAACTACAAAAGAAAGACAACAGTCCAAGAACAGTACACTTTAATTATTTCACTTGAAAGGGAAACTCACTTCAACAAATTCCGAAAGTCCAAGTCATAAAAGAGACTTAAAAAGTAGCAGGATGAAACACCATTGTGGATAATAACCATCATATGATTATCAAAAAGGGATAATTAGACAATGCAACATCATAAGGATCTGCTAGTAGATTCATCTATCATGTTTGGATGTATTAAACATACATACACTAAGTATTAATGAATTAGTAAACTAAATCATAAATGTGAAGATAAAATTTTATTCAAAATAGTTGCCTATTGTTGCCAATGAGAAGCATCTGCTCTATTGTTTTGAGTTATATAAGATCCTAAATGTTTGGATTATATGTAAAAATTGAGAACACAGGTTTATTCACAAAAATTCAATCACTTTTTCTCATCATATTTTTTCCCATCCATCATGTGCCATCAGAACAGAAAAGGCATCAGTTTATATATATACATTAAAATAGAGAAGATAGGAGAAGGGAGAACGGAGGGTTGCCTAAGAATCGGTTTCTTCACTAATGACTTGGACCGGTGGTGGTGGCGGTGTCACCGGAGGCCGCGCAGTGGTGGCGGTGTTGGTGGTGGTGCACTGGAGAGACAAAGGGGGAAATCAGTGAAAAGAAAAGGAGGAAGGGAGAAAGAGATAGAGAACAGGGTTACAGAGAGAGAATGTGGGTGGTGGCGATGTTGGTGTTGGTGGTTGGAGATTTGTGTTGTGTGGCGGCAGGGAGGACCAGGTAGGCGCGAGAGAGAAGAACAAAGAAGAAATGAGAGAAATGAGGAAGAAAGGGGAAGGGGGCTCATGTTTTAGGGATTTGAAGTTTAGCGACCGAACATTTCGGTCGCTACTCCGTCGCCACACAAATTAATCAAGTTCGGTCGCAGAAATCGGTAGCAGAATGGCTCTAGATTAATTTCATTTTAGCATGCTTTAGCGACCAATATGATATCAGTCGCTAAATCGGTCGCTAAATGGGTTAATTTGAAATTTGAATTCATAAATTTAGCGACTGATTTAAAATTCGGTCGCTAACACGCTCTATTTTAATTTGTACGCACCATTTAGCGACCGATTTAATATCGGTCGCAACGATAAATAAATTTAACCATTGCATTTAACTCGGTCGCCATTTCGGTCGCTAAAAAGTCTTAAATTTTTTACTTTTATTTTCCTTTATTTTGCGACCGAAATAGAGACCGATAACTCTGCTATGCTCTATTTCGGTCGCTATTTTGGTCGCAATATCAACTCTAATCAGTGTTTGATTTAGATCCTACAATCGGTCGCCATTTCGGTCGCAAACAACAACCAACAAATTCGGTCACTATTTTCGGTCGCTAAATAACCTTTTTTTGTAGTGACATCTGGGTTGGTGAGGAAGCGCAAGAGAAGTATGAAAAAGAAACCCTCAACTGCAGCCTTCATCAAGAAAAGGGTTTCAAATACGGAAATGGGGTAAACTTGGGTCTGCTACCAAAGCTGGTGGATGTGATTGAAGTACATAGGTGGAGAACCTTTATTGAGCATAGAGATGGTTTCTGTACCCAAATGGTTAGGGAGTTCTATGCAAATATTACGTCTGATGCCCAAACCTTTATGTTAATCAAAGGATGAAAGGTATCTTTTTCTGCCAAAACCATTAACCAACATCTTGGGTTGGAGGAAGTGGAGAACGAGTACTAGCAGATCTTGAAAGCTACAACAACTGTCAAGCTGTAGCAGATGAAGAAGGACGTGGCCCTCCCTGGTGCAGACTTCATTCAACAAGCAGAGGGCCAACTCAAGCTGCCTCAGTCCATGTTGCAGCCTCTTGCCAAAGTCTGGTACCACTTCCTTAGATACTCTCTCTCCCCTACTGCTCATCTGGAGACAGTGGACAAAGAATGCCTAGTTCTACTCCACTGCATCTTGAACAAAAAAAAGATCAATGTGGAGGAGATACTCAAGAGTCAGATCTCCATCTGTGCAATGAAGCAGCAAGGTAACCTGATTTTCCCCTATCTTATTACTGAACTCTGTTTGGCGCAAGGAATAGAGTACAACCCTGGAGAAGGGCTAGAACAGAACAAAGGCCCCATTGATATGAACTGTGTCTCGAGGATGTACTCTAACTTTGAAAATGCCAGCACAAGTGCAAACAAGCCTCCCATATTTGGCACCCCAGAACAGCAGGATCGTTCTGGGATGCTGGAGCAGAAAGTAAAGCAACTAACCACCATGTTGAAGCAACACATGCAGCATGAGAAGACCTTTTGGTAATATTGATTCTGCAAGGATCAGTGAGAGAAGCAAACAATGAAGCTCAATGGTTGGAAGCTTGAGACTCAAATCCCCCAGTTCCCCTAAGAAATCCTACCCCCTTTTGAAGAAGAAGTTCCAGCAACATCCTATGACAATGTTCCTGACCCCACCTCTGAATCCTGAAAAGCACAACAGCAACATCAACCCTGCCCACAGCTCTGCCTCGGATGAAGACTGGATGGGTATTGCCCCATCCAAGCAGCGAAAAGATATTGAGGCTTCTGTGCCGAAAAAGAAGAAATCTACCTCTAAAGTCTCCAGCAAGATCAGGGGAGCACTAAAAGGCTGTGCTGCAGCACAAGAAAAAAGCACCCTCCTCCACACCTGCTGTAGCATCAACTCCCCCTCCAGCATCAAAACCAACAAATGGCACAAAATCAGCTGCTGAGAAGGAAAGCCCAGTGATGAAGATAGCCGCTACCTATGCTGCTGCAGAAAATGAAGATGAGGAAGACACACTTCCTCTCTCAAAGAAGCTAAAGATGGCTGCACCTAATGCTGAAGCTAAGGTCAAGAAGGAGAAGGTTGTCGCAACACTGCGGGAAGAGGAAGCTAAATATGCTGAAGCAGAAGATACTGATAATGAACAAGAGGCTGAGGCGGAGGAGGAGAAAGAAGAGGAAGCCGAGGAAGATGCTGATGCGGAAAATGAAGATGAGGCAGGAAATGAAGAAGAAGAAAAAGATGAAGAAGATAAGGAAGAGAAAGAAGTCCAGGTCACCGGAGCAACAAAAGGCAAGATGCCCTCCACCAAAAGTGGAGGCACCAGGAAGAGTTTGCGCACCAGAGCACCATAGGCTTGAAACAAAGCCATATTGCTGCAACATCTGATATTAGGATGCCCTAAACCTTCCACCTCATTCCCAGAATTATGTTTTTTTTTAAAGTTTTCTGCAAGTAGTGGTCACTAGGACCTGTTGTGTTTGTTTGTTTGTAGGGCCACTAGGGCTATAGTTGTTTGAATTCTGATTAATGAATGGTTGTGCATGAGCCCCACCCCCTGTTTTAACTCCAAATGATTAATGATTAATTGGAGATGGCCTCTGGCGTCTTTTTATGTTTAACTCTCTTACTGCTTGGAATGAAACTCTTGATGAATAATCTAATGCAATGACTTGAATGTGATCACCAATACTGCTGCACCCCTGTTTAGGATAGAGGACGTATGTGGTGCAACATGAACATATAAATGTGAGCTGGAGTGACAATTTACATTGTATATCTATTCATCACACTCATGCATTTTCTGTAAGGTTTGCTTTGATTTTGTATGATCTGAACACACATGATGCCACACACTCTATGCTTGAGGCATCTTCTTGTTTGTTTTATGTTAGCCAGAGCCTTAATAAGCCCACCCACTTAATGTACTTGCCCCTAGTCGTAAACCCTTTTGTGCTTTGGCCATTTATTGAAACAACTAGCATAATACAAGCCTCAGAACTGGAAAAATAAAATTCACCTGAATGTAGATTTTAAGGAAGCTTTTGTAGCTAGTTCTGACATAAGTTTGGGGGGAAGCTTGAGGACAAGCATCTGCTTAAGTTTGGGGGTGGTGCGCTGCAACACATGTGTATGCTGCAGCAAGGATGTAAATAAAACAGTAAAGGGATAGGCAGCAAATGAATTAAGAAGTCATAAGTGTATAATGTGAAGCTGCCATTCCTTATGTGAAGCTATTTTCTAGCTAAAAAAAAGAGAGCTGAAAAGGAAAAATTAAAAAAAAAATGAACAGAGAACAATGAGAAGCTTGTAGATTGACAATAGGTTGTTATCTATTCCCCATAAAATGAGTAAGCCGTGGACTTAGTGAAGGAAAGGAAAAACCAAGAAAGAAAAACGGTGAAGCATGTGGAATAAATGGAAGTTGAGCTAGATAGAAAAGCATCCTTTTGCTCTACCTTGAGTAAGCTACTTTCCCAAATATCTTAATCCCACCTGTCCTAAGCCCAGTTACATCCCTAAAGACCTATTGCTGTGTGTAATTCTGTGATTGTTTCAATTGTGATAGAATCTCATCAAGTCCAAATCAGAGGTGCATGTTTGTGGTGAAGAGTGAAAAGTCTAATGTCAGGGTGAGGTGCAGAACCAACTATTCTGAGAGGTGAATGCTGCAGCATGTGTTAATCTGTTTGAACCAGTGTATTGCAGTTGTTGTTGTGAGCAGGATAGAAAGAGTATTTTGGTTAGGAAAGCATGTTTGGATTTTTGGATATGAGTGAAGGAAGGAAAAATTTGGGTGGTTCTTGCATGCCATTCATTAATTGGGGTTTTTCTTTTGCATACTTGAGGACAAGTAATGGTTCAAGTTTGGGGGCGTGATAACTCTTTGAATGAAGAGTTATTTAGATCCTTTTTACTATGGACTTTTTCTATATTTGAGGTTTTGTGTCTTACTTTTTAAAGAAAATGTTACTTTGTAAATATTTGTGTTAAGTTTTGTGAATAGCAGCCATTTGCTTTTGATTTGCTTTATCAATGTCTGAAAATTTTGTGTCTGCATATGCAGTACCTTTACTGGAGCATGGCTGAAGCTCTGGGGAATAATCTAATGGATGATGCAGCATGAACCATCTTCGGTAGCTCTGCACTAAAGGACAAAGCTGACAATGACATCTTTCTCTCTCCTCCAGGCGCTGACACTGTCCCTTTTAAGGAATCCCACATGCCTAGGATCTGATGACCCACTTTTTAAGGAATTGGGCTAGGGTTATTTTATTATTACTTTTGTATTGGCCCAAAAGAGGATGAAAGAGAGTAGAGTACTATAAAGGCAATTAGGGAAACCCTATTTGGACACACTTGAATTTTATTACACAATTAATCTGTCCTTGGAGGCTGCGCTCATCTCTTCCAGCTGCTACTGCTGCGTTTCTTTTTGTTTTTCAACCATTGTAATGGTTTCTTGCTCATTTTATCCCTTTTGTTCGTGTAAGTTCATTATGAGCTAAACTCTCTTAAGCTTTAGGTAAGCTTGTGTAACGAATGTTTAGCTGAGTTATGTAATGACTATATTTTGCATCTTCTTTTATCATGCATTTAATGTTGTTTAATTAAGAGTGATCAACTTGATTTGGTTTGGAAAAATTAAGTAAGTGGAACTTAATAAAAGATAGGGGTTAAGTCATTAATTGGAAAATTACTTGATGTTGAATAGGCTAGGAATAACTATTCAAGTCCCTAAGCTAGCTGGAACGTGCTTGATTAAGAGGGTGGTGTAATTAATATGAATCTAGGAATAGAACAAAGTTAACGAACCTGACCATGTATTGTTGGAAAACAAACTTTAATTTCCTGGAGCTAGATGCTAGAGCATAGTCAGAGCATGATAAAGGCTAAACAAGATTTATGCTGCAGCATACCTAGAGCTACTCTTCTCATCTGATTCATCAAATCATTTCTCTGTTAACTTTTTTATCTCTCAGTTTTAAAATCTCAGTTTATTTACTTTTACTTGCAAACACAATACAATTTTTGGTTACTAATCCTAACTTCTAGAACATATAATCTGAATTGGAGTTTATTGCATCATTATAATCCCCGTGGGAACGATATCTGAACTAAAGTTCTATATTACTTGAGGCATTTGTGTATACTTACACAAGCTTAAGAACAACTATTTTTAAGGCAACAACGAGTTTTCCAGTTGTGGTTGAGGAGAGTTGGGTTGTTCTTGAGAGGGTGAGATGTGTTGATTTGGTGGTGGTGATGATGATAAGACCGGAACATTAACAGTCCTAACTACAACATTGACAACATTCTCAATATCAACATGAGTAGGTGGTGTTACTCAGTAGAAGGTTTGAAAACCTTGGGTTTTCTGGTAGATTGTCTTGCTCTTGTGGGGACAACAGATGTTGAAGCTTGCTTTTGCTTCTTCAGAGCCACTCCAATTGTTTTCCTATCTTCTTCTTCTTCTTCTGTCCAGCTTAGGGATCATTAACCCTTGGTCCATCTCTGAAGACTATCCCAGTAGACGGCCTTCTTGTCCCTGATGGACGACCTGATTGTGCAGGTCGTCTTGCTGACCTAAGTTGAATGGCTTGAGCCTCGACTTCATTCTGTTCTATTTGCTCAGACTTAAATTTCAGCAGCTCTTCCTTCTTAGCCAGATGAACTTGCATAACGGGGTTCTGTTTCATCATGGCCAAGTTCATCCTTCCAAAAGGAGAAGGGGACATACCATGTGACTTGAAGTAGGCAGCTTGTTCCTCAGGATTTCCATTTTCCAACTTGGTGTAGTAATGCTGAGAAATGAATACCTTGGAGAGAAGAACTGCAGAAGTTATGGCAGTACTGTTCTCCCCGTGCACCACATAGTTTCTGAACATGTTGAAGATGAGGTTAGGCAAGTTGATGGGGGATTCTGTTAGGAAATGGCAGAGACATAATTTGTGGGTCTGAGAGATTTCATTCTTTGACCCGGCCTTATGAAGAATAACCTTGTTGAGAATTTGATGAAGAACCCTAGCTTCATCATTCATCCGAGCAGCATTCCAAACAGGGTTTCTTCAAGTATCAGGTCTCATCAAGATGTCCAACATGACCTCAGCACCACCCAAATCTTCTTCCCATTTATCATTTAGGGTTAGACCAGATTGGGAGCAGTTAATAACAGTTGAGATTATAGCCTCATAGACAATTACTTTAGTATTGAGGACCATTGCTTTCACCTCAGTGATGGTTACTGTAGGATTTCTCCAGAAGGCCCTTATCAGTTCAGGAAACACATAAAAGGAAACACATAAACGGATTCAGAAAAGTAACCTTCCCAGCCCGCAGCTTTGATGTATTTGCTCACATCTATATTATACTCTTTTAGAATGTTGAGGTCGAAGTCGTGCTCTATCCCAAATTTCAGCAGAATCAGGGTTGAACACAACTTTTCCAGAGGAGGCCATTAATGAAGTTTTGAGAGTGAGGAAGGAGAAACCTTCTTTCTCAAGAGGGTCTCGGAGGGGAGTTTTGAAAGAAAGTGAAGAGTTTTTCTGATGGAGATAGGGAAACTTAAAACAAAGGTGAAGAGGTTTTTCTTTTGAAAACAAAAATTTAATAAAACAAAATAGGTGAGAGGACGTGCATTAAATGCTGACACAACGCAGGTTTATTGAAATTGTATAAAGAGGTTTTATACAAATGATGGAAAACTGACTCAACAGAGAGAGAGTGTGAAATAAATGTCTTTAGACAAAGATTTAATGTAATAAATGCAAATAATAACAGAAATAGCATAGACAAGAGAGATTATATTATGCATAAGAGAATTGGACTATCTATGCAATGGAAGAGCATTTAACACATTGGCTGACCTATATTGGACGACATCTCAAACAATATAAACCATGTTAAGATGATTTCTTATAAAAATGAATCTGTCCTCGGCTAGAGGTTTAGTAAAGATATCTGCCCATTGATGGTCAGTATCCACAAATTGAATATCAAACACACCTTTTGGCACATAATCTCTAATGAAATGATGTCTTATTTATTTGTTCTTAGCTCTTGAATGAAAAATTGGATTCTTAGATAAATTGATTGCAGTAGTATAATCACACATAAGTGGAATACTACTTATAAACACATTGTAGTCCTCCAATTGATGTTTGATCCAAAGAAGTTGTGAGCAGCAGCTCGCAATAAATATATATTCAGCTTCAGCAGTTGATAGGGCAAAGGTGTTTTGTCTCTTGCTTGACCATGAGACTAGATTAGCTCCAATGAAGTGACATCCTCCATTGGTGCTTTTCCTTTCTATGCGATCTCCAGCATAGTCAACATCATAAAAATCAACTAATCTGTAATCATCATTTTTCTTAAAGCACAAACCCAGACTAGTAGTACCTTTTAAATATCTAAATATTCTTTTTACTGCTGATAAGTGAGATTCTCAAGGATCAGATTGAAAACGAGCACATAAACATACGTTAAACATAATGTTAGGTCTAGACGCAATAATATGTATGAGAGATCTAATCATACCTCTATATACCTTTTGGTCCACCTTTTTATCTTTATCATCTTTGTTCAGTATGGACACAGGATGCATTGGTGTATTCATTGGTTTTCAATCGTCCATCTTGAACTTCTTTAATAGTTCCTTAGTGTATTTGGTTTGGTGTCATCAGCATAAATTTGAACAATTATAAAGCTGGACTTGCTAGATTTTCTAAACAAGGTTGTATCAACCTTTCCTCTACTAAATCCATTGTCCATTAGAAATTAACTTAGCCTTTCATACCAGGCTCTAGGAGTTTAAGACCATATAAAGTTTTGTTCAGCTTATATACATGTTCAGGATGGGTTTTTCTTTCAAAAACCGGGGGTTGTATGACATACACTTCTTCATTTATAAATCCATTTAAAAATGCACGTTTTACATCCATTTGATAAAGCAAAATGTTATGATGTGCAACAAATGATAATAAAATGCGTATAGCCTCTAATCTTGTTATCGAAGCAAAAGTTTCAGTGTAGTCAATACCTTCTTCTTGAGAATAGCCTTGAGAAACTAATCTTGCTTTGTTTCTTACCACCTTACCATTTTCAACTAATTTGTTTCTGTAGACCCATTTGTTTCCTATGACTGATTTGTCCTCGGGTAGGGGTATAAGAGTCCAGACTTCACTTCTTTCGAATTGGTTCAGCTCTTCTTGCATAGCTAGAATCCACTCCTCGTCTAGTAGAGCCTTGTCTACTGACTTTGGTTCCAACTCATAGACAAAAGCAGAATCAGCTTGCTCTCTGAAGGTTGACCCTGTCCTTATTTTGTCATCGGGACTTCCAATGATTTGCTCTTGGGGATGGTAGCTCTTAAAATGCCAGGAAATTTGATTGTCATTTTGTTGACAAGTTGATGCTTCTAATCCATTTTGTTGGTTGTCCACTAGTTCATCTTTCTTGATAGTTGCTGGACCACCTGAACCCTTGAGATTCAAATCTGCAAAAGCTTCATCTAGCTCTGATAATTTCTTATTAGGCTGTTTGTCAACAAATATAACATGTATACTTTTTTCAACTATTAAAGTTCTAGAGTTATAGACTCTAAACCCTTTAGATGACTCAGAATATCCTAACATGATTCCATTATCTATTTTTGCATCAAACTTACCAAATTGATCTTTAGTATTTAATATATAACATTTACAACCAAAAGGATGAAAATAAGATATGTTGGGTTTTCGTCCTTTCCACAATTTATAAGGAGCCTTATTCAGAAGTGGTCTAATGTATATTCTGTTCTGAATGTAGCAGACAATGTTAACAGTTTCAGCCCAGAAGTGTCTAGGGACAAAGTTGTCATTGAGCATTGTTTTAGCCATTTCTTGAAGAGATATGTTCTTTCTTTCTACCACTCCATTTTGTTGTGGTGTTCTAGGTATTGATATGTTATGAAGAATACCCCTTTCTTCACAAAACTTTTCAAACAGCTCATTTTCAAACTCTCCCCTATGTTCACTCCTGATTGAAGTAATACACATGCCTTTTTCATTCTGTACACGTTTGCAGAATATAGAAAAGACATTGAATGACTCATCCTTGTGAGCTAGGAACATAATCCATGTCCATTTAGTGTAGTCGTCTACTATGACTAGACCATATTTCTTCCCACTAACTGAAGCAGTCATTGTTGAACCAAAGAGATCAAGGTGTAGCAGCTCTAGTTGTCTTCTGGTACTAACAATGTTCTTAGATTCAAAATAACTTTTAACTTGTTTTCCCTTTTTACACGCATCACAAAGCGCATCATATTTGTACTTTAGGTTTAGTAATCCTCTCACGAGGTTATGCTTATTCAGCTTTGAGATTCACCTCAAGCTTGCATGACCTAGTCTTTTGTGCCAAATCCATCGCTCATCTTCAATGGGCACTAGACACGATACACTTTGATTTGTCAGGTCCTCCAAGTAAATTTTATAAAAATTGTTTTGCCTCTTTGCAGGGAACAAGATAGATCCATCAGTTTGCTTGACACAACACATATTTTTGTCAAAGGAAACATCATACCCACTATCACACAATTGACTTATGCTTAGCAAGTTGTGTTTTAATCCTTCAACCAACAACACATTTCAATAGAGGGAAATGGATGTTTACCAATCTTACCAATCCCTATGATCTTTCCTTTCTAATTACCTCCAAAGGTAATCCAGTCACCATCTTTATGTTTGAAGTCTTGGAACATAAACTTTTCCCCCATCATGTGACGTGAGTACCCACTATCCTGGTACCATGATAAACGTTTCTTTCCTGTTGTTAAGTAGATATGCAACGGGTATGATCATGTTCTTAGGTACCCAGATTGACTTGGGTCCTTTTTTGTGTCACTAGACGAGTATGCTTAACATGTTTATTATGTATGCATTTATATATGAGATGACCACTTTTTCCACAAACTCTACAATATGCATTGGACGAGCTAGATTTTGTTGTATGGTGTGTTGCAAGAGATTGTGAAACTTTGTGATATGCATGCGACTTTAATACTTTGTGAGATGAATTCTGCTTCTCTTTGTCATAACCTAATCCAGACTTATCATGAGGTGATCTTGAGTTCCTCGGTATCAAATTTAACTTTTCCCAGCCTCCAATAAACTTAGATAGACTTTCTGTCAGATACGTCGCATCTTGTTTCAGTTTTGTAACTTCACAAGGGACATTGGGCTCAACTTTGAGTTTGGCAGTTAGGCTGACATTCTCAGACTTTAGCTTATTGTTTTCATCAACAAGAGCTTGTTTTTCAATGCAAACTCTATCTTATTTTTTTGTTAACTTAGAAAACCTCTTTCTAAGACTCTTATATTCGTGTAACATAATAGACGAGTTGTGTAATAATTCATCAAAAGCTTCTTGTAATGTAGACGAGTCAGATTCTGTTACCTCAACATCTGCATAGTCACTATCTGGAGAAGTGCTGGCCATGAGACAAATGTTTGCCTCTTCCTCAGCTTCTTCTTCCTCATCAGAAGATGATAGATCCAGATCCTCCCATGTTGCCATCAGACCTTTCTTCTTCTTGAAGAATTTCAATGTTACACCATATCAATGCTTCATAGTTAAATGGATTTTTAAGTCCATCTTGTCAAGTAAATGATTCACCTATAATAGCTCATATAAGTGACTTGTGTCATGCCTTTACAGGAATTTCACCTTGGAGCCATATTCTGATTGTTACTTCTCCAAGAAATCAATTATCACCAAGAAAAATAAAATAGCCCAATATTGATTTTTCTTAAAAAAAAATGGTATGAAGTACATGGGGTACTCTTGTCAATATACAAAGTACATTTACAATTCCCATGACATCTATAAAAATTTTCCTACTAGGATAGATATGAAGGTAAACACGGTTTGAGATTCCACCGCCACTAGTGCAATAAGTGCTTTTTACGTCAGTTAAAATTGATTTTTTACGCCGTAATCATCGATCGACGCGTAAATACACTGGACGTTAATAGTTAATATTTTAACGTCATTTGAGAACTGACGTTAATTATAAAACTATTAACGTCAGTTCCTCAACAAAACCGACGTTAATTTTGTAAAAATTAACGTTGGTTTTTTAAACAACTGGCGTTAAACATAAAACTATTAACGTCAGTTCTTTAAGAAAACTGACGTTAATTTTGTTAAAACTAACGTCAGTGGTTATAAAGAACGACGACGTTAAAGGTTTAATTTTAACGCCGTTTTAATAAACAATCGATGTTAATAGTGTACTTTATATTTTATAAAATACTATCAACGCCGCTTGTTTGATACAAATGACGTTAATGGGTTTTTTTTTTTTAAATTCAGTTTTAAAATATCACTCCCTCAGCCTATCCCCGCATTCAAGAAATATCCCAAAGAATACGTAATATCACACACAATACAGAATTGCAAAGGAAAAATCGAACAATGGGGGGACTTAAAACCAAAACCCATGTATATATATAAATAAATTTTAGTTCCAATGTCTAAAAAACTAAACTATCAATCTAAGGATATACATGTTATTAATTAGTTTCTACAGTCTAACAAAAAAACTATTTATCTAAGTATTGCGGAGGTATATAGTCAATTCCTTTTTCAGCCGCATACTTGAAGAAGAATTCGGCGAAGCGCATCCTCAAGTCTCTTAACTCATCTTCTTGAATAGGCGATTGGTCGATAAATGCCTAGACACGTTCAAATAATAACAATAACATCAATGCAAGTCATCTTCAAAACTATAATATATAATTTAACAAGTTGTTTAAATATTACCTTATTCCATCCATCCGTAATAGATGCGGAGACTATGTTCAGCATATGAAGAATCACATAATAGCCGCACGACCACCCGTCAATTTGAAATCGAGACTACCAATAAAATTAATTTCAATGTCAGTTGAATATACATATAAATTAGTAATTATAATATTAATTATTTGATAAATAAACTAACAAACCTTTATGATGTTCCATACAGGATTTGCTTTAGCCTTAGAAGTCCTACTTCTCCCGTTGGTGCAACTTATGCTACTCGCCTTCAGCGCGCTATCATAAACAAATAATCATGTCGATCAATTAACAAATTCATATATCATGTGTGTAATAAACTAAAAACAACTGATATTAAAACTTAAATTAAATTTAAGATTAGTTACTTACTTATTTACAGCATCCACCACCTTCGGTGGCAGATCTTGGTGTTGAGAGCAGAAGAATATGACTCTATGCCTAGACGGGTGAAGTACGAACAACTGCCAATGGTTTTTCATACAGTAGGGAGCCAGATATATTTCTTTCAGATTGTCTCCCAACAAGTTCCCTAAGTATTTACTCAATGCATCGTCAGTAAAGAATTCGGGCAGAAGGATTGACGGATCTAACAAACCGTAAACTGATGCAACGCCCTTATCAAGCTGAAGACGATGGAGATACCTAAGATATGAAAAGGTGTGGATGTTAATTACATAATATATATATATTGAAATTAAAATAAATTATTAAATGGAAAAATACCAAAAATAAATAAGTTATAAAATTTAAATTAACTTACGTGCACCAGAGACTGAAAACATTGCTGTTCATCCAGACGTTATTTCTGCAGGCATTCCCGAGATCATCACCACAGAAGGTAAATATCCTCCGTTGATCTGGGCGTGCCACCCATCCATCGTGCTCCAATGGACATTCAGAAATCTCAAACGCATAATCCTCACCAAGTGAGAACAAACGAGTGATAGGTGACAACGACACCGACATCGACTTGGCCTTCAGTTTAGGAAAAATAAAATAGATAAATTTTTTATAATTAAAAAAAACACAAGTAATTATTTGACTAATTTGGACATTAATAATGAATAAATACCTTTGCTAACATTTCGAGCTCACGTCGTTTGGAGTCCAACTCAAGCTCACGCCTTTTCATTTCCAACTCATGCTCATGGCGCTGGACTTCCAACTCCCGCTCCCTAGCTGCCAACTCATCGTCCTCCACATGTGCCCTACTAAAACTCTCTTTTGTGCTCACATGTGAAGGGTTGGCAAGCCCTGCGGTGTCTTGGGATGTACCGACGGAGGAAAGCTCTCTGGCAAGCGCCTGCTTGAATTCTGGGTTGGATATTAAGCCTTGCATCAGATGTGTTGTAATATCTGGGTTGGACATGAGGTGCTTAGTAATGTCAGCCAAAATTGATGCTTCATTTACCACCCGCTTTCGTGAAGCAGACTTGCCATAATATTGTTTGATGGTCACGTTCCCAGGAACACCGAGAACCCGACCAGGATGGTCTTTCTTGCCTAGAGCAGTCATCAAGACGCCCCTGCCGCCCGGAAGGGACGAATGCGCCCTGGGAGGATTTTGCTTTAAGATCCATCTACAATGAAAAAAATGAAAAAACGTCCAAGTGAAAAGTGTTGCAAATATCTATACAAATATCAATTGAAATCAAGTTAATTATTTACTTACAATCTTATCTGCCACTTCGCGAGTGGCATCAACTTTAAAAGATCTCGTCTTTGTCATGCGGTCGGCTAACCAGACATCCTCGCGGTCGATGTCCGACGGAGGACTTGATGGTGTGCCCTCAGGCACCTCTCCTCTTTCAATCCTAGCAGAGTGCTCTTCCCGCTTCGCCTCACCCTATCCGCCATCATCCGCTCGATCCGAGTCCGGTACCCACCCCGAGACATGGTGTGGCGGTGGACGTTCTTCGCCTGATTCTGCCGACCCTTATTTGCCTTAGCCTATTCAAACAAAAACACATAATTAAATACAGTTAAATGATCTATAATAAGCATACAAAATTAACTTAATCAACCAACCTGAAATTCTCCATCCTGTCGACTCCTGGCAAACATATCCCAAGTATCCTGATCAATCCAGGGATAATCCGAGAACATTTTATCAAGCCGCTTCTTCCCAGATACATAGTACCTGGTAAGATCGTGCTTGAACCCATTCCAACGCTTTGATGCCATTTTCATACATTTATGACGATGATTGTCGTCATTTGGCACAGTCCAAGCTACCTACACATTAGATACATATATAACAACTGGATGGATTATAACTCGGATAATTATCTAATAATGTAAATCAAACGAATGTAAAGGTAAAATACCGTGATAGCCTCCCAAATCTGATCCTTAACATTCTGTGGAACATCATTCCAGTGGTTGTAGTTGATGCTTACGTGCTGCTTCGCTTGTAGAAACACCCACTTATTAAATTCTTTAGCACGGGGTCCCTGGGCATTTAGATTAGCATCGAAGGACACCTCAAGCTTCTGTCCGCTCTGCCTGTCCTTCTCTAGTTTCTTCAACGAGGTGGCTCCTCTACCCCGTTTCCTATGAGCCTGTGATGTCTGTATGGACAAAAAAAAATGATAAAATAGAGGGTTGTAACATTATAAACTTACATTAAAAAGAAGGACTAAAGATAGTATATAACATGTAAACTTACACTAGAATCAAAGCGTAGGCGTGATCGGGTCCTCGCAAAACCCCGGTGTCCTCCCGTGCATGTGGGCTATCCGACCGATCCATATGTATGCCTGTTCGTAAACAATATATATGTATTAACATAGGTTATAACTCAAAATAAATACGAAGTATAAATAAAAATAACTAGATAGGTCATGTAGATATACAAAACATCTATATATCCAATATAAGGACAATACGGGAGATTGAAAACTATAGTTTTTGAAGATTGCCAAGCAATCGGTCACGCCTAACGTGGCAACCGAACCAGACCCTCATAGGCGGAACCGATCACGGCCTAGCAGGTGATGAGCATCACACCGTGATGAGATCAACCAGCAGAGCAACATGCACTCAAAACCAAAAATAGAGACATTCCAAACAACTCAAACTCACGGTTTAAAGTTACAACTACTGAGACTACAGTTTCAACATACACACAAAACCAAAAATAGAGACATTCCAAACAACTCACACTCACAGTTACAAGTTTCAACTACTGAGACTACAGTTTCAACCAGCAGAGCAACATGCATGCACTCAAAACCAAAAATAAAAAAATGTGCCCTAATTAAAGACTCACCAGAAATAGGCGCTCGCGTGGTGGTGGGGGGGAAGCTCGAGTGGTGGCCAACGTTCGATGTGGTTACTGAGAGCAGAGGGACAAGGAGAGTTAGTGCGCGGGAAGGGGAAAGAGAGATGTCAAGTTATTGCAAAGAATGAGCGGGAAATACAGAGTTAGGGGTTAAGAGTGTACCTCACGGTGGTGGCGAAGAAGCCCTCACGGTGGTTGCGGTGGAGATGAGCTCGCGATTAGGGCAGAGTGAGAGCGAGAGTGAGGGTTGAGAGTGAGGGTTGAGCATGATGAAAAGAGAAAAGACACGTACATAGAAGTGGAGAAGGCGCGCGGGGGTAAACGTTATAATTAAAATAAAACAACATTTTACGTCAGTTTTTAGTAAAACCTGACGTTAAAGATCATATATTTAACGTCAGTTGTCTTAAGAAACTGACGTTAAAATCTCTCACACTTATTACGTTAGTTGTTAGTAAAAACTGACGTTAGAGGTCATATATTTAACGTCAGTTGTATTAAGAAACTGACGTTAAAAACACTCACAACTTCTTACGTTAGTTGTATTACACAACGGACGTTAAAAGTTTATTAGTTTCTGCAAAAACATTCATTCCTTTGACTACTGTGCTACTTACCCATTCACCTTGTACCTAATCCTCTTAATGAGCATTAAGTTTATACATAAGTTTTCAAGAAAATCAGAATAGCTTAGTAACTTCATCCACTGCTCCTATAAATAGCTTTCTTCCATCCTTTTAATTAATTTTCTGCTTCACAATATGGCTCTGCCATGGAGATTAACTTCATCACTCTTTCTTCCTATTCCTAGACTCAAAGGTCTTTGTCTTAATGGTCAAACAACTTGAGTTTGAGTAAATCACATTACATGGATATTAAGGTTGGGTGAATCACGTAATGTGATTCTCTCACTTTATTTCATCCCCGTCATCCCTTTCACTTTGCTTTGGAAGCAAGTGATTGTGGATTCAAGATGATGCATCAAGGAATTCCACGGAAGAAGAAAGATGCAAAGATCCGTTTCACTTTGCTTTCGCTGCTAGTGACTGAGGATTTACTTTGCATCATGGAATTCAAGTGAGGGAGGTGATCGATGCATCCATTGGAGTTTCTGATGACAGGACTGAGAAGAAAATGATGTTGATGCAGAAACTTTTTTATATTTTAGGGCTATATATGTTGCAGAAATTTTTTATCTTTTAATCATGTAATTTTAACTTATGAATCGTTTCAATGACATACGATTTGATTATACATATAACTTGTTTTATGTTAAGTGTTTATTTATTTTAATTTGCATAAGAATTTGTTTACTAATTCAAGCTAATTAATAAAAATTAAAAATAAACTTGTATAAAAAAAAGGTTTAGAAATAAACTGCAAAGACTATATGGAGTGATCTGCGTTAAGAGGGACAACAGGGACATGACAACCAATGAAATTAGTTTCATAATTATTTACGTCAGTTATTTATAGAACCGACGCAAATAGTGATTTAATATTTACAAACTGCCACCACCTCATTTTTAACATCAACTTAATTTATGACTGCCAAGTTCCCAGGTATATTAATTACATTATTTCCAATATTCATTCTCGCGACGTTTATAATAGATAGGATTATTTACGCCGCCTATTTATTTAATCAAGTAAAAATCAAACTTTTAACGCCGCTTTTTTAAAAATCGACGTTAACAATAAATATTTTTATTTTAAAAACAATTTTAACGCCGCTTTTTTAAAAACCGACGTTAAAAGTGTATAGATATCTGCAAAAACATTCATTCCTTTGACTATCGTGCTACTTACCCATGCACCTTGTAACTCAATCCTCTTAATGAGCATTAAGTTTATAGATAAGTTTTCAAGAAAATCGAATAGCTTAGTAACTTCATCCCCTGCTCCTATAAATAGCTTCCTTCCATCCTTTTAATTTTCTCGCTTCACAATATATTTCGCCGTGAGATTAACTTCATCACTCTTTCTTCCTATTCCTAGACTCAAAGGTCTTTGTCTTAATGGTCAAACAACTTCGAGTTTGAGTAAATTACATTACATGGGTGATAAGTTTGAGTAAACTACATTATGTGAGTTGCTCACCTTATCACCTTCCGGAGAATCACCCGGAGGGCTAATCAGGTGCTCGGGGGTCACAGTTCCAAAACCTCAGCTTTGGCAGCAAGTGACCGTCTTGGAAGTCTCTAGAACCACTGCCTTTGCTTGAAACAGATCTAGTGCACCTGTTTTTGCCTCTCTCTTGAGCTCTCTCATGCCCCCCAGTTTTCTGAGGTCTTCGGAGTATAGTTTTCCCTTTGGCATATTTCATAAAACTCTCTGATGGGATGTAGCTTTAATGTTTAGGATTTTATACCCTTTCAATGTTACTTTTTATAGGATTTTAAACCCTTTCAATGTAACTTTTTATAAGATTTTAAACCCTTTCAATCTTCTGTATCAATCTGTATTACACTTCATGAATGAGATCCGGTTTGGGTTATTGATTCAACTTATACTTCGCACATATATTTTAGTTTTCAAAACAGAAACACAAAACATCAAAGCAATTCATGTGAAACTGAAACTTTGAGGAAGGCAATGCGGAAGGGATCGTATACTAGATAAAAAAAATTATTAAAATAACCTTTAACGTCTGTTGATGTAAGGACTGACGTTAAAAGTGAAGTGACTCACTTTTAACGTCAGTTCTTTATCGAATGACGTTAAAATGTTCAGTTAACGTCAGTTGTTTATTGAACTGACATTAAAAGTGAGTCACTTCACTTTTAACGTCACTCATTAAAACAACTGACGTTAAAATTGAATTAATGAAGTCTGATATTCACAAAACTGCCACCGCCCCCTTTTTAACGTCTAGCTTTTGGTTAACTGAAGTAAACCTTTACCGTCTAATGTATATTTTCCACTCATAGTAGCAAAACAACATTTTAGCACTTTATTTTTTACACCCCCAAGTTCTAACCTTTACCATTTTTAGAATCTAGTGCATATCAACTTATTCCATTTTAAAAATGGTTTGATTTAATTTGATACTTCCAAATTGACCGAACTACAAGGAACCATATAAGTTTCCAATATTCCTTAATCTCTTCGGAAAAACCCACTCCCATATGTTTTTAAAATGATTTTTTCCCTCACCTTAAACTTCAACCAGTCATCTGCTTGATGGCAAACTTAATAAGTATGGTGGTACCTGGAAAAAAAATGGTATGTTGTCTTTATTTCATTGCAGCAAAAAACACATTTTGATGATTCATCATTATACGACACCTTCCTTTTAGCTAGATTACGCTAAGAAGGAATCTAGTTTAATACCGTCTTCCAAGGAAATACCACAAGATTTGATGGAGCAAATGTAATCCATAACCTTTTGAATAAAGTACCGTCAGAGTGAAAATTTTGCCTCAGCATCCACCTATAAGCCGATTTGTATGAGTAGCTTAGAAACTATCGCTTGTCCATATCCAACCATCCAAAACCAGTTTCTATAGCCTATTGAGTCGATAACATTTACGAAATCTTGTAATAAACTCTCCTCCCACTCAAACAATCATCCCCTCCACCTGAACTCCCACTCTCAGACCCCTTCCTTCCACCTAATTATTGATAGAGTAACCTTGCATTGAATGACGTCTTTAATCTCTACACGAAGGATTCTAGTTTCTATGTCATGGACCTCTTTCTATGTTCTTGACCACCCTTTACATATCTCTATAACTTGTAACTTAACAATAACTATCATTTTTTTTTGTTAAAAAATAAAACTAGTTTGAATAGTGGATATTTTTATCCTAAGGAAATAAAAATGGAAACAATTTGAATAGAAATTTAGTAAGTTATCAAATTAAGAATTTGATAGGCCTTCTTTAAGAAAAATCATATTTAGATTCTGCTTAGATTTTTCTACAAGTTCATGAAGATCAAAATAGATATTAGTGGTTATATGCCCAAACAAACAATTGGGATGCGAAAAGCTTTTTTCTATAAAATAATCATTCTTGTGAAATATAACAGCAATTTCCTTTGTTTTTTAGTATTTATTGTCGTAATACGATTTGGCCCTATTAAATATTTTGAAGATTTTTATAAGGCCTGTGATATCTTTATTCTAGTTATTAATGCACCACAAGCATTTTCTATCTTTGATCGGGTATCCCGCAATTAAAGTTGTGAGACTAATTCTGATGGTGATTAGGCAAAACTTCTATGAAGTAGAGACTCCAAGATTCAAACCCTTGACTTTGTAGGTAAAGTCCGTCTGATGGCACAATCCATTTCCACTACGATCAACCACTTTTAGGTAACCCGAGTATTTAATACAATAAATAATAATTAAAGTACAATTGATTAAAGAGTTTAATTAATATAAACTGTCAGGTAAATTTTTTACAGTGAAAATCAATCACAAATCATGATATGATCGGTTGAGTGACTTTTAACGTGGTTAGGATAAGGATCAAACATTTTTAGTGATGTAGCATTTTATGATTGATTGCCAGTTTAAAAAATCTTTATACTAACAATGTATACAAATTAAATTCGAGTAATTCTTAAGAGTTTATGTTCTTTTGATACTAAAATATTATATAATTAAATGGCAATATATAAATATTTTAGAAAATAGATAGAATATTTTAAATGCTTTTGGATCATTAAAATTTTAAATTTAGTGCAAATAAAATTTTTAAGATTTAGTGGTTAATAGCATAAATAATATATTCCAAATATTTTTATTAATTTTCATAGAAATGTAATTGTTAGAATAATTGACTCTAACTCTACTAGAAGAACTAGCTCATAAAGAGAAGATTATTAAGTTATTATAAATAGTTATTTGCTCTTATTTCCAACCCATGACTCTACCTCGAGTCCAACCGGACTAACTCAGTTGTGACTTGTCCTTATCTTTTTTCCAACCTACGCTTGTACTTCAAGTTTTTGAGTATTAGAGGCCACATGTCCATCTTCATTTTATTTCCTAGGCCACGTGCTTTGACTTGAGTCTTAGAGATCGCAAGTGCAAAACTTGTCTTTTATAAATTTTAATATGTTTACAATGGTTGAGCCGATGAATTGTGAATAATACCTTCTCTTATGTCACTTGTTGGTTGTGGCTTCTCACTCAAGAAGGGGGTTGAATTAAGTATGTGAACTTTTGAATCTTTTTCTTCTTTTTACAAAAAATGATTATTTTCTTTCTAAAGATTTTGTCAACCAACAAAACAAAATATGTTTTTGCAAGATTTCAAATTATCAAGACTTAGAATTCAAGTAACAAAGATTAATAACCCTTAGATTTCTGATGTAGACAATTATTAGAACAAAACAAATCATACAAATTTCCCTATCATATTCCTAATTCATGCATTTATCAATAAGCATATAAAAAAATTTAGGGAAAAGAGAAAATGCAAACCAATTTTATCCTGGTTCAGCTACCTCCTTTGATAACCTACATCCAGTCCCCACACCATTGTGAGTTTCGTCCATTAATCAAAATCAAACTTTACAAGATTCTTTATAAAAGCTTCACTTCTAGGTTCCTTCTACCCATATGACAGTTTTCCAAGCAATATTGAAAACCACAAGAGTTCCTTCTACTCTTGCATATCACCAAGAGTCATTTCTACTCTTGAATTAGCCCATGAGAGACACCTTCTCTCTTATCAGAAACTTTACAATCAAAACATTGAATACAGACTTTCAGAAATTGGATTTAGAAGTTGAAGTCCTATTGAAAAATCTCAGTTTTTCTCAATGCTAAGCTCTCTCAAGTTTTTCAGTGAATGATTAACCTAAGGCGATAAATCTACAATTCCCAAATCATCATTGGTATTGCGGAAAAGTTCCAATGGGATTTTCGTATTGTCTATTACTCGACCACTAATAGGTTTAGGTTGCCCTACACCATTATTATAAATTATATACCACTTATCCATTCCGACGATGAAATGGTTCTTTCTCCCACCTAAGTTAACACCGAAAACACGAAGTCGAAGCTTCTCGTTATCATGCCATAAGTTACCAAATCCACCTTCAACCAAATCAATGATAAAAAAAGTTAATCAAACAAAACTCATCTATGTATAATTATGCTAGGTTCGGCCATTCAATTCAAAATAGGGCTAAGATCATTTTCTCAATTTCATCTTCTGGATCCTAGTTACTAGAGTATTAACTAACATAAAACAAGTGTTACAATTCAAAATATGAAACAAAATCCTCTAACCTCTAGGGTTAGGGTTTCGTCCATGATGATTAAAATGGGCTAGAAATTCTTTTTGCTCACATGCTCTTGGATCCAGAACCTACACGCCTTAGATAGTTCATAAAAATCATGATCTAGTTAAAGATTGAAGAAAACTTATTTTGTTCACATGACCCCAAATTCGGCCAAGACTAGAAAATAGGGTTAGGAATTTAATTTTTATTTCATACTCTTAGATTTAGAACATAGAAACCCTAGATAACATATAACCAACCTCATCTAAGTTAAAAGTTGAACAAAATCTCATTTGCTCACATATGCATAGATTCGACCTTAATAATAAAAATAGGAAAGAAAATGGTTTTGCTTACATACTCTTAGATGATGATAGTATGAGTCATATAAGGATAATAGAAATTGGTTTCACATTAAAATGATTTTTCTACTATTTTCTAGAATTATTTGAAAATTTAGATCTAGAAATGGAAATTTGTGAAAAGTTGATGGAAATGAAGATTTGATGCATGATAAATGAAGCTAAGATGATGAGGAAGGGATTCCTCACCTTGGAATGAAGAAGTTTGATGAAGGAAATGAAGAACAATGATGAACTTATCAAGAACACCAATGGAGTTCTTAGTGTTTTTGTGAAGATGACTTAGACTGTGTGATAGGAAGAAATGAAAGTTGTCTTTCGTGTGGGGAGGGGTTTGGGCCGTGTATGTGAGAGAGCGAGTTGTGTTATTTAATTAACTAAGTTTGAACCATTGTTGATAGTAACTTGACTTATGTTAAGTTAAGCTTAAACAAATAATATAATACTTAACTATAGTTAATTTGTAATCATGATTAAGTTAGAATATGTGGTGCAGAATGAAGGGAGGTGTGATTGATTTTGGACCACAAATGAGGAGGAAGAAGCCAAATTGACCTTGACTTGCCTTGACCATGGTTAAAAACTAACTAGGATAGGATAGGTTAGGTTTAAGGTTAAGGGCAATTTGGTCATTTGACACCTTAACATCATTTATGACATGGTGAGTCACACCATGACTCACTAGGTGACTCACCCCTCATGAGTCATCCATGACTCGTCGTCTCCATCCATTAGCGGGTACCGAAAATCCCATATTTAGATTCGTCGTTTACCCGATTTAAGTTTTACACTCGAATAAAACATAATATTTTATTTTTTAATCAGAAATTTGGAAAGTAGAATTCCTCACGAACATAATATAAAAAATATAAAAAAAAATCAGTTTCGGGTCAAATTAAGGTTTTCTGCCGGTATAAAATTATACTGTCAGTAAAAACACAGACCGATTTCCGTCTGAGTTTTAAACCCAAAATTTCATTGTCACCCTCTACCATAAGATAGAGTATGAATATGATTTTGTTTTATCCAAAATCATTTTCTTGGTCTCAGATAAAAATATAATTAAATATATTTTTACCGGTAATACAGCGTAATTAAAAACATGTTGTTACATTACTACCCCTCTTAGAAAAAAAAATTCGTCCTCGGAATTTACATACCTCAGAAAAGATGTGTGTAACACCCCGATTTTTCTGTTGCTTAATGATATGTGCTTATGAAGAGACTTGATTAATTTAAAATATATTAAATACAGATTTGAAGAGACTTGATTTGAATTGAATAGTGTTTTCATTTATTTCACACCATCATGACCTTACACATAATTAATTCTTTTAATGTTACAAGTAACCATTATTTATTTAAAACCAATATTTATTTTAACAAAATAATTTTAAAAGGATTAGGTGCAGATTTTGAGAGACTTGATGTTAAAACAACTTGATTGATTTGATATGAATAGTAGTTTTATTTATTGCTTGCCATCATGTTAAAATAAGAACATAGTTGGTTGCATGATAATTTTAAATATGATTTTGAAAGTTAAAAACTTTTATAAAATTTTCTGGGTTATTACTAAAGTATAAATAAAGTTTTGTTGAAGTTTTAGAAGTTTTACATATATATATATATATATATATATATATATATATATATATATATATATATATAAAGAGAAACAATTTCATAAAGTTACATGTTGGTGAACTTGGATTTCTGGAAAATCCTGTACAATCAGAGGCAGTGCGTGATTTTTAATAAATTAATGCCTTCGAATTTTGACTTGGAACCAACTGCAATGTGTTTATATGTGAGTTGGGTACCTTCAATTAAATTTTCAAGAATTTTAAAGGTCATCTGAGTGGTCATTCATATTTTAAACCCACTGTTGTTCTGAAATTACTTTTATAAAAGAGTTCATCATAATTTTGAGTGAAAAATATGATTTTGAAAATAATATCTTTTAAAATGATCAAGTAAATATTTTGGTATGAAATGGACTATAAACAAGTGTTAATATAAAGATATAAAAATATGGGATTAAAGTATGTATATATATATATATATATATATATATATATATAAGTCTTGGACAAAATGTAATCCAAGAAATTGTTTTAGCCATGGACAAAACCTACACTTAGAAAGATAAGATTACTTTGTTGTTTTAATTTAAGTCATTCGTTTAATTCTTAGACTTGCGACATGTCGTGGGTAAAGAAAGTTCGCTCTGGGCAACATGGAAACAAAAACTTTTCTACCCGTCGAATCAGGTAAGGGGAGAAAGCCTGAAGGATAATTATGTTATGATGACTATATGCCATGTGTGTTTGTTTTGATGTGTTTGATTGATGTTATTATTGTTGTGGCTGTTTTGGTTGAATTTGAGATTCATAATGTGTTGATAATTTATGAAAAATATGAATGTCATTTATATACGTTGAAATTGTTGTATATGTGGTGATGATTTATGAGAAATATGAATGTCGCTCATATATGTTGAAACTGTGGTATATGTGCTATGATTGTTGAATGGAAACCTAACCTTTGGTTAGAGCTCAATTAAATCCTTAAGATAAAAGTCTTAAGAAAAACTATATGAAGAACAAAGTAAATAAATATTTATTTTGAAGAAATGTTTTGGAAGAAGGAAAAGTGAGTTATACTTTCAAAACTTTATCAGAATAATTGAAATAAAATAGAACTTTCATGAAGGAAATATACTTGAAAAATTAAGTGATTTTACACTAAGAAAAATCAAACTTTGAAAAGACTTCATGGTAAGAAACTCTGAAGAAAAAAAAAGAACAAATTTATTTTGAAGTTTTGAAAAGATTTCTTTTAGTAATGTTTGAATGAAAGAGAAAAATTTTAGAATTCAAAACAATTTTATAAAGGAAAATTATTTAAGCTGAAATATCTTATTTTAAAGAAAAACATAATTTTGAGAATACTTGTAGTAAAGTACCATAGAAAATGGCATTTTTGTTTCCAATGTTCTTAGAAAGAGTTTTTCTTCAAAAAGGTTTACTATATTTTTGAAAGGAAATAGACTTTTTCAAAACAAATGAGATTTTTAGAAAAAGAAATGGAGTTCCTAAAGTTTAAACTTTTAAAAATGAATTTCAAAAGAAAATGTTGTTAAAAAGAATTTATTTAAGTAAAAAGATCCAGTAACTTGGATGAGTTACGAAAGTTTTGATTTTGTATTTGTCTTTCACTGAACAAAAAAATAACGTTGAAAAATAAAACTAGTAACCGAGATGTCGGGATACTAGAGTTAAAGCATGTGGATCCATGATCCGTATCACAACACTATGGACTGTGTGTCCTATATATAAAGTTGTGGACTGTGTGTCCTATATACGTTGTTCTGGACTGTGTGTCCTAGATTCATTGTTGTGGACTGTGTGTCCTACATATGTTGTGATAAAACGTGTTGAAAGTAATAAAAAGGTGAAAGTTGTTTCCTACAACCACAAAGTCTAAGACTAGTGCACAGGTCTAAGACTGTTGTGATTGGACACTCGGACTAAGATGTTTTGTGTTGAAAATGAAAGTTTTAAAACGTTGAAAATTTATGGATGGTCGTGAGCCTTGAGCCCCGACAAAGGAAAGAATGAAGCACAAAGAAAAGCTGCGAAAATAAAATGATATTTTTTACATACATTTGGTAGACGTGCCTAAAAGTTTTGTGTGAATGCCTTGAAGGGAAAGGTATCTCATGCGAGGGTGTATCATTGGTGCCTTGATGGACAATGATTTCCATGAGCCTTGTTTACTGTGCCTTGTGTAGGACTGTGTGCTCTGGAACCCACATGTGTTGATTACTGTGCCTTGAGTTGGACAGTTGCTGTGGGAATTAAGTTGAGCCATGTACATGTGTTGGCTATTTGTGCCTGAGTGGCAATTGAGCCTGATCAGCTCACTGTTTTTCAAAAACTGCATGGAGTTGGGGTCTCCGGAGACTAGGACAGAATGTTGGAATATAGAAGTGTCATGTTTTCAAAAATGACGACGATTTTTTATTTATATGATTATTTGTGAGCATTTATATGTTGATTATGAATATTTATCTGTATCTATTGCTCCGTGTTTGGACATGTAGTCGTCATAATTCATCCATATATTGGTATCTCACCCTTACAATATATCAGGTTTTTCCCTGGTCTTTTGCTGCAATACGAGGGCAAGTGGTACCGAGAAGTTCCTAACCTCACTTAAGGATATTACTCCCGATCCTTGAAGAGGTTGGTGAAAATTCTATGGTGAGAACTATGGAATTGTTCCCAGTAGTTGTCTTTTAGTACGACCAACTTAGGATGTTTCCTTTGGGATGGATGTTTTAAAGATGTTATTATAGGTGGTCTTGAAAAGCCTTGTAATGATTTTATAAATTTTAGTACGAAAGATTATTCCAAGAAAGTTCATATGTTGAAGTGTTTTGGATTTATAAATTAATCTAGTTGTTGTGGATTATTAAACTTGGTATGATTATACTGTTTGTGTTGTGTGCACTATTTTAAGTACTCCGCAGAACTTTTACCCTCATATTTTCAGACTTATGAAAATTATAGAAGTTTTTCCGAAAGCAACTAGTAAGCCTTCTATTTAATTTATTTCCGCATGTGATTAGGACGTAATGCCCAAGGGGGTGTTATAATGTGGATATTGCTACTGCATACCCGTTTCACGTTCCTAAGTAGCATCTTCAGTAATCGCATCCCATATATCCTTAACCAAAGGAATTTGTCTACCGCGAAGCTCCTTCATCCTTCTATCTTCTATCTTAACAGGTAAAGCCTCATACTCTAGATTCTCTCACAATTTTATAGACTCAGACTCAATAACATGTGAAGGATCAGGATAATATTTTCTCAGCTGAGAAACGTGAAAGACATCAGGAAGGTTAGCAAGGTTAGGTGGTAAAGCAATATGGTAAGCTACTGGACCAATCCTTCAAAGAATCTGGAAAGGTCCGATGAATCTAGGAGTAAGTTTTCCAGATTTGATATCCCTGCCAATTCCGGTCTTCGGAGTGACTCTCAAAAACACGTGATCACCCTCCTGGAATTCTAAAGGTCTCCTCCTCTTGTTACTGTAGCTCCTTTGCCTATCATGTGCTTCCTTCATATTTTCCCTTATCATCCTGGCTTGTTCCGTAGTCTGTTGCACCACATCTGGACCCAAGACTTGGTTTTCACCAATATCATACCAACATAACGGGGTCCTACATTTCCTGCCATACAAAGCCTCGTACGGTGCCATTCCGATCCTACTATGGAAACATTTGTTATAAGTAAATTCAATAAATGGCAAGAACTCATCCCAACTGGCAATATGCTTTAACACACAGGCTCTCAAGAGATCATCCAATGACTGAATCGTCCTTTCTGACTGTCCATTTGTTTGAGGATGATAAGCATAACTCATTCTCAACTTCGTCCCCAAGGCATTGTGATGGCACCCCATGAAACCTAACAACTTCTTTGATGTAAGTCTGGGTTAACTTCTCCAAACTATAACTTTCACCAATAGGTAAGAAGTGAGCACACTTTGTGACACCCTCTACCCCGCATATTATTTATAAAACATTTACTTAAAAGAGGTAATATAAAAATATGCATTTATTTCGTTAAAATAAAAACTGGGTAAAAGATGCCACATTGTAACAACTCAACGCGGAAACAACATAAAAGTTTAAAAGATAAAACATAAACAAGACATAAACATATCCCAACCCCGATGTCACATACAGAGCTGGTATAACTGTTCCGGAATAAAATCCTCAAAATACAACTAAAACTGAACTAAAACAACTATAACTAATATAACCAAACTAAACATCCTAGCTAGAGTCGCGGCTCCTCAGAGTCACTCCTCCACTGGCTGCTCACCGTCCTCTACATAAAGAGATACATGCCAACAATAAAAAAGAGAAACAGGGAGTAAGAAATCATGTAAATATAACGACATGGAAGTAGTTAAGCAAGATGAACATACATCATAACATGACATAGCAGTATACAACATATATCAACGTAAAATAATCATGTCAACATGTCATCTCAACCAAAATATGCTACATGGTGCAACGCTACTCCGCTACTCCGTTATGCATGTGGATCCAAACTATCTCAGGAAGGCAACTTCGGAGTTACATATCCACATTGGCCAAAAAGCACCAATGCCAGCAGTTCACCAAACCATGAGTGAACCCCTTGAACTTCCCCCACTAACAACTTCAACGTATGAATGCATAAACACAACAACAAACAAGGCAACCACCTCCTTTGCTTGGGCCAATAAGCACCCAAGACTAATCACCATCATCAACATCAACACCTTAACCTTTCCGGGTCAAGGCCACCTTAGCCAAAAATCAGTAAGGTTAAACCTATCAACACCTCGACCAAAAAGCATCGAGGCCACTTTGACCAAAAAGCACCAAAGCATGTCAACGTGCGGTAGTCCAAAGGGCACCGGCTTAACCAACTTAATAATCTTGTTATCTTAATTAATATTTTAATTAATTTATCTAAATCTTCTTAATTCGATTGGTGTGTTATTACATTATTGGGAACAGTTGGGGTTAGGCACCACTTTGTTCCTTTAATCTCAGATTCTGACCAGTAAGGGGAGCACGAGCATGCTCACCCCAGCACAGTCGTGCTGCCACTTAATTGGAGGACGATCATGCTCGCTGTCCTGCACGGCGGTGCTCAATGCGCGGCCTGCCTTTCAGAATTCAACTGGGAGCACAGGCGTGCTCCTGGGCCAGCCGCACTTTTCTGGGCAGATTCAACTTATGTTCTTGGAGCCAAAAACTCCCTAAACACTCTCAGATCAATTCCAAGGATCCTTTGACTAATCCAGCTGGCATCAATCCTCACCTCTCACTAACAGTTCATGTTGTTGGAACCAAAGTGGTTTTGGATTAAATAATTTCTAAGTTTTGATGCTCACAAAAGGATTAAATTTGCTTGGCAAAGTGTTAGTTGAGATCTAACATGTGCTTTCAGCTATGCAGGAATATTTACATATAAGTAAAAGAAACATGGGATAAGTTCTCATTGAAAAATACGTGTCCACCCTTTTAAACGGGCTGCTCAAATATTTTGGTAAAGTTACTTATTTATTTAATTGAGTAGATTAGTTTACTTAAGTAGACGAGGCTCTAAGTGTTTGCTAAATGAATACCAAAATAACGTGTTAGATAAAGCAAGACCAAATACTTGATAATAAGCACGTCCGTCTTGCCACGTAAGCAGAGGGAAGTAATTAGTAGAAGTAAATGAACTGAAAAATAAAGTAATCTAGTAGACGAGCTCTAACTGCCATGTCACTAGACGGAGATCCTTGAGAAATAGCAAGTCCAAAGACTTGATATACTAGAGGATATGCCACATCATCAGATGAGGAAAATAAAATATTGAACAGACTTAGTCTCTCATATAACGTAGACAGAGTTTTTTTTAGACGAGCTCCATCTTTGAATGAATTAAATGCAATCTGAATCTCTTGAATTTATTTCAAATGATTGATATTTATTTCAATAGAATATTTGTTCTTCACTATTGTCCTATTTGCTTTGATATTTTACCTTGTTGTAAAAGAAACATAGTACCATCAAGAAATGCAAAAAGTAGAATCGTAAAATAAGATACTGCAAAATGATCTGTACGATGACAACTTTATGACTGAAAAAGCTGGATTGTTCACAAAGGAGGAACAACAAGTTCTCAAGCTGTAATACTTAGAGCAGTAAGCCTCCAATTTCATGCTACCTCGATAACCAAGAGTACTGTTTAGCGTGCCACAATCAAGCTATCAGTCACAACGGATATCATGCATTAAATGCTATTTCTAAACGGGATTATTCAAAATAACCATTGAAGAAAGACAAGTGAAGAAGAAGGTCACTATAAATAGAAAACCTGAGATACTGAAGAAAATACTTTTGACTGCACAACCTTGCGAGCTCCACTTTTGCCAATCAATGATCACAAATTCTTATATTCTTTAAAAAACAAGAGTCTATTCTTAGTTTGAATATTGTGAAAATATCCATCTGATCTTAAACTGTCATATCCTCACACATAGTGAGTTAAGAAGATCAAACATTAAACCTCTTTGTTAGAGTTAGAGCCTGAAGAGGCTTGGTAAGAAAGAAATACTTGTAGCCTGTAGAGGTGTTGAATACTTGGTTGTAATCTATTCGGGAAATAGTGGAGAATATACTTCAAGTAAAGGGGACTGGAAGTAGCTTTTGGTTGGAAGAGAGTGAATCAGGATAAAAACATCTTGTGTGATTCTTCTATCTCTTGACTCTTAGAGCTTTATTTGTTTCTTACTAACCGAGGGGTTTTGATATTGCTTGTGCTAAAGTCTTTTAAGAAGGATCTTTTTCTTTGTGCTTGATTCTATTTCTAATCTCCTTGTGTGAAAAAATTGTTTTAAAGGTTGTTTTCCAAAATTATTAACAAACACAATTCAACCCCCCCCCCCGTATTGTGTTTGCCTGTGTCAACTTCAGTTTGTATTGGAGCTCAGTCTCGAAAGGGTTGAGCATCTAACAAGTGCTGAGGGAGTACGATCCAACAACCATGGATGCAGAAGGACAAGCTATCAATAGACCTCCTCTCTTTGATGGAACATATTATGACTACTGGAAGAAGAGAATGATGGCCTTCTTAGATGCATAGAATGTAGATATTTGGGAGCTGATTGAAACCGGCTACACTGAACCAAGAGATGAAGCTGGAGTTGCTGTTCCTGGAGGCCAATGGACTCAAGAGCAGAAAAACCAACATCACCTGAATCTGAAGGCTAAGCACTATCTCATGTGTGCTATAACCAAATCTGAACATGACAAAGTTCACAGCTGCAATACTGCTAAATAAATCTGGGATTCTCTTGCCCTAGCTCATGAGGGTTCCTCACAAGTTAAGGAATCAAAGATCAGGATGCTGGTTCATCTGTATGAGCTATTCAAGATGGGTGAACTTGAAACAATTGACCAAATGTTTGGAAGATTCCAAACCATCACCAATAGTCTCAAATCTCTTGGAAAAGTTTATGAAAATAGAGATCATGTTAGAAAAATCCTGAGAAGTCTATCCAAGCAATGGAAACCCAAAGTAACTGCTATTCAGGAAGCCAAAAACCTGAATACACTCTCTCTGGAAGAGCTTCTTGGATCTCTCAAGGTTCATGAACTTGAACTTAATGAAGAAGAAAATTCCAGAAAAGAAAAATCTATTTCCCTAAAGGCAAAGAAAGCAAGTTCATCAAAAGTTCTCAAAGCTGCTGAGTCATCAGATGAGTCTGAATCTTCTGATAATGATGAAGGATCAGATGATGATGAATTGTCCTTTATGTCCAGGAAGATTCAACATATGTGGAGAAAGAAAGGTGGTTACAGAAGGAAGCAACTCAACAAAAAGTTTTCCAAGGAGAAGTCAGACTCCAAGGAAAAAGGTCCACCCTTGTGCTTTGAATGCAAGAAACCTGGTCATTTCAAAGCTGACTGCCCTGAGCTAAAGGATAAAAAGAAATTCTTCAAAAAGAAGAAAAACTTAATTGCTACATGTTCTTGATCTGTCTTCTTTAGATGAAGAAAACGAAGCAGAGGAAGAGGCAAATATCTGTCTCATGGCAGACACTGCTTTAGAAAATGAATACACTGATGCTGAGGTAATGGATTCTGACCCGTCCACTCTTCAAAATGCTTTTGATGAACTGTTGCATGAGTCGTCTATACTATCACGAGTATATAAGAGTCTCAAAAAGAAGTTTTCTAAACTGACTAGAGAATATGATAGGGTCTGCACTGAGAAACAAAACCTCAAAAATGAAAACGACATACTAAAACCAGTGAATGTCAGTCTAGCTGACAAAATAGTGTGTGAACTTGATGTTTCTTGTGAAGTTGTAAAACTGAAACAAGATATAACATATCTAACTGATTCTCTGTCAAAGCTTGTGGGTGGCTCAGATAAGCTAAGTCTCATTTTAAGGTACTCTAGGTCACCTTATGATAAATCTGGTTTGGGTTATGACAAAGAGAAGCAACATGCATCTCACAAAAAGTCAAAACCTTTTACACAACATAGAGCTTTAAAATTTCCAAATAAATGTACAAAAGCTAAGTCTATCTCGTCCAACACCTTTTGCAAAGTGTGTGGAAAAAGTGGGTATGGTACATCTAGATGCATACACAATAAACATGATAAGCATACTCGTCCAGTGACAACTAACAAGAAAGGACCCAAGTCAGTTTGGGTACCTAAAGATAAGATAATACCTGTTGCAGATATGCTTAATAACAGGAAGAAAATAGATGTCTTGGTACTTGGACAGTGGTTGCTCACGACACATGACGGGAGAAAGGTCTATGTTCCAAAACCGTAAGCCCAAAGATGGTGGCTGGGTCACATTTGGAGGAAATCAGAAAGGGAAAATCATTGGTATATGTAAAATTGGTAAACATCCTTTTCCCTCCATTGATAATGTTCTTTTAGTAAATGACTTGAAGCACAATCTACTGAGCATAATTCAATTATGTGACAGTGGATATGCAGTTGCGTTTGATAAGAACATGTGTACTGTTAAGAAAGATGATGGATCACTTTTATTCAATGCAAAAAGGCAAAACAATCTCTATAAGATTGACTTGGAGGACCTCTCAAATCAACGTGTCTCATATCTAGTGTCCATTGAAGATGAGTGATGGATTTGGTACAAAAGTCTAGGTCATGCAAGCTTGAAATTAATTTCAAAGCTAAACAAGCATAACCTCGTGAGAGGACTACCAAACCTTAAGTTCAAATCTGATGCTCTCTGTGATGCATGTCAAAAGGGAAAACAAGTCAAAGGTTCTTTTGAATCTAAGAAAGTTATTAGTACCAATAGACCACTAGAGTTGCTACGTCTTGATCTTTTTGGTCCAATAAGGACTGCCTCTGTCAGTGGTAAGAAATATGGTCTTGTCATAGTAGACGATTACACTAGATGGACATGGGTTATGTTCCTGACTCACAAGGATGAGTCTTTTAAGGCCTTTTCTATATTCTGCAAACGTGTACAGAATGAAAAAGGCATGTGTATCACTTCAATCAGAAGTGACCATGGGGGAGAGTTTGAAAATGAGCTATTTCATAAGTTCTATGAAGAAAGTGGTATCCTTCATAACTTCTCAATACCTAGAACACCACAGCAAAACGGTGTGGTAGAGAGAAAGAACAGATCTCTTCAAGAGATAGCTAGGACTATGCTCAATGACAACTCTATCCCTAGACACTTCTGGGCTGAAGCTATTAATACTGCCTGCTACATTCAGAACAGAATATACATTAGACCTATCCTGAATAAGACTCCTTATGAACTGTGGAAAGGACGAAAACCCAACATGTCTTATTTTCACCTATTTGGTTGTAAATGCTATATACTGAATACTAAAGATCAACTTGCCTGATAAGAAATTATCAGAGCTAGATGAAGCTTTTGCAGATCTTGATCTAAACATTCCAGGAGACTCACCTGAAATAAAAGTTGATGATCAAGAAGATGACCCCACTCAACAACCAGAAACTTCCACTTCTCAACATGGTACAGTTCAAAAATCTTGGTACTTCAAGAATTATCATCCATAAGATCAGATCATTGGAAACCTCAATGACAAGCTAAGAACCAGATCAACCTTCAGAGAACAAGACAATTCTACACTAGCCTCTGAGTTGGAACCAAAGACAGTAGACGAGGCTCTGCTAGATGATGGTTGGATTCTAGCCATGCAAGAAGAACTTAATCAATTTGAAAGAAGTGATGTTTGGACTCTGGTTCCCCTGCCCGAAGACAAATCAGTGATTGGAACAAAGTGGGTTTACAGAAACAAACTTGATGAAAATGGTAAGGTAATAAAAAACAAAGGAAGACTTGTTGCTCAAGGTTTCGTTCAAGAAGAAGGTATATATTATACTGAAAGGTTTGCACCTGTTGCTAGATTAGAAGCTATTAGAATTCTACTTTCATTCACTGCACATCATAGTATTATGCTTTTTAAGATGGATGATTTTAAACCAATGAATACTCCTATGCACCCCACTTCCATACTGAACAAAGATGATAAAGAGAAAAAGGTAGACCAAAAGGTATACAGACGTATGATAGGATCTCTTTTATATCTTCTAGAGAATCTCACTTATCAGCAGTTAAGAGAATTTTTAGATATTTAAAAGGTACTACTAATCTTGGTTTGTGCTTTAATAAAAATGAAGATTACAGATTAGTTGGTTTCTGTGATGCTGACTATGCTGGAGATAGAATTGAAAGAAAAATCACCAGTGGAGGATGTCACTTCATTGGAGCTAATCTTGTCTCATGGTCAAGCAAAAGACAAAGTACCATTGCCATATCAATTGCTGAAGCTGAGTATATATCAGCTGCAAGTTGTTGCTCACAACTTCTCTGGATCAAACATCAATTGGAGGACTACAATATGTTTGTAAGTAGTATTCCGCTTATGTGTGATAATACTGCTGCAATAAATCTATCTAAAAATCCAATTTTGCATTCTAGAGCTAAGCACATAGAGATTAAACATCATTTTATCAGGGATTATGTGCAAAAAGGTGTGTTTGATATTCAATTTGTAGATACTGACCATCAATGGGCAGATATCTTTACTAAACCTCTTGCAGAGGACAGATTTATCTTTATTAGGAAGCATCTTAATATGATATGTGTGGATTAATTTTGGTGTCCAGCCTTGAAAAATTTTGTTTTGTTAATCTTGCGTCTACTACCTATGCACGTCTAATACCTATTAAAAGTTGTGTGTCTATTGTGTTGCACGTCCGTATGATGCGTCCACTGTTACTAGTTACCGCGTCCATTGTATAGTTTCAGAGGAGTCCACATCTGCCTATGTTTAAGAATATTTTTTTAATGTGTTAATAAATGCATTTATTTTGTCTCAATGACAAATTTATCCTTTATTCTCTTTGCTGAGTTAGTACTTCCACAAATCCCATCAAGACCTTTTTATAGTTCCAAGTTACCAACGCCATTTTATCATAATGACATGTCATGTCAAAAGTTTTTTTTTTTAACCTTTGAGATTCAAAATTCCTTTATAAGTAATATTTTTCCCTCTGAGAAAAACTTTACACTTCTCTAACCTCTCGAGCTATCTTTCTCTCTCTCTGCTTTCAACCCTAAGCTCTCTGATCACCTAAAATGGCTTCATCTTCAACCTTTAACGTGGACAAGCTCAACTTGGAAAATGAGCATCATTTCAACCTTGGAGTGATGCAAGACTACAACTTAGACATAAGCAAATATGTTAATGCAGCTGGGTGGGGAGGACTCTTCACAGAGAAGGTCTCCATCTTTCCCAACCTAATTAGGGATTTCTGGAGAAATGTTCAAGTGATTGATACTGACTTCTTCTCTACGGTGTTGAGAAAGAAGATTGTAGTCTCGGAAAAGACTATTGGTGATGCTATTTTCTATCTCATGATGGTTTGATTTTTACTGAGTCATGGGAAGAGGATTTAGGTGGCTTTGAGACCATTGAAGTCTATCTCATGAAAGAAGATACAGTCAGAACTCACACCTGGAAATCTGTTGAAATGAAGGACATTGTTCGCATCCTTCATCAGATCCTTAATAAGGTGGTTCTTCATAAGGTTGGATCCAAAGACAACCTCTCCTCCCTACACAAATTCTGCCTCTGCCATCTTCTCACCGAAAAAAAGATCAATCTTACAAGAATTATGTACGGAAGATTTAAAGATGCTGTGATGAACAAGAAAAGACTCTCAGCATTTTCTTATTACCATCTTCTTTCCAAGATTTTCAAGGCTCAAGGAATTCATGAGATTCTTGCTGCAAGGACTCCTGAGGAGCAAGCTAGGATCTTAACTGAAAAACCAATGTCGACTGCAGAATTTGGTAAATTGAATATAGCTAACATGAACCTCAGTACATATGCTGCTGCTGCAATGGCCAAGACTGAGGAGTTGATGAAAACTAAAGAAGAAATGGTGGAACAAAACAATGCTGAAGTCCTAGGAGTAAAAAGAGTAACTAGGCAAAAGACCACTGCAACAAGGAAGCCTGCCCCCAAGAGACCAGCAGGTGGCATTGTTATCAGGGAACCTTCTGATGCTCCTGCTGCAAAGAATCAAAGATGAGTTATCTTCTCATATTATCAAGATGAGGAAGCTGATGAGGACAACGTTCCTATCAGTACAATCCTGAAGAAGCAGAAGATTTCTGTTGTTGCTGCTGAGGTCGTGGTGCCTGTTACAACAAAATCTAGAAGGCAACCAGCAAGAAAATCCAGAACAACTAGGACTTCTAAGGTAACCATCTCTGCTAGTGATCCTGTTCAAATAGCAGTAGATGCCTTAGTGTCTAGTTTTGAAACTAGAATTGATGATGTGCCTGCTGATAATAACATTGCCGTGTCAATTCCAGATGATGTGTACATTCCTACACCCCTTTCACCCCAACCAACACAAATAGCCACTCCACAATTTCAACCTATTACCCCTGCCGATGATCCCTGGTTCAATCAACCAGATGAGGGCATTTCCCCTGGTGCTCCTTTCCCCAAACCCTTTAGAACCTTATTTCCCTTCACCCCAACTTCTATTCTTTATGATGGTAAATCTGAGGATTGGCCCTTGGTCAAAAGGGAATGCAAACTTTTGTTTCACTCTCACCAACATGAACCCAAACACATTCCCAACATATGGTATCCTCTACCCGAGTATGAGGAAGAAGTTAGCCCACCCGTTGAACCCCTTTACCTACCTCATCCTGACTGTAAATTAATAAAAAATTTCCCTTTACAAAAGCACAACAACTTAGGACCATTAGTCACTCACCTACCCCTAAACAATCCCTCCCCCCCCCCCCAAAGAAAAATTTACCCAAACCTTGTCAAAACTCCTCCTTTCATACCCCTCACTGATGGAGTTGAGGGAGACTGGCCCCAATAGAAAAATCTTCCTACCATCCCTGAGCGAAGAGCAAGATCCTCAAAGCATGTTCCCATGATCATGCTAAGGGACACAAAATGGGTGTCTTTTGAGCATCCCAGAGTCTATGGGAGAGCCTCTGATTTCTTCCTGGATCAGCTCATCTATGAAATGCTGAAGTCGGAATACAGTCATTTCAGAGTTGATAGAGCCGCACATTTTGTCCCTCCACCCTGGATGAGACATAATGAAGCAACCAGAGTTGGAATCATGCCTTACAGGATCTGTCCAATACTGCCAATGGTAGATCTGAATAAGGACAAAGACAAGTAAAACAGAAGATTGAAATGAGTCATGCTTGAAGCTGAATCAACAATACTTGATCTACATCAAGAAACTTTTGACTACTCAATGCTGGATTTCTTTTTGCATAATGAATCCATTGAGTTGATCAATGAACATCGAGCTGCAGATTTCTGGAAATCTCATATTATTCACTACATAAGAGAGGCATCTTCCTCTGGACCGACTGAAGAAGAGAAGAAGGAAATTCCTAAGGTCAGAGGGAAGTGTGGTCTTTCAAATTTTAGATATATGATCTATAAAGACCTTTGGGGACTTCCCATAAATAGTAAAAATGTTGAATTCATCTACCCCAGCAGATGGGCAAAAGAAGTCTCAGTGATCCCTCCACCTACTTCAGAGCCTATCGCAGATGAACCTGTTGTTGAAGAACCTGATCAAAATGCCACTACTGTTGGCTTAGAAGATACAACTGAATCCATTCACAGTTAGAGCTCATCAGAAAAACACTCGTCTCAACCATTAGCTCTAGTTGTGATGCACCTTTCAGATCATTCAAGAACACTAAGCACATTTCAAGAGTCTGCTGAAAGCTCAAGGAAGCAGGCTATGCCACCTAATCTTGAAGAGGTTCTTGGAAAAATAGTTGATGACAGAGTTGGCAAGATAGTTGATGAGAAGGTTAAAAAGATGACTGAGAAAATAAAGGAGGAAGTCCAACAGCAAGTTCAAACTTCAATGGCTCCAACCTTAGAGGTTGTCAATAAAATACTGGAATTCCTCATGGACTTCAAGAAAAGTCAGACTCAGAACCCTCCACCTCCATCGCCTCCTTCTGCTTAACCTTTACCTTTTATCTTTTTTCTCTTATACTGACAATGATGGTCGTCTCCTTTTACCTTTTCGGCTGATGACAAAAAGGGGGAGAAAGGAAAGAAAAGAGATTTGTTTATATATATAAAAAGTCAGTTTTTGAAAAGCTTATATTTGTCCGATTAATCTTTTCTACTTGCTAACTTCTCTGATACTTATGTTTGCTTATTTGCTTTGATATCTGCTGACTATGCTTATTTATTCCTTTATATATACTCTAATGATGATAAGCTGTTGCACCTATCTGTTAGCTTATATGCAGTTGTTTTTCATATGCTTTTCCAGCTTAATTATTTGAATGCTTTGTCTTTGGGGGAGCCCTGCGAGCTCTCTTAGACTTTGCTTTTCAAATTTAATTAGTTTTGTCATCATCCAAAAAGGGGAGATTGTTAGAACCAAAGTGGTTTTGGATTAAATAATCTCTAAGTTTTGATGCTAACAAAAGGATTAAATTTGCTTGGCAAAGTGTTAGTTGAGATCTAACATGTGCTTTCAGCTATGCAGGAATATTTACATATAAGTAAAAGAAACATGGGATAAGTTCTCATTGAAAAATACACGTCCACCCTTGTAGACGGGTTGCTCAAATATTTTGGTAAAGTTACTTATTTATTTAATTGAGTAAACTAGTTTACTAAAGTAGATGAGGCTCTAAGTGTTTGCTAGACGAATACCAAAATAACGTGTTAGATACAGCAAGTCCAAAAACTTGATAATAAGCGCGTCCATCTTGCCACGTAAGCAGACGGAAGTAATTAGTAGAAGTAAATGAACTGAAAAATAAATTAATCTAGTAGACGAGCTCTAACTGCCACATCACTAGACGGAGATCCTTGAGAAATAGCAAGTCCAAAGACTTGATAGACCAGAAGATATGCCACGTAATTAGATGAGGAAAATAAAATATTGAACAGACTTAGTCTCTCATATAACCAAGTAGACGGAGTTTTTTTTAGACGAGCTCCATCTTTGAATGAATTAAATGCAATCTGAATCTCTTGAATTTATTTCAAATGATTGATATTTATTTCAATAGAATATTTGTTCTTCACTATTGTCCTATCTGCTTTAATATTTTACCTTGTTGTAAAAGAAACATGGTACCATCAAGAAATGCAAAAAGCAGAATCGTACAATAAGATACTGCAAAATGATTTATACGATGACAACTTTATGGCTGAAAAAGCTGGATTGTTCACAAAGGAGGAACAACAAGTTCTCAAGCTGCAATACTTAGAGCAGTAAGCCTCCAATTTCATTCTACATCGATAACCAAGAGTACTGTTTAGCGTGCCACAATCAAGCAATCAGTCACAACGGATATCATGCATTAAATGCTATTTCTAAACGGGATTATTCAAAATAACCGTTGAAGAAAGACGAGTGAAGAAGAAGGTCACTATAAATAGAAGACCCGAGATACTGAAGAAAATACTCTTGACTGCACAACCTTGCGAGCTCAACTTTTGCCAATCAATAATCACAAATTCTTATATTCTCACTAGTGGAAAATATACATTAGACGGTAAAGGTTTACGTCAGTTAACCAAAAGCTAGACGTTAAAAAGGAGGTGGTGGCAGTTTTGTAAATATCAGACTTCATTAATTCAATTTTAACGTCAGTTGTTTTAATGACTGACGTTAAAAGTGAAGTGACTCACTTTTAACGTCGGTTCAATAAAGAACTGACGTTAAAAGTGAACATTTTAACGTCAGTTCTATAAAGAACTGACGTTAAAAGTAAGTCACTTCACTTTTAACGTCAGTCCTTACATCAACAGACGTTAAAGGTTATTTTAATAATTTTTTTTATCTAGTATACAATCCCTTCCGCATTGCCTTCCTCAAAGTTTCAGTTTCACATGAATTGCTTTGATGTTTTGTGTTTCTGTTTTGAAAACTAAAATATATGTGCGAAATAAATGATGAATCAATAACCCAAACCGGATCTCATTCATGAAGTACTGTAATATAGACTGATACAGAAGATTGAAAGGGTTTAAAATCCTATAAAAAGTTACATTGAAAGGGTTTAAAATCCTATAAAAAGTTACATTGAAAGGGTTTAAAATCCTAAACATTAAAGCTACATCCCATCAGAGAGTTTTATGAAATATGCCAAAGGGAAAAATATACTCAAGACCTCGAAAGCGGGGGGCATGAGAGAGCTCAAGAGAGAGGCAAAAACAGGTGCACTAGATCTGTTTCAAGCAAAGGCAAGTGGTTCCAGAGACTTCCAAGACGGTCACTTGCTGCCAAAGCCGAGGTTTTGGAACCGTGACCCCCGAGCACCTGATTAGCCCTCCGGTGATTCTCGGAAGGTGATAAGGTGAGCAACTCACATAATGTAATTTACTCGGACTTATCACCCATGTAATGTAATTTACTCAAACTCGAAGTTGTTTGACCATTAAGACAAAGACCTTTGAGTCTAGGAATAGGAAGAAAGAGTGATGAAGTTAATCTCCACAGCGAGCTATATTGTGAAGCAGAAAATTAATTAAAAGGATGGAAGGAAGCTATTTATAGGAGCAGTGGATGAAGTTACTAAGCTATTCTGATTTTCTTGAAAACTTACCTATAAACTTAATGCTCATTAAGGGGATTGAGTTACAAGGTACATGGGTAAGTAGCGACAAGATATCAAATGAATGAATGTTTTTGCAGATATCTATACACTTTTAACGTCGAGTTTTAAAAAAAGCGGCGTTAAAAGTTTTTATCACATAAAAAATATGAATTGGTAACGTCAGTTTTTTATAAAACTGACGTTAAAAGTTTGATTTTTACTTGATTAAATAAACGGTGGCGTAAATAATCCTATATATTATAAACGTGCAGAATGAATATTGGAAATAAGTAATTAATATACGGGAACTTGGCAGTCATCAATTAAGTTGACGTTAAAAATGAGGTGGTGGGTAAACTATTTGCATCAGTTCCATAAATAACTGACGTAAATAATTATGAAACTCATATCATTGGTTGTCATGTCCCTGTTGTCCCTCTTAACGCAGATCACTCCATATAGTACTGCAGTTTATTTCTAAACCTTTTTTTTATACAAGTTTATTTTTAATTTTTATTAATTAGCTTGAATTAGTAAACAAATTATTGTGCAAATTAAAATAAATAAACACTTAACATAAAACAAGTTATATGTATAATCAAATCGTATGACATTGAAGCGATTCATAAGTTAAAATTACATGATTAAAAGATAAAAAATTTCTGCAACATAGCCCTAAAATATAAAAAAGTTTCTGCATCAACATCATTTTCTTCTCAGTCCTGTCATCAGAAACTCCTTTGGATGCATCACCTCCCTCACTTGAATTCCAAGATGCAAAGTAAATCCTCAGTCACTAGCAGCTAAAGCAAAGTGAAATGGATCTTTGCATCTTTCTTCTTCAGTGGAGTTCCTTGATGCATCATCTTGAATCCACAATCACTTGCTTCCAAAGCAAAGTGAAAGGGATGATGGGGATGAAATGAAGTGAGAGAATCACATTACGTGATTCACCCAACCTTAATATCCATGTAATGTGATTTACTCAAACTCAGAAGTTGTTTGACCATTAAGACAAAGACCTTTAAGTCTAGGAATAGGAAGAAAGAGTGATGAAGTTAATCTCCACGGCAGAGCCATATTGTGAAGCAGAAAATTAATTAAAAGGATGGAAGGAAGCTATATTTATAGGAGCAGTGGATGAAGTTACTAAGTTATTCTGATTTTCTTGAAAACTTATCTATAAACTTAATGCTCATTAAGAGGATTAGGTACAAAGGTGAATGGGTAAGTAGAACAGTAGTCAAGGGAATGAATGTTTTTGCAGAAACTAATAAACCTTTAACGTCCGTTGTGCAATACAACTGACGTAAGAAGTTGTGAGTGTTTTTAACGTCAGTTTCTTAATACAACTTACGTTAAATATATGACCTTTAACGTCAGTTATTATTGACAACTGACGTAATAAGTGTGAGAGTTTTTAACGTCAGTTTATTAAGACAAGTGACGTTAAATATATGATCTTCAACGTCAGGTTTTACCAAAAAATGACGTAAAATGTTGTTTTATTTTAATTATAACGTTTACCCCCGCGCGCCTTCTCCACTTCTCTGTACGTCTTTTCTCTTTTCATCACGCTCAACCCTCATTCTCGCTCTCACTCTGCCCTAATCGCGAGCTCATCTCCACCGCAACCACCGCGAGGGCTTCTTTGCCACCACCATGAGGTACACTCTTAACCCCTAACTCTGTCTTTCCCGCTCATTCTTTGCAATAACTTGACATCTCTCTTTCCCCTTCCCGCGCACTAACTCTCCTTGTCCCTCTGCTCTCAGTAACCACATCTAACGTTGGCCACCACTCGAGCTTCCCCCCCACAACCACGCGAGCGCCTATTTCACGGTGAGTCTTTAATTCGGGCAAATTTTTTTATTTTTGGTTTTGAGTGCATGCATGTTGCTCTGCTGGTTGAAACTGTAGTCTCAGTAGTTGAAACTTGTAACTGTGAGTGTGAGTTGTTTGGAATGTCTCTATTTTTGGTTTTGAGTGTATGTTGAAACTGTAGTCTCAGTAGTTGTAACTTTGAACCGTGAGTTTGAGTTGTTTGGAATGTCTCTATTTTTGGTTTTGAGTGCATGTTGCTCTGCTGGTTGATCTGTCACGGCCGTGATGCTCATCACGGCCAGGCCGTGATCGATTCCGCCTATGAGGGTCTAGTTCGGTTGGCACGTTACGCCGTGATGGACATCACGGCCAGGTGCCGTGTTGACTGCTTGGCAATCTTGAAAAACTATAGTTTTCAATCTCTCGTATTGTCCTTATATTGGATATATAGATGTTTTGTATATCTACATGACCTATCTAGTTATTTTTATTTATACTTCTGTATTTATTTTGAGTTATAACCTATGTTAATACATATATATTGTTTCTGAACAGGCATACATATGGATCAGTCGGATAGCCCACATGCACGGGAGGACACTGTGGGGGTTTCACAGGACCCGATCACGCCTACGCCTGATTCTAGTGTAAGTTTACATGTTATATACTATCTTTAGTCCTTCTTGTTAATGTAAGTTTATAATGTTACAACCCTCTATTTTATCATTTTTTTTGTCCACACAGACATCACAGGCTCATAGGAAACGGGGTAGAGGAGCCACCTCGTTGAAGAAACTAGAGAAGGACAGGCAGAGCGGACAGAAGCTTGAGGTGTCCTTCGATGCTAATCTAAATGCCCAGGGACCCCGTGCTAAAGAATTTAATAAGTGGGTGTTTCTACAAGCGAAGCAGCACGTAAGCATCAACTACAAAATCACCCACGTAAGCATCAAGTCCTCCATCGGACATCGACCGCGAGGATGTCTGGTTAGCCGGCCGCATGACAAAGGCGGGATCTTTTAAAGTTGATGCCACTCGCGAAGTGGCAGATAAGATTGTAAGTAAATAATTAACTTGATTTCAATTGATATTTGTATAGATATTTGCAACACTTTTCACTTGCACGTTTTTTCATTTTTTTTCATTGTAGATGGATCTTAAAGCAAAATCCTCCCAGGGCGCATTCGTCCCTTCTGGACGGCAGGACGTCTTGATGACTGCTCTAGGCAAAAAAGACCATCCTGGTCGGGTTTTCGGTGTTCCTGGGAACGTGACCATCAAACAATATTATGGTAAGTCTGCTTCACGAAAGCGGGTGGTCAATGAAGCATCAATTTTGACTGACATTACTCAGCACCTCATGTCCAACCCAGATATTACAACACATCCGATGCAAGGCTTAATAGCCAACCCGAGAATTCAAGCGGCGCTTGCAGAGAGCTTTCCTCCGTCGGTACATCCCAGGACACCGCAAGGCTTGCCAACACTTCACATGTGAGCACAAAAGAGAGTTTTAGTATGGCACATATGGAGGACGATGAGTTGGCAGCTAGGGAGCGGGAGTTGGAAGTCCAGCGCCATGAGCATGAGTTGGAAATGAAAAGGCGTGAGCTTGAGTTGGACTCCAAACGACGTGAGCTCGAAATGTTAGCAAAGGTATTTATTCATTATTAATGTCCAAATTAGTCAAATAATTACTTGTGTTTTTTTAAATTATCAAAAACTTATATATTTTATTTTTCCTAAACTGAAGGCCAAGTCGACGTGGTGTATTTGTCACCTATCACTCGTTTGTTCTCACTTGGTGAGGATTATGCGTTTGAGATTTTTGAATGTCCATTGGATAACGATGGATGGGTGGCACGCCCAGATCAACAGAGGATATTTTCCTTCGTTGGTGACGATCTCGGGAACGCCTGCAGAAATAACGTCTGGATGAACAGCAATGTCATCGGTCTCTGGTGCACGTAAGTTAATTTTAATTTTATAACTTATTTATTTTTGGTATTTTTCCATTTAATAATTTATTTTAATTTCAATATATATATTATGTAATTAACATCCACACCTTTTCATATCTTAGGTATCTCCATCGTCTTCAGCTTGATAAGGGCATTGCATCAGTTTACGGTTTCTTAGATTCGTCAATCCTTCTGCCCGAGTTCTTTGCTGGCGATGCATTGAGTAAATACTTAGGGAACTTGTTGGGAGACAATCCGAAAGAATTATATCTTGCTCCCTACTGTATGGATCGCCATTGGCAGTTGTTCGTACTTCACCCGTCTAGGCATACTGTCATATTCTTCTGCTCTCTCCACCATGATCTGCCACCGAAGGTGGTGGAAGCTGCAAATATGTTAGTAACTAATCTTAAATTTAATTTAAGTTTTAATATCAGTTGTTTTTAGTTTATTACACACATGATATATGAGTTTGTTAATTGATCGACATGATTATTTGTTTATGATAGCGCGCTGAAGGCGAGTAGCATAAGTTGCGCCAACGGGAGAAGTAGGACTTCTAAGGCTAAAGCAAATCCTGTATGGAACATCCTCAAGGTTTGGTAGTTTATTTATCAAATAATTAATATTATAATTACTAATTTATGTGTATATTCAACTGACGTTGAAATTAATTTTGTTGGTAGTCTCGATTTCAAACTAACAGTTGGTCGTGCGGCTATTATGTGATGCTTCATATGCTGAACATAGTCTCCGCATCTATTACGGATGGATGGAAGAAGGTAATATTTAAACAACTTGTTAAATTATATATTATAGTTTTGAAGATGACTTGCATTGATGTTAATGTTATTATTTGAACGTGTCTAGGCATTTATCGACCAATCGCCTATTGAAGAAGATGAGTTAAGAGACTTGAGGATGCGCTTCGCTGAATTCTTCTTCAAGTATGCGGCTGAAAAAGGAATTGAGAACATACCCCCGCACTACTTAGATAAATAGTTTTTTTGTTAGACTTTAGAAACTAATTAATAACATGTATATATATATCCTTAGATAGTTTTGTTTTTTAGACATTGGAACTAAAATTTATTTATATATATATACATGGGTTTTGGTTTTAAGTCCCCCCATTGTTCAATTTTCCTTTGCAATTCTGTAATGTGTGTGATATTCTGTGTTACTGGGACTGAATGACGGGATAGCTGAGGGGAGTGATATTTTAAAACTGAATTTAAAAAAAAAAACCTATTAACGTCAGTTGTATCAAACAAGCGGCGTTAATAGTATTTTATAAAATATACAGTACACTATTAACGTCAGTTGTTTATTACAACTGACGTTAAAATTAAACCTTTAACGTCAGTTCTTTATAACAACTGACGTTAGTTTTAACAAAATCAACGTCCGTTGTATTAAAGAACTGACGTTAAAGGTTTAATTTTAACGTCAGTTGTTTAAAAAACGGACGTTAATTTGTACAAAATTAACGTTGGTTTTGTTAAGGAACTGACGTTAATAGTGTTATATTTAACGTCAGTTCTCAACTGACGTTAAAATATTAACTATTAACGTCAGCTGTATTTACGTCAGTCAGTATTCTGACGTAAAAAGTCAATTTTAACCGACGTAAAAAGCACTTATTGCACTAGTGTCTTTAAAAAACAAGAGTCTGTATTCTTAGTTTGAATATTGTGAAAATATTCATCTGATCTTAAACTGTTATATCCTCACACATAATGAGTTAAGAAGATCAAACATTAAACCTCTTTGTTGGAGTTAGAGCCTGAAGAGGCTTGGTAAGAAAGAAATACTTGTAGCCTGGAGAGGTGTTGAATACTTGGTTGTAATCTATTCGGGAAATAGTGGAGAAAATCGTTCAAGTAGAAGGGACTGGAAGTAGCTCTTGGTTGGAAGAGAGTGATCCAGGATAAAAACATCTTGTGTGATTCTTCTATCTCTTGACTCTTACAGCTTTATTTGTTTCTTACAAACCGAGGGGTTTTGATATTGCTTGTGTTAAAGTCTTTTAAGAAGGATCTTTTTCTTTGTGCTTGCTTCTGTTTCTAATCTCCTTGTGTGTAAAAATTGTTTTAAAGGTTGTTTTCGAAAATTATTAACAAACACAATTCACCCCCCCCCCCTCCAATTCTTGTGTTTGCCTGTGTCAACTTCACATGTTTTATGAAGCATTGGGGAATTAATCCCTTAATTCCTATGTTAACTAAGAGTTTGAATTAAACCTATTAGAGTCTTATTAACGTCTTCAACATTACCACAACAATCAGCCATAATCATGGGCAATAACAACAGTCAACAACATTCACATCATATTGTCATCAATATCAATAAGCCAATGGTATAACAGTTATCATCAAACATACAACATCATGACAATTCAACAACTACATCAAATAGGCATATGACAGGCATACCAATTACTAACAACATTCAGTCAAACATGTTATAGGCATTAACAACAATTAGGCATATTCGAAGATAACATTAACATTCATAACAGTTAACAACACCGGGGTTATGGGAACCCCTCAACTTACGCTACCCCCTTGCCTAATGAATGCACTATCCTTCTCCCTATACCTGGTATGAAGAATTCGATAGTAGAACACCAAACAGTAGATGATGAGATCCGGCAAGCGTACCGGATCGAAGCAAGTAATAATAAAACGGTGAGAAACCAAGTATCGAACTCAGGGATTGGGAAACCAAGTGTCACTTCACAAATTAAATAACTATTTAGACTGAGAAATAGGTTTGAAAAGATTTCAAGAAAATAAAAGAAACAATAAAAGAAATAAAATATTTTTCGGTTTTTAAATATGAAAACAGATTTCCAGGAATTGGGTTACCAACAAGACCGCTCATGCTACTAAATTGGCTACCCCCTTGTTAATTATCGAAATTTGCTTTGATGGCGAATTTATCCTAAATAAGTTAATGCTCCCTCTCGGGTTACAAGAACCGTGCCCAATTAAACCAACCCTACTCTCGTGGTAATTGAATTTAAATTGAACCCTTTAAGTTTTGTGACAATTCGTGAACCCTCGAAGGATCGCTTCTAACTCTCGTGATTTAAGTCCTAAGTTTGATTCCTATAGATCTGATACCTAAGTTCACCGCTAGGTTCCTCCTTAGAGTATCTATGACATGCAAATAAGTGCGCACAAGATTCGCAAGTAATTCATGCGATAGGAATCGAATCAAAAGCAAAATTGAAATTAACAAGAAGTAAAACGTCAATTCATAACACAAAACAAATCTTGGGCATAGCCCCAATTCCTAGAAATAAAAGCACTACTCAAGCATTGCCATGGTCATGGCAAGCTTGATTAAAAAAAGCATAAAAGAAAACCTAAGAGAGAAAAAGAAATTGGAGAAGAAGAGAAATCATAGTTTTTGCCTAAGGTAGCAGCCCGGTTCATCCTATTTTCGAGCCTAATTGGTCTATTTATAGAGTAGGGTAACTTGAATCCAAAGCAATTACAAAATCAGATCAAATTAGGTTTTAAAATTCTAGATATTGAGCATCACGGCCGTGATGCCTGTCACGGCCTGGTCGTGACAGATTCTGTCTTGGAAAACTTGGCACTGATAGCTTGCCACGGTCTTGATGGCCATCACAGCCTGGCCCTGATGGCCATCACGGCTTGGCCATGATAGGTCTTGGACGAATCTGGGCAAGTATACCCAGTCGTGCAAGTAATACGGTGGTGAGACCGGTTATCATATCCACGGGGATTGGATGTCAAGTACCAATTCACAAACTCAGCAACTATCTAGACTAAACAGAGAAATCAAAACAAACAAAAGAAAAGGAAAATTTCTTTGAGGAATTCTATCGAACACTTGGAGTGCGAAAGGGATATGTTGGGACTAGACTTCACCAAACCTCTGTCTCATGTACTACCAGGACTAGATACCTCCCATTCATGCTTCACATATTAAAATCAATCCACTAAATTACTCAAACCCCGATTCCTCCGATGGCAAGAGCCTAAATCCACTAATAGACCCTAATTCCTTAGGCGGCCTAGATTAATGAATTCGCATTAGGATTAGGGATTACGCGATTACTAGTAAACCAAACTCCATTCCTAGACGCAAGGGTTACTAGGTGATTAAATTCAATTCCGGTTCTAATACGAAGTTCCCAATTGCATAACAAAACACAAATCGAGTCATGGGGGTGCTAGCCACAACAAGCATTAAGCATAGAAAATCAATCACTAATACGAAGGCATGAACACAGAATAATCAGTCAAGATAAATACATAATAATCAGTTTGGTTACATCTAATCCCAACAAACGGGATTTAGCTACTCATAAGAGAGAAAACCAAACCAGAAAAGCAGTAGAGAAAGGAAGAAAGGGAGAACTCCATTGAAGCTTCCCACTGTCGTCACAGCAACCCCCTAACTCAGCTCCCTTTTAGGGTTGGAACCCTAGCCCAGCCACAGCCTCCAAGTGCCCCCCTCTCAAAACTCTCCACTTCTACCCTAAAACAGCAACTTATACCAATCAGACTCTGCGCGCGCTCGCGAGGCGAGTAGCCTCTCGCGAGGCGAATGTTAAAAATCTGGTCTTCAGATATTGGATCTCTCGCGAGGCGAGAGTTGCTCGCGAGGCGAAACCGAAAGGTTCTTCTCAAATACGCCCGTGATGAGCATCAGGGCCTGGGCGTGATGGCTTCTGTTCCTCAGGCTCGCGAGGCGAGACATGGGTCGCGTGGCGAGACATAAATGGTTTCATTCTCTGGCACAGTCAGCCTTCAGGATCGCGATGCGAAATTGTGACTCGCGAGGCGAGACAGAAAGGCTGACTGCTACTGTTCAGATGGTTTTCAGCCTCACGTGGCGAGATCCAGTCTCGCGAGGCGAAGCTTCAGAATTCTGCTTGGCTCAATTTCTTCTCTTTTCAGGCTCTATCTTCATCCAAGCTTCATTATGGCCAAATCTGCACAGTTTTCCTTAAGTTCCTGCAAAACAACACCAAGAAACCGCTTCACCCGTTCCAAGGGAAAAACTAACTAAAATCAAATAAAGAATGCCTAATCTATATGAAAAATGCATGCAAAAGTGTACAGGAAACATGATGTAAAATCACACTATCAAATCACCCCAAGCTTATTCAATTGTTTGTCCTCAAGCAATCACTAAGGCCAGAAGAGATAAATATTCAAAGCATGGATAGTGAACCAAGAACCCGAGTAAATACTAATCCAAGTAATAGGCATTTCAAACAATTCAGCAAGAGACAATCAATTTAAGTCCAATTAGAGGCTTAGGTTTCCTAGACTCATATTCTCACTGATTTGGGCACTCTTTCTCACCTGAAGCTCACCCCAAGCTTAATACTTTGCTTGGCTCTCTTTCTCACCCCACTCAAGTGTTTAGGGATATAAGACAATTCTCTCCGTTTTCCTCAAGGAATGAATTCTACCATAGGCTTGACTATCAACCAAATCTCTTCTTTATTAATGAAAACACCAAAGAATTTAGAGGTCTTTACTTTGGTTGTAACATGGCCATGGGATTAATTGTTAGGTGGGGACATCAAGAAAAGGAAATTTCAAAAGGCTATACAAAATCAAGCATTGCAAAACATGACCTTCTAAAATACCCTTTTGGGCTTTGATTTCTTTTTCCACCTTTCTTTTCTTTCTTTTTCTTTTCATTTCTCACTTTTCTTTTTGTCATCCCCCTCTCTATATATTTTTCTTTCTTTTTCTTTTGTTTTTCTTTTATTTGGAGAAGGGAAGATTTTCAACTCAAGAGAAATATTTTTCTGATTTTCTCATCCCATATTTTTTTTAACTACCTATTCCAGGGTACCAAGAAAAGTATTTTTATTCTTTCAGGCTCAAAATTGGGCAACTATGGGGTAGCATTTCATCATTCAAAGCTCAGAAGGCCAGAAAAATACCTAGTGCCTCAATAATTTTCAAAAATGTTTTCAAAAATTTTTAAGCTTCAAAATGGTTTCAAGTCAAGTTCTAGAGAAAAACAATCCAAGAGGAATAACACTCTAACACAAAGAATGGGGTATATTTGGTGAGTGCCCCCTTTGGCTCAAAATCTCACATTTTAGTAGTTCAAGAATTAATGGGAAACACAAATCTATAGAACCATATGCTAATTATCAACTATCAAAGATCATCTCAAGAAATTTTTCATTTGTAGCTATATCACAAGAATAAAAAAATTGGGTTCAAAAATTCACTATCTCAATTTAATTGGCACTCAGTTCTCACAATTGGATGCAAAATCTAAACAAGGGCAATCTAATTGTGTGATCATGAAAAGCTATCATGCAAGACTATATGAATGCAACATGAAAAATGCAAATGCAAAATACCCCTACCCCAAGCTTAAGAATTTACATTGTCCCCAATGTAAACAATCAAGATGGAGAGAGGAAAGAAAAATTGGAACGACTTACCGAAGCGGTAGTGGGTGTTGGCTCTCATTCCAGTCAGAAACTTGTTGGGAATGCATCACGACCGTGATGGGTGCTGACTTTGTCTTCTTGCTCTCCCTTCCTTCTTTCCCTGAAATCACTTGGCAATTTTATTAATAAAAGAAAACTCTTGATCTTCTCAAATTATTCAAGAGTTAAAAATCAAAAACAAAATCTAACTAAAGAGAAGGGTTAAGAAACTTGGGTTGCCTCCCAATAAGCGCTTCTTTAACGTCACTAGCTTGACATCCTAGGATCCTCCTCCCGGATCAAATGGCTTGTGGAGTGGAGATTGCAGCAGCAGTATGACTTTATCCATGGTTCCACCTAGCCATGGTGTGAAAGCACCATTGACCTCTTTAACTACAATAATGCACTCACTTCCTAGCGGGTCAAATGGCATTTTCACCAGGAAGTTTGACAGACAAGTGGAAGGGGCTAACTTACCAGTGTCCACACATGCATGCAAGCCAACATATTTATTTAATGCAGTAAATTCAGCAAGCATGGTGGAGGGAGTGCTTTCCAAATGCCCTGCCTTCTCACTTGTTTCTCTCCAAGGGTGCGTGAAAGGTAATCCCTCTTCTTGTGATTCACTTACCACCACCACTTCATCTTCAATTTGATCCATTCCCACAACCAGATTCTGCTCAATTTCTGCTTCATGTGGCTCTATGGGAATCACAATACACGGTGGTGGAGGTGGTAAATATGACAAAAAGGTTTCCCAATCCTCCTTGGAGCATATATATAAGCTCACCAGTCATAGGATGGACTTGTGATGGAATATTATGAGATAGAGAAAACTCCTCGAAGAATTCTCCCAAATTTATATCGTCTTCCCAACACAAGTTATCCTCCAAAATATGACTAGAAGCTTCCTCATCAGGTGGATAATAAAAATTTTCCATGACTTTCGTCCACCTTGCACAAACAAAACTCAAAACAAAAAGATCAAATATATACAGAAAAATAAAAGATAAAAATGTCTAAATTAGTTGCCTCATTTGTTATTAATGATATTGGCAAAACCAATCCCCGGCAACGACGCCAAAAACTTGTTGGACGAATCTGGGCAAGTATACCCAGTTGTGCAAGTAATACGGTGGTGAGACTGGTTATCGTATCCACGGGGATTGGATGTCAAGTACCAATTCACAAACTCAAACTATCTAGACTAAACAGAGAAATCAAAACAAACAAAAGAAAAGGAAAAGTTCTTTGAGGAATTCTATCGAACACTTGGAGTGCGAAATGGATATGTTGGGACTAGACTTCACCAAACCTCTAACTCATGTACTACCGGGACTAGATACCTCCCATTCATGCTTCACATATTAAAATCAATCCACTAAATTACTCAAACCCCGATTCCTCGGATGGAAAGAGCCTAAATCAACTAATAGACCATAATTCCTTAGGTGGCCTAGATTAATGAATTCGCATTAGGATTAGGGATTACGCGATTACTAGTAAACCAAACTCCATTCCTAGACACATGGGTTACTAGGTGATTAAATTAAATTCCGGTTCTAATACGAATTTCCCAATTGCATATCAAAACATAAATCGATTCATGGGGGTGCTAGACACAACAAGCATTAAGCATAGAAAATCAATCACTAATACGAAGGCATGAACACAGAATAATCAGTCAAGATAAATACATAATAATCAGTTTGGTTACATCTAATCCCAACAAACGGGATTTAGCTACTCGTAAGAGAGAAAACCAAACCAGAAAAGTAGTATAAAAAGGAAGAAATGGAGAACTCCATTGAAGCTTCCCACTGTCGTCACAGCAACCCCCTAACTCAGCTCCCTTTTAGGGTTGGAACCCTAGCCCAGTCACAGCCTCCAAGTGCCCCCCTCTCAAAACTCTCCACTTCTGCCCTAAAACAGCAACTTATACCAATCAGACTCTGTGCGCGCTCGCGAGGTGAGTAGCCTCTCACAAGGCGAATGTTAAAAATCCGGTCTTCAGAGATTGGATCTCTCGTGAGGCGAGAGTTGCTCGCGAGGTGAAACCAAAAGGTTCTTCTCAAATACACCCGTGATGAGCATCAGGGCCTGGGTGTGATGGCTTCTGTTCCTCAGGCTCACGAGGTGAGACATGGGTCGCGTGGCGAGACATAAATGGTTGCATTCTCTGGCACAGTCAACCTTCAGGCTCGCGAGGGGAAATTGTGACTCGCGAGGCGAGACAGAAAGGCTGACTGTTGCTGTTTAGCTGGTTTTCAGTCTCGCGTGGCGAGATCCAGTCTCGCGAGGCGAAGCTTCAGAATTCTGCTTGGCTCAATTTTTTCTCATTTCAGGCTCTATTTTCATCCAAGCTTCATTATGGCCAAATCTGCACAGTTTTCCTTAAGTTCCTGCAAAACAACACCAAGAAACCGCTTCACCCGTTCCAAGGGAAAAACTAACTAAAATCAAATAAAGAATGCCTAATCTATATGAAAAATGAATGCAAAAGTGTACAGGAAACATGATGTAAAATCACACTATCAATAGGTTCTGACATTTTTGTTCTCTTCTTTTCAGCCTTGCTCGATCATGGCCGTGACGGGTGTCACGGCTAGGTCATGATGGGCTCTGTTTGGCTCAGTTCTCTTACTTTTCAAGCTCCATCTTCATGCAAGCTCCATCATGGTTGATCTTTAACATTTTAATCTTCAAATTTAATTGCCAAATCAATATCTCCAAATTAATTGCCAAACCTTATCATATCCTTTGTTGTTGTGATAGGCAATTATTATCCAAATCCAATTTGATTTGGATCCAATCTTTTATCTTAATGCCAATTGAATTATCTTTTAATCATAATAATCCAAATCCAAATTGATTTGGATTCAAATCCATCATGTGGGCCCTTGCAATTTACTTGGCAATCTTCAATTTAATTTCAATCCTTCTTCTTTGTCCTTTCTTAAAAATAAAAATAAGAAAATCTTGAGAAAATCAATTAAATTCTAATTAAAATCAATTAAATGCACACATTGACTCAAAATAACTAAAATAGGAAAACAAAGTCTAATTTGGGCTAAATCAAGCATTCAACAAATTTAATTGATGAAATCTATTTTAAAATAATAGATAAAACATTATAAGACAGTGGATTATCAGCAGACCACGACAACCAACGTGATTCTAACTAGTTCCCTCGAACGGCTCGACGAACAATCCCAAGCCTTGGCTAACACGAAAAGGTTAACCAATTAGTTCCTAAATCATGAACAAGAAAAGGGAAACTAAAAAGGGAAGAACTATTACCTTATGATTGGCACTTAACGCGTGGCTCCACTCTCTAAAACACGAACGGAACACTAAACAGTGATTGGATTCAAAGGGAACAAACGAGAGAGGCTGTCGTCACACTTAGGGTTGCCTAAAAGTGCCAAAATATGGTTTCACTCGTAACCCTCGGTTACTGTTCTGCTTATAAAGGCAGAGACCCGAGCACGATCGTGCTCCCCCTTGAGCAAGGTCATGCTCAACTTAGCGCTTGTGAAGCGCGTCCTGCCATTGAGCATGGGCGTGCTCACTGTTGAGCACGGGCGTGCTCATTGTTGAGCACGGGCGTGGTCACTGTTGAGCACGGGCGTGCTCACTGTTGACCACGGGCGTGCTCACTGTTGAGCACGGGTATGCTCAACTCAGCGTGAGCGAGATGTGCACTCTCAACGAGCACGGTCGCGCTCCTTAACAAGCACGGCTGTGCTTGTGACCCAGAAAGTCACAAGGCACAAGCCTAAGAGAAGGGATTTTCCACCTAAAAATCTCACTTAACCCATTCTAAACCCTTATAACAAACAAGGCCTACGTAAACACTCTTAAACGGAAAATGACGTGTTACAACTCCACCCCCTTATAAAAATTTCGTCCTCGAAATTTCTACTCACCTCGGTCGAAAAGGTGCGGATAAGGCTCCATCATCTTGCTTTCCAGTTCCCACGTAGCACTTTCCTCAGTAGCCCCACTCCAAATGACTTTGACCAGAGGAATCTCCTTTCCTCTTAGCTGCTTCACCCTCCTATCCTCGACTCGAAGGGGTAATACCTTAAAAGTCAAGTTCTCTTTTAACTGTATGGTGTCGGGGAATATCACTTGGCTAGGGTCATGGATGTACTTTCTGAGTTGAGACACAATGAAGACATTATAAAGGTTGGATAAAAACGGTGGTAAGGATATTTGGTAGGCGACTTCACCGACTCTTTTTAGGATTTGGTAAGGACCAATGAATCTCAGAGTAAGCTTCCTCGCTTTCATCACTCTACCAACCCCAGTTGTCGGGGTAACTCTCAAGAACACGTGGTCACCTTCCTGGAATTTGAGCGCCTTCCTCCTTTTATCATGGTAGCTCTTTTGCCTACTCTGTGCCACTTTCATCTTTTTCTGAATCATCCTCACTTTATCCGTGGTTTCTTGCACTACCTCGGGTCCTAACACAACACTATCACCAGGTTCAGTCCAACACAAGGGTGTCCTACATCTCCTCCGATAAAGAGCTTCATAAGGTGTCATCCCAATACTAGAATGGAAACTATTGTTGTAGGTAAACTCTATCAGGGGCAAGAGCTTGTCCCAACTCCCTGACTGCTCTAGCACACATGCTCTAAGCAAGTCCTCTAAGGACTGGATGGTTCTCTCAGACTGACCATCGGTCTGTGGGTGATAGGCTGAACTTAGCCTAAGCTTGGTTCCTAAAGCCTCTTGCAAACTATTCCAAAATCTAGAGGTAAACCTTGGGTCTCTATCAAAAACTATGCTAGAAGGTACACCATGCAACATAACTATCTCTCTGATGTACAGCTTAGCCAACTTTTCCAAAGGGTATTCCATGTTCATAGGGATGAAATTGGCAGACTTAGTCATTCTATCCACAACAACCCATATAGCCTTAAAACCAGCTGGAGTCTTAGGGAGTCCGGACTCAAAATCCATGGAAATACTATACCACTTTCATTCTGGGATACTTAACGGCTGAAACTTACCTGATGACCTCTGGTGTTCTATCTTAGCCTTTTGGCACACTAAACAAGCATACACAAACTCACTCACATCTTTCTTCATCCCAGGCCACCAAAACATCCTTTTAAGATCCTGATACATCTTAGTGGCACCTGGGTGCACACTCAGTCCACTCCTATGTGCTTCTTCAAGGATCAACTTTCTAAGCTCCGGGACGTATGGTATAGAGAATCTATCCTTGAACCTCAAAACTCCATCACTTTCTTCCTGAAAACTAAGGTTTCTATCCTGAGCGAGCAACTCTCGCTGGTCTAAGAGAAACTGGTCTATGTTCTGACCCTCTCTAACCCGATCCATCAAATTGTTGGTAACCTTAAAGGTTCCAAGCCTAATGCTCTTAGAGGTAACTTCCCAAGCTAAACTCAGGTCTCTAAACTCCTCAATCAGATCCATCTCCCTAACCATCAAAGAGGATACGTGCAAGCTCTTCCTACTTAGGGCATCTACCTCTACATTAGCCTTTCCTGGGTGGTAGGTTAGATCAAACTCATAATCCTTTAAAAACTCCATCCACCTACACTGTCTCATATTCAGCTCCTTCTGGTCAAAGAGGTACTTCAAACTCTTATGATCACTAAAGACCTCAAACCTTGCTCCATATAGGTAATGCCTCCAAATCTTTAAGGCAAATACCACGACTCCTAACTCTAGGTCATGGGTAGGGTAGTTCTTCTCATGGGTTTTCAATTGCTTAGAAGCATAAGCCACTACCTTACCATCCTACATCAACACTCCACCTAAACCTTGCTTCGATGCATCACAGAACACTATGAAAGGTTTACTTGAATCTGGCAAAACTAACACTGGTGCTGATGTTAACCTATCCTTAAGGGTTTGGAAACTCTCTTCACACTTAGAGTCCCACACAAACAACTGTCCCTTCTTGGTGATACGGGTTAAGGGTAAAGCTAACTTAGAGAAACCTTTTATAAACCTCCTATAGTATCTTGCTAAACCCAAGAAACTCCTAATCTCAGTTACTGCCTTCGGTGCTTCCTACTAGAGCACCGTCTCTACCTTAGCTGAGTCAACTGTTATCTCACCTTTAGAGATGACGTGTCCTAAGAAACTCACCTCCTCTAGCCAGAACTCACACTAAGACAACTTAGCATACAATTGCTTTTCCTTAAGGCTCTGCAAGACAAACCTCAAGTGTTCCTCATGTCCCTCATGTTCCTCCTTGGTCTTGGAGTACACTAAGATGTCATCTATGAAAACCACCACAAACTTATCCAAGTAAGGGTGAAAGGTCTTGTTCATGTAGTCCATGAATACAGCAGGAGCATTGGTCACACCAAAGGGCATAACCAAGTACTCATAGTGACCATAACGAGTCCTAAACGCTGTCTTCGGGATGTCCTCAGACTTAACCTGAATCTGATAGTACCCTGACCTCAAATCTATCTTTGAGAAGACGCAAGCGACTATCAACTGGTCCATAAGATCATCAATCCTAGGGAAGGGATACCTATTCTTAACAGTCACTTTGTTGAGCTGTCGATAGTCGACACATAACCTCATACTACCATCCTTCTTCTTTACTAGGAACACTAGCGAACCCCAAGGGGATACGCTAGGCCTAATAAACTTCTTTTGGATCAAATCCTCTAACCGTTCCTTCAACTTAGCTAGCTCTAGAGGAGACATTCTATAGGGCGCTATGGAAATAGGCCCGGTGCCAGGTACTAAATCTATGGTGAACTCAACATCTCTCTCAGGGGGCAAGTTATAAACGTCCCCTGGGAACACTTCAGGAAATTCCTGCACAACAAGCACACTTCTGACATCAGGAGGGCTCTCTAATTCCACGGTCGACAACATCATGTACACTTGGGCTTCGTATTTCATCAAACCTTTAACTTGGTTGGAAGACAGAAAGGTCGGATCCTTAGACTCCACTGGAGTTCCAAAAACTATGGTTTTATCAAATCAATTCAGAAGGACGTGGTTGGAAGATAACCAGTCCATGCCAAGAATGACATCAAGGTCCTTTAAAGGTAAGCATAGAAGATTTATAATAAAGGTTCTACCATTAATGGTAATATGACAGTTCTTGCATGTATGAGAAGTAAGAACATGCTTGTTTGTAGGTGGAGAAACAACTAAATCATACTCAAGAAAAGTAACAGGCAATTTAAGATTCTTGACCCTATCATGTGATATAAACGAGTGCGTAGCACCCGAATCATACAATACAGTTAAAGGAGTTCCATCAATTAAGCACATACCTTGGGTCAAGTCATCAGACTCGAAGGCCTCAGCTCCACTAAGAGTAAAGACTCTTCCAGAAGTCTTTAGTCGATTAGCCTGAGACTGCTGACTCTTGCTAGCACATGGAGGTTCTGACTTTTCTCCTCCCCAATCCCGACTGATGTGACCAGACTTGCCACACCTAAAGCAGATGACATTCGATTCCTTGCACTAGGTAGTGAAGTGATCTGATGCGCCTCACTTGCCGCACTTCATGGGTCTAGAGGCATTGGAATTACCACCCCTTGACCTATCATGAGAAAACTATGGCTTCCTACCACTCTGCTTGAAATCATCGCTGGCTGGAGCGTAACCCTGCTTGCCCTTGTTCTTCTACTCGGTCTTCTTGCTACCCTGGCTGTCTGAATTCCTGAATCTGGCCACTCCGGACTTGTAGGTATCCTCATAGATCCTACACTTGTTCACTAAGGTTGGGAAGACTCTGATCTCCTGATAACTGATCACCTGCTTGATCTCCGGAGGAAGGTTATCCTCGAACTTTACACACTTTGACCGATCATCCACCATGACCTGATAAGGTGTGTAATACCTAGCCAGCTCCTCAAACTTAGCCGCATACTCGCCCACCGACATATTTCCTTGCTTTAGCCCCAAGAATTCCATCTCTTTCTTGTCAGGTACATCCGCAAGAAAATACTTCTCCATAAACCTATCTCTAAACACAGCCCAGGTGACTGTTGTACCCTCAGCCACCATCCTCTGACGACAGTTCTCCCACCAGTGCTCAGCCTCCTCGGTGAGGATAAAAGTGGCGAAGATAACCTGCTGCTGATCATTGTAGTCCATAGCTCTGAAGATCTTCTCGATCTCCCTCATCCACAACAAAGCTCCTTCAGGGTCATAAGCTCATCTGAAAGACGGTGGATTGTTTCGCTCAAACTTGTCGAGACCCTGAAACTCAGCTAGTCCTCCGTTATTGTTATTCTGAACATGACCGATCGAATTGGCAAGGAGTGCCAACACGTCAGCGATTGCCTGATCGTTTCTGCCTCTTCCTGCCATGAGTTCCTGTACACGCCCAAACAACTCGTTAAGTACAGGAACTCAAAGCAGGAAAAGCTACGACTTCTATCATATAGCATCATTGTCTATGACAAGTATAGACAATTAAAACAAGACCACACAACAGATTCACAACATGCTCATACCACGTCCGGACAAGGCTGAACTGTTCTTATACCACTAAATGTGACACCCTCTACCCTGCATATTATTTATAAAACATTAACTTAAAAGAGGTAATATAAAAACATGCATTTATTTCATTAAAATAAAAACTGGGTAAAAGATACCAAATTGTAACAACTCAACGAGGAAACAACATAAAAGTTTAAAAGATAAAACATAAACAAAACATAAACATATCCCAACCCCGATGTCATATACAGAGCTGGTATAACCGTTCCGGAATAAAATCCTCGGAATACAAATGAAACTGAACTAAAACAACTATAACATATATAACCAAACTAAACATCCTAGCTAGAGTCATGGCTCCTCAGAGTCACTTCTCCACTGGTTGTTCACCGTCCTCTGCATAAAGAGATACATGCCAATAACAGAAAATAGAAACGGGGAGTAAGAAATCATGTAAATACAACGACATGGAAGTAGTTAAGCAAGATGAACATACATCATAATATGGCATAACAGTATACAACATAACATCAAAATAAAATAATCATATCAACACGTCATCTCAACCAACATATGCTATGTGGTGCAACACTACTCTGCTAATCCGTTATGCATGTGGATCCAAACTATCTCAGGAAGGCAACTTCGGAGATACATATCCACACTGGCCAAAAAGCACCAACGTCGGCAGTTCACCAAACCATGGGTGAACCCCTTGGATAGCCGACACATCATAACGTGGATGCACCACAGCGGGGGCACATGGTTCACCAAACCTTGGGCGAACCACCCGAGACATGGCCAGTTCTCCGTACTCTAGGACGACCTCCCCTATGTTGGGCTTCCTGATAAGCCTCTGGCTCATCTAGTTTTATAGCTAGTATGACCAGGGTTTTGTGCAAATTATATTGTATTTTCACCCAAATTAGATTAGATTGTCCTCAAGCAAGGTATTGAGTCTCTAGAGTAGTTTTAAGTTAATTTAGCAAGTTTTAAGTCAAAATAATACACTTATGCTTATTTCCTTGTTTTCAGGTTAAGTAGAAGTTGAGAAAATAAAGAACAGGGGATTCGCCCCGCGAAAGCCATGCTCGCCTCGCGACCCGGCTTTGTTGTTCCAAGAAATTGCTAAGTCTCTGGGTCGCCTCGCGAAGAAGGTCTCGCCCCGCGAGTCTTCCAAACCTGAAAAAGTCAGAGACGATCACGGCTTGCCCGTGAAGAAGGTCATGGCCGTGGCAGTTTTGAAGTTGAAGAGTCTCGCCTCGCGAGCATCAATTCGCCTCGCGAGTCCGGAAGTCGAGAGAGCATCACGGTTGGGGCACGATGGCCATAACGGGCGTAAGGAGAAAACTCTTCATATCCTCGCCTCGCGAGCGATGCTCGCCTCGCGAGAATGCCAAGGGTTGCTGACAGTTCATGAAATTCGCCTCGCGAATGGTTGTTCGCCTCGCGAGCCCTCTGAATTCTGAAATAGTATAAAAGGCTGTTCTGAATATTTTGTAAAGACTTTTGCTCATCTAACTTTCTGATATACATTTTTCCTTTGTGATTTCGTTATTGCCATGGAGCACTAAGTCCTAGGATTAATCTCTTGTTTGAGGATCCTATATACTTGAGGTTATGTAATCCCTATTTCAATTGCTTTTCCCTTTTCAATACCATACTTTGTATTTTGTTTGCTTAATTCAGGAGTATCTTGTATTGTATTGATTTATCTCTGGTGATATCATGTTCCTATAATTAATCGCATCTGCTTAATTTTGCGTGTGTACATTTCGTGTTCGCTTAGTTCACGAAGGGCTTAATCCCGTTTGCTTAATTCGGGAATAGGGACATGTATCTGTGGTAGTAGTTTACGCTTGTAAATTACTATTACAACCAGGAAGGGGATTAGAACCTGCTTAGGGCTTGGGATTACATTAACCAGGGATAGTTGGGAATTCTTGTGATGAGATTAATCATTGTTTGATAACTGATAAACCCTTTTCAACTGCCTTGTTTTTGATTGCTCTGTTTTGTGTGTTTCTTAATTGCATTCCAATCCAAACCACCACAAAAAGTTATTTTTGTGAAAAGTAAAAATCTCAGAGTCCTTAGAGAACACATCCGACTTGTCGCACTATACTACAGATTTAAACCCGCTCGTCCTTTTGGGCGCGTGCGCGACAGCGCGACCTATAATTTGCGCCGTTGCCTGGGACTCTGTGTTTTTATTTTTCTAAATTTTTTTTTATTTTATTTTCTTTTATTTGTTTTATTTTCTGTTGTGTTTTTAATTGGTCTCGGCTACTAGGTCTCATTGCCCTGAATGTGTGATTTTGACTCAGGAAATTGAAAGAACATTGCACACACTCCGTAGGGAATTTCGGGATAGCACTAGTAGTGATACCAATTTTAAAACTGCTTTTGAAAACATGGGAGACCAAAGGACTTTGAGGCGAGCTTGCTGCCCCGATGTGAATTATAATGGTTTGTGCATTGCTTATCCTGGTCTTGACACACCTTTTGAGTTAAAATCCGGGCTAATCCATTTGTTGCCAAGATTTAATGGTCTTTCAGGCGAAGATCCACACAAGCACTTGAAGGAGTTCCAAGTTGTCCGCTCCACAACTTTGAGGCCGGAAGGAGTGGCCGAGGATCATATCAAGTTGAAGGCTTTTCCATTCTCACTCCAGGGGAGCCGCGAAAGATTGGCTTTTATACCTTGCGCCGAATTCCATTACCACATGGAGCGACTTGAAGAAGCTCTTCCGGAGAAATATTTTCCGCCTCCGAGCCGCTGCAATTAGGAAAGAAATCTGTGGAATAAGGCAAGGAAATGAGTCGCTAGCTGAGTATTGGGAGAGGTTCAAGCGGTTGACATCTAGTTGCCCCCAAGCACCAAATTTCCGAACAGCTCCTCATCCAATATTTTTATGAAGGATTGCAGCCTATGGATAGGAATATTTTGGATCTTGCTAGTGGGGGAGCATTGGTTGACAAGACCCCAGTGCTTCTGCTAAGCAACTTATTGAGAACATGTCGATGAATTCCCAGCAATTCACTACAAGAAGAAATTTCTGTTGAGACTAGAGGTGTACATGAGGTCCGCACTTCCTCTTCCAGCCATGACGGTGATGATAGAATTGAGGCTCACTTCCTTGGTAGAGAAATTGGTGATGGATAGGGTTCAGCCTGCGGTGTTGTGTGGCATGTGCGGTTCTCCCCGAGCACCCATATGAAGCTTGTCCTATTTTGCAAGGAGGATCAAATCTTGAATCACCTCAAGCCTTTGCAGTCCATCGGTATAATCGGGCAATAACCGGAGCGGATCTGACATTCCAGATCTTTCAACAAATAGGTACCATCCTAGCTGGAGTAATCATCCTAATCTGCGGTATGGGAACTCATCCCAACAACCGATGGCACCTCAGAATCATCCTCCAGTGACCACTTCAGCACCCTCCGGACCTTCAGTAGATGACATGCTCAATAAAATGGCTGCACAAATGGCTGCACAAAATCTCAGATTCCAGGCCTCACAGGCACAATTTCAAGAGAGAACAGGCGAGTATTCGGGCATTGCATACACAGATTGGACAGATGGCTACAGACATAAATAATATAAAGCAAGGTCAAGGAACAACCCGGCTGCCAAAGACGCCCGGTGATCAATCCTAATGCCTCCAATCCCAATGTGAGTTCTATATCTCTCGAGGTGCTGGAAAGGTTGTTGAGGCCATTTACGGAAAGAATGAAGAAACTATGAAGGCTACTCCCGAGCCCTCTTGTTGAAGTTACTCCTGAGTAGGTGGTTGAAGTTGAAAGCGAGAGAGTGTATAAACCACCCATTCCATTCCCCCACGAGAATCCAGAAAAATTTGAAGAGTGGTGGTGAAGATAAAGAGAAGGCAATTCTTGATGTGTTAAGAAAGGTTGGTGTTAATATCCCTCTGTTGGATATGATCAAGCAAGTGCCCGGATATGCAAAATTTCTCAAGGACCTATGCACCAACAAGAGGAAGATGAAGACTAATGAGAGGGTTGACTTGGGAAGAAATGTCTCGGCGCTTATCCAGTCTAAGCCGGAAGAAGTTGTTGCTTTCACTCGAGCACCTTGCCACCGAAGTGCAAGGATCCAGGCACCTTCACTATCCCATGCACTATTGGGGACAAGAAGTTTGAAAACTGCATGTTGGACTTGGGAGCATCTATCAATGTCATGCCTACCTCCATCTTTAACAAACTGGATCTTGGTCCTTTGAAGTACCACAGTATCACCATTCGGTTGGCCAACAGGACTGTGCTCGCCCCATGGGAATGGTGGAAGATGTACTAGTGCAAGTTGATGATCCGATCTTCCCGACTGATTTCTACATCTTGGACATGGCGGGCGAGACACATTCGGTAAATCACCAATCATCCTGGGCGGCCATTCATGAAGACAGACCAAGACTAACATTGATGTGGGTGATGGAACCATGTCTATGAAGTTTGGGGATATAGTTGCAAAGTTCAACATATTTGATGCCATGAAACATCCAGCGGAAGAGCACTCTGTATTCCACATTGAGTGGTATCCGAGACTATTGAGGATAACCATGAGAACTTGTTTTCTAATTTTCCACTTAATTCTGGCTGTGATGATATTCTTTCTTTTCTTGATTGTACTAACGCTAACCATTTTGTGGTTTGTCTTTGAGATTGCTGCATGTTTAGCAGGTGATAAGATTGTCGGTGCAGTGGATGAGAAACATGAAGAAGATGAAGGAGCACTGGAGGCCCTCTCTACCTCTTTGGACTTAGGACGCAAGGAATGGGATCGGTGTGCAGCTCCCGCTTACACTTGCACTTGATCGGGGAGTACTCTTTTCCTTTCCCTCACTATGATCTTATAATTCTGCTGTTCATTGGGGACAATGCATGTTTTAAGTGTGGGGGAGGAATTAGAATAAAGTTTTCTTTTCTTTGAATAAAAGCTCCTGAATAATTTGAGAAGCTCAGGAGCATTTGTGTGTTGAGTCTTTTGATTGGCAAGTTTGTTAGATTTTGATTGATGTTGCACAGATTGCTTGCATGATTGATATGTGATGATTCCCCTAGGCTGAAAAATTTGAAAATTTTTGTGATTCCCATGTGAAATTGAAAACTGAACCTTGGGATTCTGTTATGATAGCATGATGAATGATAAGTTTGGGGTGTTAGGGAGCACACACTAGGGATAGTATCTCTGTTCAAATAATTTGCAAATAATGTCCAGGTGAGGTTTTGAGCCTCCAACATGTTTTAAAATGTGTGAAAATCACTTTCAAGTTGCACTTCCCTGGATTTGATTGAATCTCTTTTTGGTTTGCATGATTATATGTGTGTAGCAAATGATTTAGGCAGTTTCTTTGTAAATAGCTACTTGGCCTGAATAAACCAATTCCTAATGCATGTTCCTTAGCTAGCCCCATTGAGCCTATTAGCCTGATAATTCTTGATAACCTAATGTTATAAGCCCAAAAATCTGGAAAACCATGTTAACCCGATCTTAGGATTAGGAGAGCATGTAATCTTAGAATGGGTGCAAGAACTAAAGTTTGGGGTGGCTGCGTGGTGTAAAATGTTGTTGGGATTGAAAAAAAAAAAAAAAAAAAAAAAAAAAAAAAAAATTAAAAAAAAAAAAAAAAAAGAAAAAAAAAAAAGAAAAATAAAAAGACAAAAATGCAAAAAAGAAATAAAAAGAGCTGTAGCCACCCAGAAGTGTAAAGAAAAAATAAAGAAAGGAGCTTAAGTGAATTTCTATGTGTAAATATAGTTCATGCTCTCTTAGTTCCTAGGGTCTTCAGCTTAGTTCCTTTTGTATATCCTACCCTTAGCCAGGCCCCATTACAACCCAATAAAGACCTTCTGATGTTGCTTGCATGTTCTCTGTGGGAACCATTTTGAGATGAAAAGCAAATTTGTGGGAAGTGTACTTGAAAAGTGAAACTGAGTGCAAGTTGTTAGCCTGACATAAACTGAGTGACTGAGTGAACAAATAATGCCCTTGTGAGGAAGGCAGTTGTTTGGATTTGGTGATCCCCCTCTTGTGTGTGACTTAGATTCCCTGCTTAGATTTCTGATTGTTTTCATGATGAAACTCTCAATTGTTTGGAATAAATGAATGTGGGGATTGCTCTGTTTGAAAAGGGGGAATCAATGAAGAAAAATTGTCTTTGAAGTTGCTTGAATTTGTGCAATGTTGATTGAATCTTTTGAGCTTGCCAGGTCTTGAGTCTTTTTGTTTTTTTTTTTTTGAGTCTTAGTTTGCTTGGGGACAAGCAAAGTTTAAGTTTGGGGTATTTTGATAAGCCTCTGGCTCATCTAGTTTTATAGCTAGTATGACCAGGGTTTTGTGCAAATTATATTGTATTTTCACCCAAATTAGATTAGATTGTCCTCAAGCAAGGTATTGAGTCTCTAGAGTAGTTTTAAGTTAATTTAGCAAGTTTTAAGTCAAAATAATACACTTATGCTTATTTCCTTGTTTTCAGGTTAAGTAGAAGTTGAGAAAATAAAGAACAGGGATTCGCCCCTGAAAGCCATGCTCGCCTCGCGACCCCAAGGCTTGATTGTTCCAAGAAATTGCTAAGTCTCCGGGTCGCCTCGCAAGAAGGTCTCGCCCGCGAGTCTTCCAAACCTGAAAAAGTCGGAGACGATCACGGCTTGCCCGTGAAGAAGGTCATGGCCGTGGCAGTTTTGAAGTTGAAGAGTCTCGCCTCGCGAGCATCATCAGTCGCCTCGCGAGTCCGGAAGTCGAGAGCATCACGGTTGGGGCTGATGGCCATAGCGGGCGTAAGGAGAAAACTCTTCATATCCTCGCCTCGCGAGCAGAAAGTCGCCTCGCGAGAATGCCAAGGGTTCTTTGACGAGTTCATGAAATTCGCCTCGCGAATGGTTGTTCGCCTCGCGAGCCCCTCCGAATTCTGAAATAGTATAAAAGGCTGTTCGAATATTTTGTAAAGACTTTTGCTCATCTAACTTTCTCGATATACATTTTTCCTTTGTGATTTCGTTATTGCCATGGAGCACTAAGTCCTAGGATTAATCTCTTGTTTGAGGATCCTATATACTTGAGGTTATGTAATCCCCATTTCAATTGCTTTTCCCTTTTCAATACCATACTTTGTATTTCTGTTTGCTTAATTCAGGAGTATCCTGTATTGTATTGATTTATCTCTGGTGATATCATGTTCCTATAATTAATCGCATCTGCTTAATTTGCGTGTGTACATTTCGTGTTCGCTTAGTTCACGAAGGGCTTAATCCCGTTTGCTTAATTCGGGAATAGGGACATGTATCTGTGGTAGTAGTTTCGCTTGTAAATTACTATTACAACCGGAAGGGGATTAGAACCTGCTTAGGGCTTGGGATTACATTAACCAGGGATAGTTGGGAATTCTTGACAGTAGATTAATCATTGTTTGATAACTGATAAACCCTTTTCAACTGCCTTGTTTTTGATTGCTCTGTTTTGTGTGTTTCTTAATTGCATTCCAATCCAAACCCCCCCCCAAAAACTTATTTTTGTGAAAAGTAATATTCTCAGAGTCCTTAGAGACGACATCCGAGTTGTCGCACTATACTACAGTTTAAACCCGCTCGTCCTTTTTGGCGCGTGCGCGACAGCGCGACCACTTCCCCCACTAACAACTTCAACGTATGAATGCATAAACACAACAACAAACAAGGCAACCACCTCCTTTGCTTGGGCCAATAAGCACCCAAGACTTATCACCATCATCAACATCAACACCTTAACCTTTATGGGTCAAGGCCCCATTAGCCAAAAAGCACTAAGGTTCAACTTATCAACACCTCGACCAAAAAGCATAGAGGCCACTTTTACCAAAAAGCACCAAAGCATGTCAACGTGCAGTAGTCCAAAGGGCACCATCTTAACCAACTCATTAATCTTGTTATCTCAATTAATCTTTTGATTAAGTTATCTAACTCTTCTTCATTTGATTGGTGTGTTATTACATTATTGGAAACATTTGGGGTTAGGCACCCCTTTGTTCCTTTAATCTCAGATTCTGACCAGTAAAGGGAGCACGGATGTGCTCACCCCAGTACGGTCGTGCTGCCACTTAAGTGGAGCACGGTCGTGCTCACTGTCCTGCATGGTCGTGCTCAATGCGCGGCCTGCATTCTAGAATTAAACTGGGAGCACGGGCGTGCTCCCTGTTCATCACGACCGTGCTCCTGGGCCAGCCGCACTGTTCTGGGCAGATTCTATTTATGTTCTTAAAGCCATAAACTACCTAAACACTCTCAAATCAATTCCTAGGGTCCTTTGACTAATCTAGTTGGCATCAATCCTCACCTCTCACTAACAGTTCATGTTTTATGAAACATTGGGGAATTAATCCCTTAATTCCCATGTTAACTAAAAGTCCTAATTAAACCAATTAGAGTCTTATTAATGTCTTCAACATTACCACAACAATCAGCCAGAATCATGGGCAATAACAACAGTCAACAACATTCACATCATATTGTCATCAATATCAATGAGCCAACGGCATAACAGTTATCATCAAACATACAACATCATGATAGTTCAACAACTACATCAAATAGGCATATGGAAGGCATACCAATAACTAACAACATTCAGTCAAACATGTTATAGGCATTAACAACAATTAGGCATATTCGAAGATAACATTAACATTCATAATAGTTAACAACACCAGGGTTATAGGAACCCCTCATCTTACGCTACCCCTTGCCTAATGTATACACTACCCTTCTCCCCATACCTGGTATGAAGAATTCGATAGTAGAACGACAAATGGTAGACCACGACAACCAACCTGATCCTAACTGGTTCCCTCGAACGGCTCGACGAACAATCCCAAGCCTTGGCTAACATGAAAAGGTTAACCAATTAGTTCCCAAATGAAACTAAAACGGGAAGAACTATTACCTTACAATTGGCACTACACGCATGACTCCACTCTCTAAAACACGAACAAAACACCAAACAGTGATTGGATTCAAAGGGAACAAACGAGAGAGGCTGCCGTCACAGTTAGGGTTGCCTAAAAGTGGCAAAATAGGGTTTAACTCGTAAACCTCGGTTACTGTTCTGTTTATAAAGGTAGAGACCCGAGCACGGTCGTGCTCCCCCTTGAGAAAGGTCGTGTTCAACTTAGCGCTTGCGAAGCGCGTCCTGCCAGTGAGCACGGACGTGCTCTCTGTTGAGCACGGACGTGCTCTCTGTTGAGCACGGACGTGCTCTCTGTTGAGCACGGGCATGCTCAACTCAGTGTCAGCGAGATGCGCACTCTCAACGATCACGGTCGTGATCCTTAACAGGTACGGTCGTGCCTTGTGACCCAGATAGTGACAAGGCACAAGCCTAAGATAAGGGATTTCCACCTAAAAATCCCTCTTAACCCATTTTAAACCTTCCTAACAAACAAGGCATACGTAAACGCGCTTAAATGGAAAACGGGGTGTTACACTCTTCGTCAACCTATCAATGGTAACCCAAATCACATCATGTCTCTTAGGAGTTCGTGGTAATCCAACCACAAAATCCATAGCTATGATATCCCATTTCCACTCTGGAATATCAAATGATTGCAATAAACCTGGCAGCTTTTGATGTTCAATCTTAGCCTTCTGACACATCAGGCAAGATCAAACATACTCTGCTACCTCCTTCTTCATCCTTGTCCACCAAAACATTTTCTTCAAATCTTGATACATCTTAGTGGATCCAGGATGAAAACTCAACTTACTCTTATGTGCTTCTTCCAAGATCATTTTCCTAAGTCTAAATCCTCTGGCACACATATTCTATCTCTAAACCTCAATACGCCATCCATTCCTCTACTAAACTCAGAAATCTTACCCTCATCTATACCTCTACTTATCTCCTGTAGATATTGATCCTGAACTTGTTTATCCTTAAGATCCCTCGTAAAATAACTACTAATAGTGATCATACCTAAACAAATTTTATCATAAACCAACTCCATTCCTAAGTTCAAATCTCTGAACTGTTCCAGTAATTCCAACTCCTTAATCATCATCGCGGAGACAAGCAATGATTTCCTACTCAAGGCATCCGCTACAACATTCGCCTTCCTAGAATGGTACAGTAAATCAAACTCATTGTCTTTGATAAACTCCATCCATCTCCGCTGTCTCATATTCAACTCTCTTTGGTTGAACAGTTACTTCAGGCTTTTATGGTCACTGTAAACATTAAACATCACTCCATACAGAAAGTGTCACCATATCTTTAATGCGAACACTATGGCTACTAACTCCAAATCATGAGTCGGATAGTTCCTCTCATGAATTCTCAATTGTCGGGAAGCATAAGTCACTGCTCTTCCCTCTTGCATCAAAATACAACCTAAACCCTGGTAAAACGCATCACAGAATACGTCAAACTGTCCTAACGGATCGGGTAAAGTCAACACAGGTGATGTAGTCAACCTGTCCTTCAGCTTTTGGAGACTCTGCTCACACATGTCCGTCCATACAAAAGCTGTATTTTTCCTCATCAACTACGTCATAGGCAACACAATCTTCGAGAAACCCTCTATAAACCTCCGGTAATATCCAGCTAACCCTAGAAAACTTCATACTTCACTTACTGACATAGGCCGTTCCCACTTAAGAACTACGTCAACCTTAGCTGGATCTACTGCTATGCCTTCCTTGTTAATCACATGTCCAAGAAATTGTACTTCTTCCATCCAAAACTCACACTTGGAAAGTTTAGCATAAAGCTGTCTATCCTTCAAAACTTGCAGCACCACTCTCAAATGTTCCTCATGATCTTCCCATGTACGAGAATAGATAAGGATGTCATCGATGAACACAACAACAAACTTATCGAGGAACGGTCTAAAGATTCTGTTCATGTAATCCATGAACACTGCTGGAGCATTAGTCATACCGAAAGGCATAACTAAATACTTGTCATGTCTGTACCTCATCCTAAAAGTTGTGCTAAGTATATCTTCCTTCCTTACTCTAATATGATGGAATCCATACCTTAAATCAATCTTAGAAAACACTGGTGCTCTTTTCAATTGATCCACCAGATCATCTATCCTAGGCAACGGATACTTGTTCTTAATTGTTACCTTGTTCAACTATCTGTAATCCGGGCACAACCTAGAACTTCCATCCTTTTTCTTCACAAATAACACCGGAGCTCCCCACGGTGAAATAATCGGTCTTATGAACTCTTTCCCCAACATGTCATCCAACTGTTTCATTAACTCCGCCAATTATACAAGTGACATCCGATAAGGCGCTATAGATATAGGTCCTATTGCTGGTACAATATCTATGGTGAATTCCACCTCTCGCTCTGGTGGCAAACCTGAAATGTCGGGAGGGAAAACTTCAGGAAACTCTCTCACAATAGGCATAGAATCTATACTAGGAGTCTCATTAGCTTCCACTGTGAACAGTATCACGTACTACCGAGAATCATCACTCCTCGTGGATACTCCTTCATTGGCAGAGACTACACTAGAAGACTCAAGAAATGATAAGGTCTTTCTAGAGCAATCTAGCATTACATGGTTACCCGAAAGCCAATCCATGCCAAGAATAACATCTATATGTTGCATAGGCAAACAGACATAGTAGTCAAAGAATTACTAGTTGGAGTAGATACTGTAAGGGTATAAGGTAATTGAGAAACAGTTAATTTTAAATGATTCGGACACTGATACGAAATAAATGAATGTGTAGCGCCTGAGTCAAATAACATATACGAGAGTCTACCGGCTATCAAACACATGCCTTGTATAAGATCAACAGATTGAGATGATCCAGCTCCCCTCACGGTAAATACTTTTCCAATGGCCTGAGGTCTAGCCACTTGTCTTGCTGTTGGGGCTCCTCTTCCAGCTCCACCTCTATAGCCTCCAGTTCCTCTAGCCGCAGCTATGATACCTTGTATAAGATCAACAGATTGAGATGATCCAGCTCCCCTCACTGTAAATACTTTTCCAGTGGCCTGAGGTCTGGCCACTTGTCCTGCTGTTGGGGCTCCTCTTACAGCTCCACCTCTATAGCCTCCAGTTCCTCTAGCCGCAGTTACTGGTTGTTGCATAGTCCGTTGTCTGCATTCTCGGGCCATATGATCTGGTTTCCCACAGTTGTAACAACTAGACCTTTCCATGCAATCCCAATATGATGCGATCCTCCGCACCTGAAACAAGCATAACCTTGTTGTTGCTGACCCGCTCTAACCACTGGTGCTGGTGCAGGTGTCTGCATTGGTCGGGCATATGGTCTCTGTCTCCATTAAGAACTACTACCTCCTAGCCTCTGAAAAACCGTTCGAGTAGGACCTCCAGTCCTCAGTTGTTTCTGCTCATTAGCCAGCCTCTGATCTATACTTTCTATAGCACTACATCTCTCAACCAGTTTCGAGAAACCTGAATGTCAAGAGATACTATAGCCTTATAGAGCTCATGTTGGAGTCCTTCCTCAAACCTTCTACATTGCCAGTCTTCATTTGGGAATCTCTGATAAAATTCTGAAAACTTAATCAAAGCCTCAAATTGTGATGCATAATCACCTACAGTCATGTTGCCTTGTTTGAGACTCATGAATTCTCTTTCCTTCTCGTGTTGAACTAGACGTGGAAAATACTGTTCAAAGAAACAGTTGCTAAACAACTGCCAAGTGATAACTCTGCCGTCGGCCTCCAGCAATCTTCGCTTTCCTCTCCACCAAGATTCTACTCCTCCAGTTAACATGAAGGCATCATACATCACTTTCCCATCCTCTCTGCAGTGCATGGTATCGAATATCTTCTCAATTTCTTGTACCCACCATTCTGCCTTCTCTGGGTCATAATCTCCTCGAAATTGGGGTGGCTTCCCTTTCAGAAAAGTAGCCATTCCGACATCTTCAGTTGTTGCATCTCTCCTTGATTATGTAGTTCCTATTGCTCTTTGTTCATCTGCAGCATCTTAGCATTCTGCTGTGTTTGTAGTAACAAAGCAGCAGCTATATTTTTCATGGTATCTTGAGTCTCGGGTGACTCTCCTCCATTTCTAGTATGATTATTCTCAACATTGTCAGCTCCGACAATTCTCTTAGGAGATGTCCTCATTGGGATCCTCTTAGGAGTTGTCACCACTATGACATATAATACTGCTTAGACAAGTATACAAATACTATATGCCATACTAATGTTAATTATCGTGTCAAGTTCGGACACACTACACACTTCTAAGCACAGTTAAACTCCGATGTGGATTCAACTAGACACGGTCAGTAACAACATCCTAGACCTCACAGTCCGATTAGAATCGAACTGCACTGATACCACCAAATGAGACACCCCGTTGTGCCCCATTGTATTATTAAATTAAAACCTTATTAATTATTTACTTAATTGCGTACTTAACGTTAATCATAATACAAAAATACAAATAAATTAAAATCTTAATTAATAAACATGTAACTTCTCTAAATTAACGTATCACACCTTATATAATAAATACATACACACATATGTCTTGCATCGGAGTTACCCAAAACACTGTTTAGGGTATCCATCAGTAGGATCCCTATCAGATATATAGTTACACAAACTGTTTATACTAGTGGAAAATAAAATGTCTTATAAGACTCACTGGCCCTAAACTTACTACACTATATCATTGGAATCTGTAGCTTGTCCTCCAGCATCCGTTTCATACGGAGTTCCATCCAACTCCTCAGCAACGTATTCCTCAACAACATATTCCTCCACCGAGTCTTCTAACGTAATAAAATAAACATACACAAAAATAAAGAAATAGGGAGATAAAAAACAGTTCTATCATCATAAACGGAAAAGATTCATAGCATATAATATAATAGTGGTCACAGACAAATAACACTCATCATTAACAATCCTCTTTAACTCACAATACTTTCATCTACCCTAAATCTCATGCAACTAAATGTTTATGCTGACGTGGCCACCACCAATCCTATCACACATCCCTTGCCCGCTGAGGGATGTTAGTCAGTCGTCCAAGCGATGTATCCCCATTAACTGGTGCACACCCTCATCCACGGTGAGAATGCTCATGCAAAGCAATGACACTATAGCTGCACGGTACAATCGGTGCACACCCTGATTCTTTCTCAAGGGTGCTCATGGAAAGCAATGACACTATAGCTGCATGATTTAAAACTAAATTGGGACAGCCCCGCAAGAACTTCGGACCTCGTGTGTTCCTAATACACGGTTGTGAACAACAATATATATGAACCTCACTGACTCATATCAATAACAACCTAGTGCCTCAAGCTTTCTCATAGCCTCCACTCATATTCTGTGTCACATCACTTCTATAAAATAATGGCTAGGCAACTATAATTCATATTCAATCTCTCACCCAAACAAAATACCTCCGAGTAACATATATCCTTACTTAAAATCCACTAAGCAATTTATCAAACTAGGCAGATCATGCTTAACACAGTAATCAATAAAATATTCAAACATCAAAATAAAACATCACATGTAGTAGAATACCTCAACCAGCATATCACAAACAGTCAATAATAAATAAGTCATACATCCTCCAAGATTATAAAATTAACCTAAGGCGATAAACCTACAATTCCTAAATCATCATTGGTATTGCGGAAAATTTCCAGTGCGATTTTGGTATTGTTGATTACTTGACCACTAGTTGGGTTTAGGTCGCCCTACACAATTATTATATATTATATACTACTTATCCATTCCGATGATGGAATGGTTCTTTCTCACACCTATGTTAACACCAGAAACACGAAGTCGAAGCTCCTCGTTATCACGCTACAAGTTACCAAATCCACCTTCAACCAATTCAATGATAAAACAAGTTAATAAAACAAAACTCATCTATGTCTAATTATGCTAGGTTCGGCCATTCAATCCAAAATAGGGCTAGGATAATTTTCTCAATTTCATCTTTTGGATCCTAGTTGCTAGAGTATTAACTAACAAAAAACAAGTGTTACAATTCAAAAATATGAAACAAAATCCTCTAACCTATAGGGTTAGGGTTTCGGTCATGATGATTAAAATAGGCTAGAAATTCTTTTTGCTCACATGCTCTTGGATCTAGAACCTACACATCTTAGATAGTTCATATAAATCATGATCTAGTTAAAGATTGAAGAAAACTTATTTTGTTCACATGAACCCAAATTCGGCCAAGACTAGAAAATAGGGTTAGGAATTTCTTTTGATTTCAAACTCTTAGATTTAGAACATAGAAACCCTAGATAACTTATAACCAACCTCATCTAAGTTAAAAGTTGAACAAAATCTCATTTGCTCACATATGCATAGATTCGGCTTAACAAGAAAAATAGGAAAGAAAACGATTTTGCTTACATACTCTTAGATGATGTTAGTAGGAGTCGTATAAGGATCATAGAAATTGGTTTCACATTAAAATGATTTTTCTAAAATTTTCTAGAATTATTTGAAAATTTATATCTAGAAATGGAAATTTGTGAAAAGTTCATGGAAATGAAGATTTTATGCATGATAAATGAAGCTAAGATGATGAGGAAGGGATTCCTCACCTTGGAATGAAGAAGTTTGATGAAGTAAATGAAGAACAATGATGAACTTAGCAAGAACACCAATGGAGTTCTTAGTGTTTTTGTGAAGAAGATGACTTAGAATGTGTGATAGGAAGAAATGAAAGTTGTCTTAGTGTGGGGAGGGGTTTGGTCCGTGTATGTGAGGGAGTGAGGGAGTGAAGTTGTGTTGTTTAATTAACTAAGTTTGAACCATAGTTGATAGTAACTTGACTTATGTTAAGTTAAGCTTAAACAAATAATATAATACTTAACTATAGTTAATTTGTAATCATGATTAAGTTAGAATATATGGTGGAGAATGAAGGGAGGTGTGGCTGATTTTGGACCACAAATGAGGAGGAAGAAGCCAAATTGGCCTCGACTTGCCTTAACCATGGGTAAAAACTAACTAGGATAGGTTAGGTTTAAGGTTAAGGGCATTTTGGTCATTTCACACCTTAACATCATTTATGACATAGTGAGTCACACCATGAGTCACTAGGTGTCTCACCCCTCATGAGTTATCCATGACTTGTCGTCTCCATCCATTAGCGGGTCCCGAAAATCCCGTATTTAGCTCCGTCGTTTACCCGATTTAAGTTTTACGCCCGAATAAAACATAGTATTTTATTTTTTGATCAGAAATTTGGAAAGTAGAATTCCTCACGGAAATAATATAAAAAATCTGTAAATTTTCAGTTTCTGGTCAAATTAGGGTTTTCTGCGGGTATAAAATTGTACTATCAGTAAAAACATAGACCGATTTACGTTTGAGTTTTAAACCCAAAATTTCACCGTCACCCTCTACCATAAGATAAAGTATGAATATGATTTATTTTATCCAAAATCATTTTCTTGGTCTCAGATAAAAATATAATTAAATATATTTTTACTTGTAATACAACGTAATTAAAAACAGGCTGTTACAAGAACCACATACATCAATTAGACTCGGTGGCAACGAGCTAGGAAAATGTGTCTGACCCTGCAAAGTGTCTTAAAGTGATTCACGATACTTTCATTCAAAGGAAAATCATATTCCTTAGCATTTTCAAATCGAAGAATATTGATTCAGGAGCACGGAGTATAAAGCACGAAGCTTTGTTGAAAATTCCTTTTGTTGCAACATGCTAAGAGACCTTTACGCGGTCACAGACCCATATTGCACAAATAAGGAAAGTCGTGTTGCCTAAGTCAAAAGCAATTGAAACTACTCTAAATCATGCTTCACTCTGATAAAGCTATGCCAAGAAATACATTGAACTTGTCTTGAAGCTCTCCAACGATCATACTAATTAAATGGAGATTCAAAACGGATCTTTGGAATTAATGAATGAAGAACGAAAATTATGTTCATCTCTCGACGGATTTATTGTTGATGAGTATAAAAGGAAGACCTTGAAGACTGTTTGAAGACATAGACCAGAACTTCATTGACAACATTCAATCCGCATTCAAAGCTCTCTTAGTTCTTCTTTCTGAAAATATTTCTCTGCTCAATAATTTGTATTTATTGAAAAGTTATTACTGCAATCATACTGAGACAATCCGATGTCCCATTAAAGAACCATATATTATTTAATTCCTAATCATGATATTAGCGTTAAACGGTTATTTATAAACAACGGAAGAAATTAAAACCTAAATATAAAACAACCATCACACACACACACACACACACATATATATATACACACACACACACACACGTAACGTCTAGTACTGTCAAGGGAATCCCATCAGAATCCCATATATATACAAACTGAGAAAAATAAAAATACATCAAAGGACTGAACAGAAAATGCCTTACCGATTCTTAACACCCCAATCCCCTCTCAAAAGTACATCAAAATCCTCACACGCACCTATACACGCCTAACTAGATAGCACTGGAATGTACCATCACATGCGACTACTACTACACTCATTATCACCCCTGAGTCTGGAGGGTCCCACTACTCCTCTGCTGCTTCTAGAAGAGCTCCTCCCAGTAGGCCTCTGAAACAGTCAACGATAATCGAAACTGTGCCGAGATGATAAACGGGAAGACTCAGACCCTGCCGCTCAACAAGTATATGGTCAATGTCTGGTACAACCTGATCCTCCTGTGACACCCTTCACTCAAACATCACATTAATTACCACTAAAACATTTTAAAAGTTGTCGATTTTCTTTCGGAATTGAAAATTTCCAAATTAATTTTTCTAAAATTTCGTTATCCTTTCTAAAAAAATAACATCTACGCAAAAGGAATAACACATATTACTTCATTTCATTAATCTTAGGCCTTTATAGAGATAGGCCCTTTTGACAGAATCTGTACAGAGTGATCAAGTTGAAAGATACATTACCCAAGTACAAAATAAAGTTCAACAGTTAACAAGATCAGTTTCCAAAAAGATAAGAGACGCTACTTAGACCACGTTACCCTAAAATTTCCTAATAGTTGGTCGGACCTAGTGATACCCGTTGGGAAGACCGTGATGGTCAATCCCACGCTCTGGCGGTGCGTCAGGTGAGGCCACCTCCACCTCAGTTCCGCCACTAGGAGCATCGTCATCCTCGCTGTCTCTGAACGGGTGATACTGGGGTTCCTCCCCCACATCTATCTCTACCTGCTCTTCCTCCACAACCATCTCTGCTTGTTCCTCCTCCTCCACCATCTCTAAAAGCCCCTCCTCCTCCTCTAAAATCCCCTTGGGATCCTCTTCGATGGGCGAACCGGGCGCAGCCTCCTGTTGAGGTTGAGACGGTGGAGGGTCAAGGATTAGAAACCCTAAGTCCACCAAATGCTTTAGGTAGATCTCCATGGGTGGCAGTGTGACATGTATGGTCTCCACTGAGTGAGTCCGTCTCTGAGTTCCAGCTCCATTAGCGCCATCTACTGTACACACGGAGCCTGTATATGCCGTGATGTGGGTCCCCGCAGGGAAGTTCCATGCAGCTGGGTCTTGGGCATTCTCAAAGAGAATGACCCGAGTCTTGACGTGAGCTAGCTGGATCTTTGACAGGTCCATCTATACCCGAGTAATACAGATATACACATAAAACGAAACCAATGAAGTGCAAGGGTGAGATACCAATATATGGATGAATTATGATGACTACATGTCCTCACAAAACAACAGATACACATAGATGCTCATATTCATCATGATATTCATAATTAAAACAAGTTTCAATGCATCAACGTCATTTTTGAAAACATGGCACTTCTATATCAACTTTGTCCTAGTCTCCGGAGACCCCAACTTCCTCATTTTGAAAACAGTGAGTTGATCAGGCTCAAATTGCCAACACATGGCACAATGTGAATTTCCACAGCACTGCCCAAAACTCCTGGCGTAGTGATCAACGTGTGTGGATGTCCATAGCATGTTGTCCAACACAAGGCACAGCAACCAAGGCATATGTATGACACGCTATCGCACACGGGTCAAAAAGCGAGCGGTTTACAAAATTATAGTAGAGCGCGACAACTCAGGTATCGTCTCACAAGGACTCTTGAATTGTTATTCACCACAAAAATCAGTTTTGGGGGGGAGGGGGTGTTTGGTTTGAAATTCAATTGGAAAACAGAGCAAAAACAGAGCAATAAAAACAGAGCAATTAAAAAGATTACCAAATAAGCTAAGGACGGTTAATCTACTGTTCTAGGTTTCCCAACCATCATCGGTTCATATAAATTCCAAGCCCTAAGCAGATTCTAATCCCCTTTCGGTTGTAGCAACAATTAACAAGCGAAATCGCTACTACAAGATATATGTTCCTAATTCCCGAATTAAGCAAACGGGGTGAAGCTCTCGTGAATTAAGCAAACACGATTGTACACACGCGAATTAAGCAAATGCGATTCAATATAGGAACATAACATCACCGAAATAAATCAACACAAATTCTATACAATCCTGAATTAAGCAAACAGAAATATATAGCATAGTATTGAAAAGGGAAAAGCAAACAAAACAGGAATTACAGAACCTCAAGTGCGGTGGAAACCGATTACAGTAGACTAATCCAAGAGAATTAGTTCTCCATCAAAAAACTGTAATACAACTATAAACTCTGTAAAAAAAATAGTGGATAATGAAAAAGTGCCTCCTAATCTGCCCAGAACAGCAATTTATAACTTTCAGGATCTGCGCCCTCTCGCGAGGCGAACACTCACTCGCGAGGCGAATCTTATGAAGAAATCTGCAACGTTTGGACTTCTCGCGAGGCGAGGAATGTCTCGCGAGGCGAGGAATGGAAGAGTCTTCTTATTATGCCCGTTATGAGAATCAGGGCCTGGGCGTGATGGCTTCTGGTCTTCAGTATCGCGAGGCGAGACATGGTTCCCGAGGCGACACAGAAAGGGTTGCATTTTTTGGAACAGTCAGTCTTCAGGTTCGCGAGGCGAGACAAGTATTAGCGGGGCGAGACAGAGAGGATGACATTCTGCTATTCAGGCTGGATTTCAGGTTCGCGAGGCGAGTAGACGCTCGTGGGGCAAATTCTTCCAGGATTGCAATTTCCCCTGTTTCTTCATTCCCTTGACTCTAAGTTAACCTGAAAACAATGAAATAGCCATAAGTGCTTTATTTGACTCAAAACTGGCTAAATTAACCTAAAACTACTTAAACGACTCAAAATGTTGCTTGAGGACAATAGAGTCTAATTTGGGCAAAAGCGAAATATAATTAGCACAAAACCATGGTCATACTAGCCATAAAACTAGATGAGCCAGAGGCTTACCAATGTACTTCATTGTCCATCAAGGCACAATGAAACAACGTAGCATGAAATACCTCTCCCTTCGAGGCACTCACACAAAACAATTTGGGCATGTCTTCCAATGCACGTAAAAACATTTTATTTTCGTGGCTTTTCTTTGTGCTTCATTCTTCCCTTCTTTGGAGTTCAAGGCTCACGACCATCCTCAAATATTTATAATGTTTTAAAACAGACTTTACACAGGACATAGTAGTCCGAGTGTCCAATCACAAGAGTACTAGGCCCGTGCACTAGCCTAGAACCTTGCGGTCGTAGAAAAACAGTTTTCACCCTTAACTTCGGTTTCACCATGTTTGTCCCGATGAAGATGGGACACACAGTCCATTACAACTTTCATAAGACACACAGTCCACAACAACGTATAGAGGACACAGTCCACAACAACTTTCTTAGAACACACCATCCATAACATCGTGGCACGGATCATAGATCCACGTGTTTTCAAACACTAGCAGCCGACGTCTCGATTACTAGGTTCACTTTTCAATGTTCTTTTTTTTTTCGTTTAGTGAGAACCAAACCCAAAACGAAAAATGACATAACTTATCCAATTTATCAGATATTTAAAATCCTTAAAAAAAAAATTATTTTGAAGTTCATTTTTGAAAACTTTAATTTTCTTAAGAAATCCGTAAAAAAATCTATTTATTTTAAAAAATTATCTTTATATTTTGGAAAAATTCTTTCTTTTTCTTAAATTATGAGAAACCTATAGGAAGGAAACATTGGAACAAAATTTTATTTAAGAAAAACTTGTTTTCTCTTGGATCTTTTGATTATAAGGTGTTCTTAAAATTTGGTTAGATTAATATCCTTTAATTCTTCTAATAAATTTTTATTACTTAATTTATTTTAAAATTCCAAAAACTTTCACTTTTTTTTTTTATCAAAATCTTATTTGAAAGAAATCTTTGTTTGTGATTTTCTTCATAATTTTTCTTAAGACTTTTATCTTATATTATCAATTGAGCTCTAACCAAGGGTTAGGCTTCCATGCAACAGCCAATCATAACTACCACAAGTATAACATTTGCCACCATTAACCATATATTCATAAACAAAAAATCAAACAGAAAAGCATGTGAATAATTCAAGTATATCATAATATCACAAGATTAACAAAAACAGTAACAATAATAACAAGTACATACAAACAATCACAAGAGCACATAGTCATCATAAGTAAGTATCCCTGAGGCTTTCTCCCCTTACCTCAAATTACCGGATAAGGAAAATACGATTTTTCTGCATTTAGAGAAAACGGACCCGCGTCGATCCTACGCTTGAAAATCTAAATAAAATCAAGTGTGAAATATAAGTTAAAATTCATAAAATATTCAACTTTCCCTCATGTATGCATTTCAGCCATATCAGAAATTTCATTTTTCACAAGCTTTCGGATCAATGATCCTTAAGCATCATAGGGGCAAAATCAAGGTCTAATACCTCAAGATAAAACTTGAATCCATCTACCCCCACAAGGAGTAGATTTCGGTCCACACACAAAAATGGGGTAGGATTTTATTTTCAAATTTTTAGCTACATTCAAGTAAATAAAGTGATATTTTGGAGTAAGTTTCAAAAAAATCAATTGAAACAAAAACCTTTTCAACTTTTATCAACTTTCATGAAATCAATATGGGAATTAAAGTACAAAAAAGTTTAAAACAAAACCAATATAAATATTTATATTTTATGCATGTTAAAAATGATCAAATACTATTTTTCCTTTCCATAGGGTTTCCTATATATATAAATGCATTTAGGAAAATTCTCTTATGCCATTCAATCATACAAGATGATAATAAAGATGAGTATGAGGCTATAAAAATTAGTCTTATGTCTAAAAGATTATTTCAAGTATTTTTCTTAAACTTTTTTGTTAAATCATCAACATGCATGTAAAATTTTTAACAAAAACATCAACTCCCTCTAGGTGGGGTTTCGGCCACCATTAAAATAGGTGTGGAAATCTCTTTTGTGACATGCAAATGCTTAAAATAGAAGTAGAAATGCATATAAGCCCATAAAAATTAATTCCATGCTAAAAGGACTTTTCAAAGTAGTTTTCTCAAATTTTTTGATTAAAACTATAAACATGCAACAAGTTGGCAATGACATGCATGTTAATAAAAACATACTTTGGAGAGTATTAAGTGATAAAAACTCAGTTTCAATCTTAAAAGATTAACCCAAGTATACTTTTCTAAAGCCTTTCCTAAAACATGAACATGCAACACAGACTAATCAACATGTATGCATGCAAGAACCATATTTTTGAAGAGATGAAGAGTGGAGTAGAGAGATTATACCCTTAGGATGTTGGTGATGAGGAGGTGAAGATGAAGAACCCAAGCTCGAGAGGAACAAGTGAATGAAGAAGCAAAAATGAAGGAAAGAAATGGAAAAGTGTGAGTAAGAGTTAGAGGAGAGAGTGGTGCTGCATACAAGAGAGGGAGGAGCAGATTTTTTCCAATTTTGGCAATAAAATATGTATTTTTGACCATATGATGGTTTCTTGTCAAATTAAGCATATTTATGGTTTGTAAGGTGATGATGAGATTCTATAGTGTCAAGTGTTGCCAAGTCCATGTTCAAATCTCTTCCATTCTGCAGAAAATCAGACTTAAAATATTTTGGCTCGTTCTGGTTCCATTTGTTTCGTAAGTGTAAAAACCGGTCATATTTTTATTTGTAAAATTTTTACCCGAAAAATGTATTTAGAAATAAATAATTTTTTAAATCATAGAAATTATTAAAACTGATTTAGAAAAATTAAATTTTTATTTTGTGATTCGAAATTTATTTTTTTCGGGTCAGTAGAGTCTACTGGCGGTGAAAACACAGACCGAGATCGTCTGGAATTTTCTACCAAAAAATTCAGAAATAATTTTCTAAAATAAAATAGATTATGAAGACATATTTTGGTTGATTAAAATAATTTTTATCAAATCAAAATAATTAATCACACTTACAACACTGATTATAACTAAACAGAAAAATCGGGGTGTTACACCTCCTCGGGAGCTGGTGCAATGATAGGCACTAGTGCGGGTGCAGGTGCTGGCTCTGGTGCTGGTGCTTCAACTGGTACGAGGATAGGAACATGTACCACATCAGGCATCAGCGGCATTGGCGGTAACGGTGCAGATAGAAATCCAATTGGGAATGGGAAAGTCTGTCCCACTCTGAAAGTCCCCACCATCTCAAATGGGGCTCCATTCCGTACACCAGATGTCACCAAAATAGGACTCGTATACACAGCAAATCGAGTGACTGGGTCCACTAGCCATCCGTGCTCATCAATAAACTCAAGCTCAAAAGTCCCCATTAGGGGTAACCCCGCCGGAGCCTCCATCCAAGGATGCCCCCAATGAGCCATTAGTGTGATCTGGGTCTAAGTAAAACAATAAAGAAAACAGCACTAGTGGAAATAATGTAATATACGAGAACGTTTTACGTCAGTTGACCATATGTTTAACGTTAAAAATGAGGCGGTGACAGTTTTGTAAATATTAAATCACTATTTGCGTCAGTTGTGTAATGAACTGACGTTAAAAGTGATTTGTAAGAATTATTAACACTTTTAACGTTAGTTGTTTATACAACTGACGTTAAAAGTATGATTTTTATATCAGTTAAATAAATAACTGACGTAAATAATTATATTCCTCTCTGAAACTCATTCCTATCTTTCTTTCATTGTCATCTCCCTGTTGTCACTCTTAACGCAGATCACTCCATATAGTGCAGTTTATTTCTAAACTTTTTTTTTAAAACAAGTTTATTTTTAATCTTAATTAATTAGCTTGAATTAGTAAACAAATTCTTGTGCAAATTAAAATAAATAAACACTTAACATAAAACAAGTTATATGTATAATCAAATCGTATCTCATTGAAGCGATTCATAAGTTACAATTACATGATTAAAAGATAAAAAATTTATGCAACATAGCCCTAAAATATAAAAAAGTTTCTGCTTCAACGTCATTTTCTTCTCAGTGTCCTCAGAAACTCCAATGGATGCATCTCCTCCCTCACTTGAATTCCTTGATGCTCCATCTGAATCCACAGTCACTTGCTGCCAAAGCAGAGTGAAGGGGACGAATGGGATGAAATAAGGTGAGGGAATCACATTACGTGATTCACCCAACCTTACCATCCATATCACATGATTTACTCAACCTCAGAAGTTTTTTGACCATTAAGAAAGATACCTTTAAGTCTAGGTATAGGAAGAAATAACAAAAGTCTCAAATATGATAGAGCCATATTGTGAAGGAATAGAAAACGCACGAAATATAGAGGAAAAGAAGAGGATGTATTACATGACGTCTACGGAAGAATGGTACTTTATATAGAGAAGAGAGACTACCCGATTTTCTTGAAAATCGATCTATAAACTTAATGCTCATTAAGAGGATTAAGTTACAAGGTGCATGGGTAAGTAGCACAGTAGTCAAAGGAATGAATGTTTTTTCAGAAACTTATACACTTTTAACGTCAGTTGTCTTCAACAACTGACGTTAAAATTGTTTTTAAAATAAAAAATATTTATTTTTAACGTCAGTTGTTTATACAACTGACGTTAAAAGTGTGATTTTTACTTCAGTTAAATAAATAGCTGACATAAATAAACCTATATCCCTATCTGAAATGCCCTGTTGTCACTCTTAACGCAGGTCACTCCATATAGTACAGTTTATTTCTAAACTTTTTTTTAAACAAGTTTATTTTTAATCTTAATTAATTAGCTTGAATTAGTAAACAAATTCTTTTGCAAATTAAAATAAATAAACACTTAACATAAAACAAGTTATATATGTATAATTAAATCGTATCTCATTGAAGCGATTCATAAGTTACAATTACATGATTAAAAGATAAAAAATTTCTGCAACATAGCCCTAAAATATAAAAAAGTTTCTGCTTCAACATCATTTTTTCTTCTCAGTCCTGTCATCAGAAACTCCAATGGATGCATGTCCTCCCTTACTTGAATTCCTTGATGCATCATCTTGAATCCACAGTCACTTGCTGCCAAAGCGGAGTGAAAGGGATGACTGGGATGAAATAAAGTGAGGGAATCACATTACGTGATTCACCCAACCTTACCATCCATGTTACGTGATTTACTCAACCTCAGAAGTTTTTTGACCATTAAGACAGAGACCTTTAAGTCTAGGTATAGGAAGGAATAACAAAATCTCAAATATGATAGAGCCATATTGTGAAGGAATAGAAAACGTACGGAATATAGAGGAAAAGAAAAGGAGGGTGTAATACAGACTGATACAGAAGAATGGTTCTTTATATAGAGAAGAGAGACTACCTGATTTTCTTGAAAACTGATCTATAAACTTAATGCTCATTAAGAGGATTAAGTTACAATGTGCATGGGTAAGTAGCACAGTAGTCATGGGTAAGTAGCACAGTAGTCAAAGAAATGAATGTTTTTGCAGAAACTTATACACTTTTAACGTCAGTTGTCTTCAACAACTGACGTTAAAAGTGTTTTTAAATAAAAAATATTTATTTTTAACATCAATTGTTTAATACAACTGACGTTAAATAAATGACCTTTAACGTCAGTTGTTACAAACAACTGACGTAAAATATTGTTTTATTTTTGGTTTTTGATTATAACGTTTACACCCGCGTGCCTTCTTCACTTCGCTCTGTACATCTATGTTCTTCTCTTTTCATCACGCTCACTCTCACTCTCAACTCAAACTCTCACTCTCACTCTGCCCTAATCGCGAGCTCATCTCCACCGCAACCGTGAGGTACACTCTTAACCCTAACTCTATCTTTCCCACTCATTCTTTGAAATAACTTGACATCTCTCTTTCCCCTTCCCGTGCACTAACTCTCCTTGTCCCTCTGCTCTCACTAACCACATCGAACGTTGGCCACCACTTGAGCTCCCCTCCCCACCATCACGCGAGCACCTATTTCTGGTGAGTCTTTAGGGCACATTTTTTTATTTTTGGTTTTGAGTGTATGTTGAAACTGTAGTCTCTGTAGTTGAAACTTGAAACAGTGAGTTTGAGTTGTTTGGAATGTCTTTATTTCTAGTCGTGGCTTTTGTGTTTTCTCTTGTTCACTACAAGAATTTTCGCTGTTTCCCACGGCCTATGGCCCTGGGAAATCCATAAAATCCGTGGGAAAATACACATTTCCCAGGGATGACCCACGGATTCAGATCCCTCGGTTTTCAGCTGGTCGGAAATGTTTCCCACGGGTATGCCCTGGGAAATACCCCGCGGTTACAGCCTTGGGAAATTTCCCAGGGATATATCCCTGGGAAGAAATTTCCCAGGGTTTTAACCCTGGGAAATATATGTTTTGTTTAAATTATAAAACCTTATAACTTGACATTAATTTATGTTAAAGTGGATAAATAAATAATAATTATTTTTATATGAATGCATCAACAAAGAAATTAACATCATAATTCAAGCAAACAATTTGTTCAACACAAAATGTTATTCAAGTCATATTTGTTCAACAAAAAAATTATTTCAAACCATAATAAACATGATAAGTAAAATAAACGTATAAATTCATTCAAAAGTCTAAGAATCCCCATTATAAGGATCCTCAACAAAATGGTCATGAGAGTCATTGTCCTCCTGAGCACGCTGGGTCGTCTGACTAGGATGTCGTTGCTGTGGGGGCTGCTGCTGCTGCAACTGTCGCACTGTCTCCATCAGTTGTCGCATCGTATCCATCATCAGACGATGCTCCTCATCCCTCTGCCGCTCCCTCTCCTGGGAAGCGACCAACATCTCGCCTCAATCGAGCAATCTCCGCTGGACTCGAGGGTAACGTCCGCATGTGGTGGACGCTCCAACCCTAATCTCTAACTTGCGCGAGGCCCCTTTCCGATAGTTGCTTGGCAAGGTCTCAAGACCGTACAAACGACCCTTATACTTGCCGCCGACGACTTCTGCCCAAACATTCAGCGCAAGCTGCTCGTCCTCCTGTGGGTTAGCTGGGGTGGATGGTGAAGAGGCCGATGATTGATACCTATGTTGACTCATCCTCTCATGAAACTCCTCCTGTTACAATACATCAGACTATCAAAATTTGAACAATATGTTACAAGATAAATTATGCAGAAAAATGGACAGAGTTTCCCCTAAAACTACAACATCCCAATGTTTACAAACAGAACACCGCAATTTAAATCCATAAATCATCATCAAAAGCTCAATAGGATGCACACAAATTATCATGTCCAAACTAGTTATAACATTTCCAATGTCAGGCAGTATCAATAGGTCCAAATATAAAGTGACTCTACAGACTCAGTAATCAAAACATGAATAGTATGTTACACGATTAATAATGCAGAAAATTGGACAGAGTTTCCCCTAAACCTCAAACTTTACAAATTGAACACCATAATTTAAAACTGCAAGTCATCAAAAGCTTAATAAGATTCACACAAAGCAACAACCACATACTTATATCATTTGTATTTGTCCAATGAAATTGATTAACAACACTAAAATTAGAATGTGAAAGTTGAAAAAGATACTCACTTCAGTAAAGAATATGTGAAATACAATCTTGCTTTCTTATTAAACTCCCTAAAAGCCAATGCTCAAACTAGTCATAACATTTGAGGCTCTCTGCCTCTTAAGTCCAGTAAAGTATGAGTGTTACAATATCTATTAAAGTCAATAGCTTCTTCAAAAATCAAAAGGGCATATTACCTGAGTGCGCTTGGAGCGCTCATCTATGTACTCACCGGTATCCTTCCTAGTATGGGTGCGTTTGTGAACCTCATGAATTTGTACTCCTCGATTATACTGGCGAGCCTATACGCAAGCATAGATGATTAAGATAACAATTAATGAACTATGATGTTGGAATAAATACATTTAATTCATAAAGAATGACAGTATGAGCATACCATACGATCTGCCCACTGCGACTGGGAAATGCTTCCTCCCGTGTGCAGGCTCCCACCCTTTTCTGATGCTCTATTTTTCTTTGCCTGAGCAGAAATGTTTTTAAATTGATCAGAAGCCCAATAACGATGCAACTCCTCCCAAATACCATCTCCAATCCAGGATCGCTGTATGCCACTCTCACGAGCCTCCCTAAGCATATCAGAAAGGCATTCGGAGGCTTTATGGTGAAAGATCCTCTGGATCTCTGACTCATCTTCGTTCCTCCATGCCGCCTGACCCTGTTTTAAGATAAATAACAATTGTTATACTAATAGTTTCGGAAATAATAAAAACCACATTAAGTAAATTGAAATTTGCTACTTACTCTAAACGCATCAAACATACTAATCCGCTCATTGTCAGTGAGTTTTCCCCATGATGTAAATGCCCTATGATACCTTTGCTGGATAACAAACGCGATGGCACTCGCTGCTCTCTTACAAGGAAAGAACCTTAACAGTAAAGACGCATGAACCAATCAAACACATGGTAATAAATTATGATAAAATTCATGAATCAACCAAACACATAGAAATTTTATTAATTCTTACCCGTTACCACTAGGCCTAATAATAGGTCGACCATCGGGCATGAGCTCAACTACCTCTGACCCATCTAGCTCCACTGGCTCCTCTAGCTGCTCATGCACATCTGCAACTGAAGGTGAGCGTGAATAGCCTGGACTATATTGTTTCTCCTCATCCACACATGCTGAATGAGATGCTCTATAGTGTGCATGTGTCGTGACCCCCGGGGTGGGAGTCATATCGAAATGAGGCGATGTAGGTGCAACACATGGAGGCAGTGAAGGTGCTTGCTGTGGTGGGCGCGATGTAGGTACATGTGGGTGTGGTGCTGACGCTACTGAGGTAAGCGTTGAAGGCATACGTGAGTATCCGTCTGTAGACTCACGAATCACTAAATTTGTGGAAGGTCTGTTCCGACGACGACGGGGATTTGGATGGGGGTCAGTATCAACCATAATACCCTTACCCTTATTGATGGGTGGAGGTGGGTCACGTCCTGCAGACATGTCTACAGAGCAATTTAATGTTAAAACAAAAGTTGTCAGATATAGCAATAATATAAGTTATCTAAGTCATAAAGTCAACAAGTATAACTAACTAATAATCCAACAGCCAAAAATAAGTTATCTAAGTCATAAAGTCAACAAGTATAACTAACTAATAATCCAACAGCCAAAAATAACTTAATCATCCAAATCATAAAGTCTTCAGAAGATCTAATACAAATTAACTACGATTTATTCAGAATTTGATTCATCGTCTTGACTCCTGTTGAGTCATTATCTTCTTCCTCATCATCTTCAGATCCTGTCTCTTCATGTTCTTCAGTGGAATTATCGTCTTCTTCATCCAAATGCTCCTGGATGGATGACAAATTGGCGATATTCACTTCTTCACCAGCGACTTGCAAGTCCCCTAAGCCATCAATAGCGTCAACATCAATGACTTCAGCTACATGTGACATTACATCCACTTGATAAGGCACCTCTCCCTCTGAATCATCCACTTCAATGCTACCCCTTGGTGTTGTCTTGATGGCGACGGACCAACCTCGTTTGTCCTTACGAGTTGCTGGATAAGGTACATAATACATCTGTCTCACATTTTGTGCTATGATAAACGAATCATCCATTTGATATCTTCTACTCATTCGGATGTCCACAGTATTACATTTTGGGTTAAATTTTGTGCCTCTACCGGACGGATCGAACCAGTTATAATAAAATAGAACTATTCTTTTAGTATAGTCTAAAGAAGGGTACACCAGTTCATATATATGTTGGATCACGCCGTTGATGGTTTTTTTGCCCTCCGTCCATGATTGGGTATGAAATTTGTACCCGTTCACGAAGTAAGTGTGCCATTCTTTGACTTCTGTATTAGGACCATCGGCTAAGTTCCTTAAGTGTTTGTTGATGGGAGTTGGTTTCTCACGGTAAAGCTACATATGTCAGTTCTAAAAAATCATGTCTACATTTTACTCACAATGGATAATTCAAAGATTTTTAAGATACTAACTTGTTGCTTAAACCAGATTGGAAATTCAGCATGTATACGAGTGGGATTCTTGCTCATTGTTTGAGATATCAAGAAGGCATTGTAAAGTTGGACAATATATATTATAAGCAGAAAAATATATACTATTAGGTATTCGAAAGAAAAAGATACGAAATGCGTACTCAAGGTATGGTTTAACCCGGTACAATTGATCAACACATGAACATGAGCCGACTTCCTCTCTTTGTCCGATAACCAGTGAGAGGTCTCCTTCCCGGAAGCACGACCAGGCTGGCAAAAGACTGACAAGGTTAACGGATGTCTTTCACTTTTACTTTCCATTTCATTCCTACTATTTTTTGGTGACAACATGAAGTTCTTGAAATAATGGGAACAAAAATGGGTTGTCTCGCGGTGTAAGTAAGACGCACAGATTGATCCTTCAACCTTAGCCTTATTTTTCACCGATCGTTTCGAATCACCCATGAATCTATAAAACAACAAGAAGTTCATAGTCATGTCCTTTCACTTAGAATGGAAAAAAGTCAAATTAAAATTCTATGATGGTTATATTACCTTTCAAATGGATACATCCACCTATATTGAACCGATCCACCAAGCCTCGCTTCATACGCAAGATGTACTGGGAGATGCTCCATAGAATCAAAGAAACCAGGGGGGAATATTTTCTCCAACTTGCATAGAATGATGGGAATATTTTGCTCCATCCTAATCAGGTCATTCTCCCTCAACGTTGCAGAGCACAAATCCTTGAAGAATTGACTCAATTCAGTAAGCGGATTCAAGACATGCACGGGCAATGAACTAAAAGCAATAGGAAGTAAACATTCCATGAATACATGACAATCATGGCTTTTCATCCCATGCATCCTTCCTTTGTTAACATCGGCACATCTTGCTAAGTTGGAAGAATAACCTTCTGGCACCTTAAGTTCTGTTATCCAGCGACAAACGGTCTTTGCTTCATCGACAGTTAAAGTGTAACTAGCTTTCGGTTTTAACATCTTCCCATTAGCCTGCGCCTTTAGCTCCAACTCCGGTCACCTACAGTACAAAGCTAAGTCCATTCTTGCCTTCTCATTGTCCTTGGTTTTCCCACTGACATTCATGACAGTGTTTACTATGTTATCAAAAAAGTTCTTCTCTATGTGCATAACATCGAGATTGTGTCTCAACAAATTATCTTTCCAATACATGAGGTCCCAAAAAGTACTTCTTTTTGTCCAGTTATGGCCTTCCCCGTATCCTTGTAATTTGGACACACGACCGTTGCCAGTGACTTTTGGTAGTTCTCTTACTCTACTCCAAATCTCTTCCGGTTTGAACCTAGGCGGCGGTGCATCTTTTTCAACTTCCCCCTTTTTGAAGGCATTCTTATTCCGTCTAAATGAATGATCCATTTCCAAGAACATACGATACGAGCCAAACCAAGAACTTTTCCCCCCGTGTTTCAAGGTAAAGGCCTTTGTATACTCCATGCAATGTGGACATGCCAATTTACCATGAGTCCCCCAACCAGACAACATACCATAAGCAGGGAAGTCATTAATGGTCCACATCAAAGCTGCCTTCATTATAAAATTTTCCTTCCTTGCGATATCGTACGTCAACACGTCGCTCCACAACCTCTTCAAATCATCAATCAAAGGCTGTAAATAAACATCAATACCAGCCTTCAGATTGGATGGTCCCGGTATGAGACACGTCAAAAACATATAAGGTTTCGACATGCACATATTAGGAGGAAGATTGTATGGAGTAACAATTATGGGCCAACAAGAATATGGTGAAGCCGACGCTTGGATATACGGGGTAAAACCATCGGATCTTAAACCAAGTCGTACATTACGTGGATCCGAAGGAAAATCAGTATGTACCCGGTCAAAGTGCTTCCATGCTTCACCATTGGATGGATGCCGTAAGACGTCTGAAGTTCTTTTGTTCTCAAAGTGCCATGTCATTTTTCCTGCAGTTTGCATTGATGCGAACATTCTCTGTAGCCTTGGAACTATTGACAAATAGAACATCGCCTTTACGGGAATTGGTTTGTTATTACTTGTCCCAGACTTGGGAGGGAAATACCTCGGAGCTTGACAAAATTAGCATTTGACCAAAGCTCCATCATTTATGCCGCATTCATTGTCGTAATACAACATGCATCCATTAATGTAACAATCAATCCTCTTGACTTCCAATCCCAGCTTCGACACTAACCTCTTTGCACCATAATAATTCTTTGGTACAACTCCTTTTATAGGTGTCACGTCCTGAAGCATTTTCATAAAAAAATCCAAACACTTTTGAGGAATATTCCAATTGGACTTGCAAGCTAAAAGCCTCACACACAGGGATAATTTAGAGTCTAAGGCCCCTTCAAACAATGGCTTTTTTGATGTCTCAGTTAAAAGATTATAAAATCTTTGTGCTTCCTCATTCGAAAGATCTTCAGTGTTATCGTAATCATGCGCCTCGTTTACCCCGAGAGCATTAACCACCATCTCCTGCATTGACACAAACTGTTCCCCACATCCCATATCTGCACGAGTGCTTGAGGCACCCGTGCAATTCTCGTCAACCCCTAAATCAACATGTGGCACTTCTTCACCATGGAGAGTCCAAATCCAGTAATTTTCCTGGAACCCATTCATATACAAGTTAGTCTTCACAAGGTCTTCACTCTTAATCTTTCGACATCGATATTTAGCACACGGACATCTAATTCGGTTTCCATCATCGATGAAACACTTTTGTCGCTTTGCTTGGGTAACAAACTCTTCAACCCCATCTACGAAAGTTGGTTTCAAACCCCGTCTTTTCGGATATAGCCTATCATACACCCAACTACGATTCGAAGGATAACAATCCATCTTCTGCATATTAATAAAAAATCCAGATAAATTTTAACATTAAATTTCAACATGTCCACTTAGAGATAGTATTAGCATCGTGAATAAGGAGGTACAACTACAAGCAATGAGCTAAAATGACTATACCAGATTTTTTATTCACGATAAATGTGCTTCACTTGAATGGGACATTCATAATTCTCTCAAACTTCAATATTGAATCTGAGATTCTTAGCATTATTGCTCTAGTCTTCATTATATATGTCATGAATTCAAGCAAAATGTCTGGCCAACATGGCGAAGAATTCTATATATGATGAAAAGAATTCATATTATTGAACACATGATTACTTTCCTATAATTGAATCTCTACTAAACCTTGTATTGAACATGATTTTTAAAAAGGAGGAAAATAAAAGAAAAGAAAATGTTGCTGATAACCTCCATAGTATGCAACTCCTTACTCTACCATCAACCCATTCCTACGAAAACAACTCTAAACACCTTACCTCCCAATGCAGAACTCGTGTTCTCCCAATACAGGTAAAGCAAGCTTCCCAATTGTATAACTATATGTGTATTGATTTATTCAAGAACCTGGTTTGAAACATGGAAAAAGTCATTCTCGTAACAGTAACACTAACACATACTAAAATGCTTATATAAGATATAATCAAAGTCAAAATGGAGGTCTATAACAATGGATCACTCACTCATAAAAGGGAAATTAAACACTGATATAAACAAATAAAAGAAGCATAAAGTACAACAAAAAAAGAAAAATAAAAAGGAAAAAAATAAATAAGTGTAAAGGCTTTGAATATGCTATACTTTAACGCCCCTTAAAGAAAAGTTGCCCAATTCCAGTGGTAATATTATCACAGTAAAAATATACTAATTTTGTTTTATCTGCATACTGTATCGCAAGGTAATAACATTGGTATTTAAAAAAAATCACCAAATAAAAAAGATTGTCATTTATCATATAATATAATAGATGCCAGAAATGATCATAAGAGAATAGCAATCACATTTTTTTTTTGGTACAATCTCTCAATGAATTTCACACACTAAAAGGAGTCACCTATTCTTAAAGATGGCAAAAGGAATCCCCAAAAATGATTGATGATAATTGAAGAATGCAAAATAAATGCAAATTTTTTAGATATCCAAAGAAATCATAGTAAAATAATTTTTAGGCATGTGATAATAGAAAGAGATACCTGAACACTTGCATACTTTACAGTCAACTAACTCTGTTTCTTGTTTCATCTTGCCATTATTGTATTATGTTTGTTGCCCTCTACACCACTAACACATTAACATGTTACGGGGCAGACTCTAAAGAAACAAGAGACATTATCATAGTACAAAATTATTTCAAGCAAAACTTGTCTAGTTCAAAAATAAGCTCCAAACATCTAATAAGTTCACAAAAGGGAACAAAACAGATTTTATTCTAAATGAGAGGGAAAAAAGAAACTACTTTAGAATTAAACCAACATAATAATGAGGTCAACTATAAAAAGAGTTAACATTTATGTTGTTTGTAATTTTACTTAAACAATATTACTATTTTATTTGTGTAAAGCAAGTTGAATACACAAAAAAACACAGGCCTATCTAGTTAATGAATGAGAAAATCAAGAATAAATAGATGACAATGGACTAAGCACTCAATGCTAATTGCAAACAGATATCGAAGCACTCAATGCTAATTGCAAACATATAATGACTTTAGGACTTGTAAATATTTGACCAGGGACTTACCAGAGCAAATCCAGTGGTAATCTGTGACTTGCGACCTGTGACTTGAGCGGCGGAAACCGGTGACCCGAGCAGGGTGGAAACCGTCGACCAGAGCAAGGTGGAAACCGTCAACCCGAGCAAGGCGGAAACCGTCGACTTGAGAGCCTACGATTGCGACCTGAGCGCGGGAAACCCTCTGCAATGGCGAGCCCGGAATGGTGAGGTCGTGATGTCGAGGAAGGTGAGGTTGAGTGGAGTGCAGCTGAGGACTTTAGGGTTAGGGTCTTGGGAACACTTGCGTTGTTCTGTTTTCTTCTCCAAACACAGAGGCGCGAAGGGACCGAGTGAAGAGGAGGAAGGCGAACAGTAGGTTAACATCATTTTCCCAGGGGCTTGACCGTGGGAAACACCGCCTATTTTTGCGACCGTCACAGCCGTGGGAAACCTTTAGGATTTTGCGACGGGCCCGTCCGTGGGAAACTCCGTGTTGACTAGACACGGCTAAGTCCATGGGAAAACTGAGCCATTTCCCAAGGCTCGGTTCGTGGGAAACAGTGCTTTCTGTTACCTATGGCCCAGTCCGTACGAAATAAAGCGGGAATGTTTGGCGCCTCTTTTTCCTAGGGACCAAGCCGTGGGAAATCAAGCGAGACATTTCCGAGGGTCTTGGCCGTGGGAAATGTAAAAATTTCCTAGGGATTTTTTTCCCTGGGTAAAAAGCCCTGGGAAATAGCTTAATTTCTTGTAGTGGTTTTTCTTCTGCTATCATAACCTATTTCAAAATGGGAAGAAATTTAGAGTTGCTTGTAGCATGTGACATCAACAATATATTGCTCATTGGAATTCTGTTTTGTTAATTTATCTTCATCTGCTTATTTCTTTTCTGTCTTAAGAAACCCGAAAATGGTGTAAATTTGAAATAATTTTTAAACGCCTTGGATATATGTTTTGTATATCTACAGAACCTATCTAGTTATGGATCGTAGTTGGATGGTTTGTAAGCGCACTAGTGCTGAGTATTTGAAGGGGGTGGGAGAATTTATAGAATTTGCTCAAAGGAATGTTCCTAATAGTAATGGAATGTTCTGTTGTCCTTGTGTCAAGTGTTTGAATACGAGGAAATGTACAGTGAAGGATATACGTACTCATTTGATTTGAAAAGGGATTTGCTTCAGTTATACAAGATGGATATGGCATGGTGATGTGTTGTTGAGTAGTACGGCAAGTGTCTTCCAAAGTGAGGACGTTGACGTAGATATGGAGGATGATCGAGTAGAGGACATGATCCGTGATATTGGACAAGAATCTTTTCATCGAGCTCATGTGTATGATAGGTTGTGCGGTGATGCGGATAAGCCTTTATATCCAGGGTGTACTACTCATACACGGTTGTCGGCGGTGCTAAAATTGGTTTGTGTGAAGGCGAGAAATGGTTGGACCGATAAAAGCTTCACGAAATTGCTTGAAGTGTTGAAAGACTTGCTTCCGGAGGACAACACATTGCATGACCGTAACTATGAGGCCAAGAAGGTATTGTGTACAATGGGTATGGAGTATAAGAAGATACACGCATGCCCCAATGATTGAATATTGTACACCGGTGTTCATGAAGACAATCACGATTGCCCCAAATGTGGGTTATCACGATACAAAGTGAAGGGTGGTGATGATGATGATGATCTTGATGATGTGAGAAAAAAGGGTCCTCCTGCGAAGGTGTTGTGGTATCTTCCAATAATTCCAAGGTTCAAACGATTGTTTGCCAATGCGAAAGATGCGAAGAATCTTAGATGGCATAATGATGAGAGGAAACGTGATGGAAATGTTCGTCATCCTGCTGATTCTATGCAATGGAAGAATATTGATACTATGTTTCCGGATTTGGCCGATGAGTCAAGAAACCTAGGGCTTGGACTTGCTACGTATGGAATGAATCCTTATGGTAACATGAGTAGTATTCATAGTTCATGGCCTGTTCTGTTGATAATTTACAACCTGCCCCCTTGGTTGTGCATGAAGCGCAAATACATGATGTTTTCTATGATGATTTCGGGCCCAAAGCAACCGGGAAATGACTTAGATGTTTATCTAAGTCCCTTGATTGAAGACTTGAAAACGCTGTGGGTGGAAGGTGTTGATGTAGTTGATGGGTATTCTCATGAGACTTTCAAGCTTCGTGCCATGTTATTTTGCACCATCAACGTCTTTCCATCATACGGTAACTTGTCCGGGTACAATGTCAAGGGGCATAAAGCATGCCCTATATGTGAATAAGGCACATGCTACACTCAGTTGCATCATGGAAAGAAGACAGTTTACCTTGGGAATCAGAGATTTCTTAGACGTGATCACCCATATTATAAGATGAAAAAAGCTTTTAATGGATGCCAAAAGAGAGAAGAAGCTCTGGCGGCCTTAATTGGAGAGCAGGTTTATCAGAGGGTAAAGGGCATCGATGTTATATTCCGCAAGTTCAAAAAGAAAGGTAAAGCTGCTGAGAAAAACATATGGAAGAAGAGGTCGATATTCTTTGATCTTCCATACTGGCGCAAGCTTGATGTCAGACACTGCATTGATGTGATGCATGTGGAGAAAAATGTGTGTGATAGTGTGATCGGGACGCTTCTCAACATTCAGGGCAAGACAAAGGATGGTGTCAATGATCGTCTCGACCTCGTTGCTATGGGTATACGAGAGCAGTTAGCTCCAGTTGTTGAGGATGGTAAGCGGACTTATTTGCCGCCAGCATGTCATACTTTGTCAAAAAAAGAGAGACAAAGTTTCTGCGGGTGTCTTCAGGGCTTCAAAGTTCCACATGGTTACTCTTCAAATTTGAAGAAGCTTGTCTCTAGTGATCTTAAATTGGTTGGCTTAAAGTCTCATGATTGTCACATCTTGATGCAACAACTTCTGCCCGTTGCTATTCGTGGTATTGCTCCAAAAAATGTGAGACATGCCATTACTTGGTTGTGCTCATTCTTCAATTCTATATGTAGCAAAGTCGTTGACCCCCGTATGTTGGATGACTTGGAAGTTGAGGCTGCTACAATCTTGTGCCAATTGGAGATGTATTTTCCTCCTTCCTTTTTCGACATAATGGTTCACTTAATTGTTCATTTGGTGAGGGAGATTAGATTATGTGGGCCGGTTTTTCTGAGATGGATGTACCCAGTTGAGCGCTACATGAAAATCTTTAAAGGGTACGTGAAGAATCCTCATCGTCCGGAAGCATCTATTGTTCAAAGGTATGTTGCAGAAGAAGCTATTGAGTTTTGTTCGGACTACCTTCGTAACACGGATCCTATAGGGGTTCCTAAGCCTCGACATGATGAGATAAGATGTCAAGCTAAGGGTACACATGGTTTAAGAATTAATAGCAAGGGTCGGGATGAAGTGCTTCAAGCACATTTGTATGTATTAAACAACATCGATTCTGATCAACTTTTCTTATTTGAACATAAAAGAAAAGTCAATCAAGAAAACCCTCGAATGAGAGAAAGGTGGTTGTTGAACAAGCATAACAAGACTTTCTTACCATGGTTCAAGGAAGAAATGCTTAAGGATGGTAGTACTGCTTCTGATGATGTAAGATGGCTAGCACGTGGGCCTAGCTTCAACGTCATATGTTGGAGTTGATACGACATCAATAACTTTTCCTTTTATACAAAGGAACAAGATAACAAGAGTACCATGCAAAATAGTGGGGTTATGATCATGACCAAAGCAATGCACTTCTCTAGTGCAAAGGACACAAAACCCGTTATAGCACCGACACCTTACTTTGGATATATTGAAGATATTTGGGTGCTCGATTACACTAAGCTTACGGTGACGATTTTTAAATGTAAGTGGGTTGATAGTAACGGTGGTGTACAAACCGACGAATTGGGGTTCACATTGGTAGACCTCAACAAGTTAGGTCATATAAATGAGTCTTTCATAATGGCTTCCCAAGCAAAACAAGTGTTCTACATCACTGATCCTTCTAACAAAAGGGATATTGATATAGGTAGTTTAAACTTAGTATACATTTATTTTTATTTATACTTCTGTATTTATTTTTATTTATAACCTATGTTAATAAATATATATTGTTTCTGAACAGGCATACATATGGATCAGTCGGATGGCCCACATGCACTGGAGGACACTGTGGGGCCTATGCAGGACCCGATCGCGCCTACGCCTGATTCTAGTGTAAGTTTACATGTTATATACTATCTTTAGTCCTTCTTTTTAATGTAAGTTTATAATGTTACAACCCTCTATTTTATCATTTTTTTTGTCCATACAGACATCACAGGCTCATAGTAAACGGGGTAGAGGAGCCACGACTTTGAAGAAACTAGAGGAGGCCAGGCAAAGCGGATAGAAGCTTGAGGTGTCCTTCGATGCTAATCTAAATCCCCAGGGACCCCGTGCTAAAGAATTTAAAAAGTGGGTGTTTCTACAAGCGAAGCAGCACATTAGCATCAACTACAACCACTGGAATGACGTTCCACGGAACATTAAGGATCAGATTTGGGAGGCTATCACGGTATTTTACCTTTACATTCTTTTGATTTACATTATTAGATAATTATCCGAGTTATAATCTATCCAGTTGTTATGTATTTAATGTGTAGGTAGCTTGGACTGTGCCAAATGACGAGGATCATCATAAGAAATGTATGAAAATGGCATCAAAGCATTGGAATGGGTTCAAGCATGATCTTACCAGGTACTATGTATTTGGGAAGAAGCGGCTTGATAAGATGTTCTTGGATTATCCTTGGATTGATCAGGATACTTGGGATATGTTTGCTAGGAGTCGATAGGATGGAGAATTTCAGGTTGGTTGATTAAGTTAATTTTGTATGCTTCTTATAGATCATTTAACTGTATTTAATTATGTGTTTTTGTTTGAATATGCTAAGGCAGAGAAGGGTCGGCAGAACCAGGTGAAGAACGTCCACCGCCACACCATGTCTCAGGGTGGGTATGAGACTCGGATCAAGGAGATGATGGCGGATAGGCTGAGGCTGAAGCAGGAAGAGCACTCTGCTAGGATAGAAAGAGGAGAGGTACCTGAGGGCACACCATTAAGTCCTCCGTCGGACATCGACCGCAAGGATGTCTGGTTAGCCGGCCGCATGACAAAGATGAGATCTTTTAAAGTTGATGCCACCCGCGAAGTGGCAAATAAGATTGTAAGTAAATAATTAACTTCATCTCAATTGATATTTGTATAGATATTTTTAACACTTTTCACTTGCACATTTTTCATTTTTTCATTGTAGATGGATCTTAAAGCACAATCCTCCCAGGGCTCATTCGTCCCTTCTGGACGGCGGGACGTCTTGATGACTACGCTAGGCAAGAAAGACCATCCTGGTCGAGTTATCGGTGTTCCTGGGAACGTGACCATCAAAGAATATTATGGCAAGTCTGCTTCACGAAAGCGGGTGGTCGATGAAGCATCAATTTTGGATGGCATGACTCAGTAGCTCATCTCCAACCCTACTATTACAACGCATCTGATGCAAAGCTTACTATCCAACCTAGAATTCAAGCAGGCGCTTGCTAGAGAGCTTTCCTCCGTCGGTTCATCCCAGGACACCGCAGGGCATGCCAACCCTTCACATGTGAGCACAAAAAAGAGTTATAGTAGGGCACATGTGGAGGACGATGAGTTGGCAGCTAGGGAGCGGGAGTTGGAAGTCCAACGCCATGAGCTTGAGTTGGAAATGAAAAGGCGTGAGCTTGAGTTGGACTTCAAACGACGTGAGCTCGAAATGTTAACAAAGATATGTATTCATTATTAATGTCCAAATTAGTCAAATAATTAATTGTGTTTTTTTTAATTATCAACAACTTATCTATTTTATTTTTCCTAAATTGAAGGCCAAGTCGACATCGGTGTCGCTGTCACCTGTCACTTGTTTGTTCTCACTTGGTGAGGATTATGCGTTTGAGATTTTTGAATGTCCATTAGAGCACGATGGATGGGTGGCACGCCCAAATCAACAGAGGATATTTTCCTTATGTGGTGAAGATCTCGGGCATGCCTGCAGAGCTAACGTCTGGATGGCCCGCACGGTTTTGAGTCTCTGGTGCACGTAAGTTAATTTTAATTTTATAACTTATTTATTTTTGGTATTTTTCCATTTAATAATTTATTTTAATTTCAAAATATATATTATGTAATTAACATCCACACTTTTTCATATCTTAGGTATCTCCATCGTCTTCAGCTTGATAAGGGCGTTGCATCAGTTTACGGCTTCTTAGATCCGTCAATCCTTGTGCCCCAATTCTTTGCTGGCGATGCATTTAGTAAATACAAAGGGAACTTGTTGGGAGACAATCGAAAAGAATTATATCTGGCTCCCTACTGTATGAATAACCATTGGCAGTTGTTCATACTTCACCCGTCTAGGCATACTGTCATATTCTTATGCTCTCTCCACCAAAACCCGCCACAGGAGGTGGTGGAAGCTGTAAGTAACTAATCTTAAATTTAACTTAAGTTTTAATATCAGTTGTTTTTAGTTTATTACACACATGATATATGAATTTGTTAATTGACATGATTATTTGTTTATGATAGCGCGCTGAAGGCGAGTAGCATAAGTTGCGCCAACGAGAGAAGTAGGACTTCTAAGGCTAAAGCAAATCCTGAATGGACCATCCTCAAGGTTTGGTAGTTTATTTATCAAATAATTAATATTATAATTACTAATTTATATGTATATTTAACTGACATCGAAATTAATTTTGTTTGTAGTCTCGATTTCAACATGATGGGTGGTTGTGCGACTATTATGTGATGCTTCATATGCTGAACATAGTCTCCGCATCTATTACGGATGGATGGAGGAAGGTAATATTTAAACAACTTGTTAAATTATATATTATAGTTTTGGTGATGACTTGCGTTAATGTTATTGTTATTATTTGAACGTGTGTAGGCATTTAACAACCAATCGCCTCTTCAAAAAGATGAGTTTAGAGACTTGAGGATGCGCTTAGCAGAATTCTTCTTCAAGTATGCGGCTGAAAAAGGAATTGACAAGATACCTCCGCAATACTTAGATGAATAGTTTTTTTGTTAGACTTTAGAAACTAATTAATAACATGTATATATATACTTAGATTGGTAGTTTTGTTTTTAGACATTAGAGACTAAAATTTATATATATATACTTGTAGATAGTTATGTTTTTCCTATACAAGGGTTTTGGTTTTAAGTCCCCCCATTGTTCCTTTGTATATTTCTTTTCTTTTTGTTAATATTGAAATTTAAGGGTAGTGTTTGCAATTCTATAATGTGTGTGATATTCTCTCATTCTTGGGATATTTACTGAATGCAGGGATAGCTGAGGGGAGTGATATTTTAAAACTGAATTTAATATATATATATATATATATATATATATATATATATATATATATATATATTAACGTCAGTTTTATCAAATAACTGACGTTAATAGTATTTTATAAAATATATAGTACACTATTAACGTCAATTGTATTATGAAACTGACGTTAAAAACAAAACCTTTAACGTCAGTTCTTTAACACAACTGACGTTAGGTTGAACAACATTAACGTCAGTTGTGTTAAAGAACTGACGTTAATAATTTTCTATTTAACGTCAGTTGTTTAAACAACTGACGTTAAAATATTAACTATTAACGTCAGCTGTATTTACATCAGACAATATTCTGACGAATAAAATCAATTTTAACTGATGTAAAAAGTACTTATTGCACTAGTGCAGCATACAAAAGAAAGAAGAAAGGGGGTAAGAATACATCTAATATCAACATGGAAAGGGTTTAGCAACATCTAATTAATAATAAAAGACACAAAACATACATCACCACATATCTGTTGTGTGTGTATATATATATATATATATATATATATATATATATATATATATATATATATATATGCAACCATACTCGAAACATATTATTTCCTCTACCCTTTACCATGATGCAAATGCAATGTGTATGATAACGTGGCTGCCACCAATCCAGATATACATATCTCAATCAATCAAACGATGTGTCTCCTAAATCCCTGGTGCACATCTTCATCCTCGGTGAAAATGCCCATGCAAAGCAATGGCACTATAGTTGCACAACACACATCGGTGCACACACTGGTTCTCTCGCGAGGGTGCTCATGCAATGCATGAACTATAGCTGAAACTCAAATAATAATAAATTGGGACGATCCTACAAATACTCTGAATCTCGGGAATACACCCCATGCATATGAATAATATCACCGACCATCTCTCGGGTCATCCCCTAGTGTTTGAACCTCTCACCACTATCTCAACAATCATATATCAAAATAAATATCTCGGTTAGGCATTTCTGAAAACACGTATCATGTACCCCCACATACAACACCATAACTCATCATGTATCAACACTTAGAAATTCTAAGCACAAAATGATCATCCAATATGACATCATTTTCAATCATTTCAATATATTAAAATAATATATATAAATATCCAAAAATCAAATATTCCCAATAATTCCAGGCAAGTCAACATATATCAAACAACACATCATGAACAGTCAAACAGACAAACTAGGCAACCTCAAATCTAATATTTTTAACCTATCGGTGATAAACCTACAATTTCAATATCATCATTGGTACCACTAAGTATTCTCCAACGTGATATTGATATTGTCCATTACTCGCTCCTTAGTAGGGTTTAGGTCGCCCTATGGCATTATTGAAATAAATGCCACTTCGTTGTTTCCGACGTTAGATGGCTTCTTTCCCCCACCTGAGATGTTGTACGATAACTTGAACGTCACGAAAGGAACACTCCTAAACTCCAAAAATTCACCTGAACATCACATTACGAAGTGTACGTTACAAGGAACCCTTATATGAAGTCAGAAATGGAAACCGATAACCGAAACGAAAGATAAGCCGAATACCGTTACCGACGGCATTTACACCTAAAAAGGGTAAGGATTACCTTCACTAGAGAAGAAAAGGAAGGTAGGATTGTGAAGACGTCGTTTCCACGTTCACAACTGTAACACCCCGTTTTTCCTATGTTTTCTATAGCAGTAAATACATATTTAAATGTGTTTATTTTAGATTAAACTCAGAGGATGATTTTAATTAAAATAAAATCATTTTCTTGTGTTGTTATATCATATGAAGTCACGGTAAAAATTTCGGTTGAAAATTCAGACGGAAGCCGGTCTGCGTTTTCACTGCCGGTACAAGTTTACTGTGCAGAAAACCTAATTTTGACCTATGAACGAGACAGTTAGTGTTTTTATTATGTTTCCTTCAACTTTGGTTATTTTGAAAATTTTCGTTCAAAAATAAAATATAATATTTTATTCGGGCGAAAATGTCGGAAGAATGACGATCGAAAATGCAACCGAGTACGAAATGGAGCAGATTAGGGAACATAAAAGAAGTAAGGAGACATGATGGAAGAGGCTATGACACACTCCAAATGTGTAATCATCACACTTTTCAAATTATAATACTATTCTAATCCAAAAAGTTATTTCTCTCTCTTCTTCCATCCAATCAAGCATTAAACCACAAAGCTTGCTCAACAAGCCCTCCCTCTCTTCCCTTGGCCGTGGACTCTCCCCCCTTTCTATATATATATATATATATATATATATATATCCCTCTCATTTTCACTTCATCATCTTCCTTCTTCAAACTCCATTAAAGTTTCATCTTCTTCCTTTCTTTTAAAAGTTCAAGCTCTTAAAGCTTTAGTTTTTATTCATCTTTTCTACTTGAGTTCTTCATTAAAGTTCTTCCTTATAATAAGGGTAATGCTCTCATATGAATATTTTTGCAAGTTTCATCTTTTATTTCTTAGTTTACTTTATGTGTTCTTTATATGCTTTAAACTTCTAAAATCTCTCTAAAATGGTAGAAAACTCCTTTTGAGTTGAAACCACTTTCTATAGAGAGTATTAACTTATATGTTCACATACTAAGAGGTTGTGTAATTTTCAGGAATCTCTAACCCTAAGAACTAGTCTTGGTCGAACCTATACCTTGTGGTTTAGTGTTCTTGTTTGATTTTAACTTGTGATTTTGTGTCCATCACCTTAGACTTCCATCGCGGAGGAAATAAGGACGTTCGTGGTATACCTCTCCAAGCATCTAATCTCCTTACCTTCACGAAAGGTAAGAGGGGATTGCCTAGGGATATTCAATTACTATATGCATGTGTGTATGTGTTTACTTGAGTGATTTGAATATTTGTATGATATGGTACAAATACTTGAATGACTTGTTTATTTGAACTATTGTGATTATTACTTGAAGTTGATTATTACTTGCCTTAAAGTATTGTGAGTTGTATATATGTGATGAACTGTCGTTAACTGTGATATTATTGTTGAGAATATATTATTGTTGATTGAAGTTTGAGAAGCCGGACTTGAGTCTGTGCTCAATGATTATAAGGATTAAAAGCCTTAATAAGCCTTGAATAGAACTTTGAAAGTATTGGTTTCATTTATCAAAGTTCCTTGTTTAAAACGCTTACTTCAAGAGGATGAGATTCTTGTTTTGAAAAGAAACGGTGAAGTGTTTTTAAGTCAATAGAAACTACCTTTTTATGATTCAAAGTTTGTGCGAGAGAAAACCTTTTTCGAACTATGTGTTTCATGAAGGAAAAACCCCTTTGAAAATATTGGATTTTATTCCGTCAAGGATTTCAAAAGCAAACGAATTTCCTAATTGTTTTATAAAAGGATTTGTAAAGGAAAGATTTTCTCCTAAATGATTTAGAAACGTTCCGGTTACTTGGATAAGTGAACGAGGTTTTGTTTTGGTTTTTGATTTTCATGGAACGAAAAGTAAACACATGTGAAATAGAATCTAGTTCGCAAGACGTCGCCTCTAGCATTCAGTTTTATACACGTGATCTGGGATCCGTGTCAAGAATTATGGACCAAAGGTCCTAATCGTGATATTCTGGGCTAGGAGTCCTAATCTTGGAATTGAGGACTGTGTGTCCTAATTTCATTGTTATGGGCTAGGAGTCCTTATCATGTTGAAATAAAACATGGATAAAATTATAATTGTTTCTACGACCACAACCTTGGACTGCGACATCGGTCTAAGGTGTTGTGATTGAGCACTTGGATTGCACGTCCTGTGTTATTGATTTTCAAGTGATGAAAATTGTGAATAGTCGTTAGCTTTGGGCTTCGACAACGAAAAAGAGTGAACACAAAGAGAAGTCTCGATAATGAAAAGTCTTTTATTCATATGCATTTCCCCTTAGCAGACATGCTTGAGTTACCGAATACCCGCTTAAGATGTGGTGTTCGATGATGTATACATCCGAATGGCCATTGATAAGGGATTCGTGATGATGTTGATCCAGGTGCATGAGGTGACGGAGACAACTTGCCAATGCGGCATACAAGCCTGATCAACTCTCTCTTGCCAATGTGTTGTATGTATCATGTATATGGTTGTTGTACGATATATGTCGGTATCTCACTCTTTCATTTCTACTTGTTATTCTCTCTTCCTTTTGGTATCGCCGTATGTATATGAGTTCAGATGGATCCCAATATCCCACTTGGTTGATTCATCCGGGGGCGACATCTGCCACGTACCACGGATCAATCACCATAACCGATTTTAATACTGACGGGGACCCAATCCGTAGGAGCCATATGATGAGCCTCTGTTTGACTGGTTTATTAACTAGTAAAGACCTTGGCTTTGTGCTTATTTTATATCATTTTTTACCCAAATTAGACTTGATTGTCTCTAAGTAATATTTTGAGTCTGTAAATTGTTTTTAAGTTAATTTAGTTGATTTAGAGTTAAATAAAATACTTATTATATTTTCTTATTTTCAGGTTAATAAAAGGAATAAATCTGGAGTCTTTCACCCCGCGAGAAGACTGTTCGCCCCGCGAACCAGAAGGTGACTGTTCCTGAAAATTGCAAAACTTTCTGTCTCGCCCCGCGAAGACCGTACTCGCCTCGCGAGTAATGCTACCTTGGAAAAGTCAGAGACGATCACGGTTTGGGCATGCTGGAGGTCACGGGCGTTACAGTTGGGAATTTGAAGAGTTCGCCTCGCGAAGATATGCTCGCCTCGCGAGAAGACCAAGAGTTGCAGACCTTTCGCATAATTCGCCTCGCGAGGACTTAGATTCCAGAATTTGTATATAAACTGCTCTATGGCAGAATGATAAGTTAGCTAGTTTTTAGGAGTCAGAATTAGCCAGTTTTGGCTAGTTTCTGAACTTGTTAGTCTTTTGTTTTTCTCTTAGTTTAATGTTTATTTCTGTAATGGAGAGCTAGTCTCCTAGATTAATCTACTGTAATTGGTTTCTGTTATCACTTGAGGTTCTGTGATTCCTGTTTCATTTGCCTTTCTCTTTTCAATGCCATATTATATGTTTCTGTTTGTTATTTCAGTAATGTATAGTGTGGTATTGTTTCATTTCGGTGATGCTATGTTCCTATATATAATCGCGTTTGTTATTTCGCGTGTGTTCATTCATGTTCGTTTGTTCATGAGAGCTTAACCCCGTTTGTTATTTCGGGAATAGGAACATACATCTGTAGTAGCGGTTTTCGTTTGTTAATTGTTGCTACAACCGGGAGGGGATTAGTATCTGCTTAGGATTTGCATGAACCAATGATAGTGGGAAACTGAGAACAGTAGGTTAATCGCTTTTGTTTATTTGCTAATTTCTTAAACTGCTTTGTTTCTTTTCTCTGTTTTTATTTTGTTTCCTTTATTTTAGTTTTAATCTCAAAACCCCCATTTCTAACTTTTACTAATTTTCTGTTAATAATAACAACACCTAAAGAGTCCTTGAGAGACGATCCGAGTTGTCGCACTATACTGCATTATTTTATAATCGCTCGTTCTTTTTGGCGCGTGGCGACAGCGCGGTCAAAAATTGGCGCCGTTGCCGGGGACTCTGGTTTGTTGTTATTAGCAGAAAATATTAAAAAAAAAAATAATAATTTCTTTGCTAATTAGTTCTGTCTGCTTTGTCTGGATGTTTGATTGCCATGGATAATTACATGTATGGATATTTGCCTAATGTTTATTATGAACCACCTTGCATGTATTATCCTAATTTTAGTGAGCCACCACCATACTATCCTAGCCAAGTGACCACCTCTGCACCTTCCGAACCTTCACAGAGCACCTTGGATGAGATTGCTTCAATGCTACAACAAATGGAAGGGAACAATCAACGGATGGCATAACAAGATCTTGAATTTCAACGGATGATGGAGGCGAGCAATTTTGAATTTCAACAGAAGATGGAGGCTCAATACCAGAGGGACCAAGCTGAATCTCAAAAGTTATGGGCTCTAATTGATCAAGTTACCGCCAACTCGGCTGCAATGCTAACTCCACAGCCCCTTGAGGAACACAAGGATTCACAGATGGTTATTCCTGAAAATACTTTTGATGATAATTCTGATGATGATATTTCTGTTGATGATGAATTATGTGTTGAATCCCCTGATTCTAATGATTGTTATTGTGATGGTACTACTGCTTTGTGTATACACTGTTATGCAGGTTTATACTTGAAAGGAAACAAAGAAAATGAGGATCAGGAGGATCAGGAGAACATTTGCTCCATCGTGCTTGAGGATAAAGAAGAATCTTTGGTTTTAGATGCATGTGTTAAGAGTGATGGGGTGGATGAACCGTGTGCAGAAAGTCCAGACAATCAGACCTTTACTAACTCAGTTACTTTTAATACATGTACTAACTGTACTGACACTAACCCATGTGATGTTTGTGCTGGGTTTCTTGACTCTATTTTGCAGGGTGATAGTGAGAGTGATGCTGTTTGTTCAGCCGAAGTTCCAAATATACCATCCATTGAACAGCCACCCTCCATAGAGCTCAAGCAACTTCTAGACATTCAGCCGCTTTCTGATTTAGTTTATTGTAATATATTTACTAACTGTACTAACTCTAACCTTTCTGTGGTGTGTGATGAGATTTCTGCAGGTTTAACAAGTGATGAATCCAATAGTGCAGTGGATAAAGACCTTGCAGGAGTTGAAGCAACACCGGAGACCCCAACTAACTGTTTGCCACCTCCCCCTGAGGAGCCACCAGTGATGGATTTTACACCCTTGGATTTTGCACCATGGCCGGTCCAAGAGGTTGAGCCCCACTTCTATTGGGGAGATTTTATTGAGAAAGAGGTCATCTGTGACCCCAGAGGAAGTGAAAAGTCCGCTGCACTAGGCGAGGTTACTATGATTGTCAAGCACCCACTTCCGTATAAAGGCTGCAAGTTAGGGAGGCTTGGAATGAATTTCAGTCCTTTGGCTACCATGTGGGACTTATGTTACAGACAGTGGGATCCTGGTGGAACCGCCCTTCAATGAGTTTTCTTAACCCTTTCTTCTTTTTAATTTTCTTTTGCTTTGCTTTATTTCTGTTTTATTGTCAATAATGCTCCTGAATAATTTGAGAAGCTCAGGAGTTCTGTTTGTGTCTTGGTTATGGCAAGTTTATTGGTTTGATTGATTGATTTTGCATAGATAGATGGCATGTTATGTTTTGACTGTTTTCCCCCTAGGACTTGAAAATTTTAGAAAAAAATGATCCCCATGTGATTGAAAACTGAACTTTGGGATTTTATTATGATGGCATGATTTATGATAAGTTTGGGGTGATAGGAAGCACACACTAGGGATAGTATCTCTTTCAAACAATTTGCATGAATGTCCAGGTGAGGTTTTGAGCCTCCAACATGTTTCAAACTGTGTGAAAATCGCTTTCAAGTTGCACTTCCCTGAATTTGCTTGAATCTCTTTTTGATTTGCATGATTATGTGTTTGCTTCATATGATTTAGGCATTTTCTCTGTAAATAGCTACTTAGCCTAAAATAACCAATTCCTAATGCATGTTCCCTAGTTAGCCCCTTTGAGCCTGATTAGACTGTTAATTCTTGATAACCTAATGTTATAAGCCCAAAAATCTGGAAAACCATGTTAACCCGATCTTAGGATTAGGAGAGCATGTAATCTTAGAATGGGTGCAAGAACTAAAGTTTGGGGTGGCTGCAAGGTGTAATATGTTGTTGGGATTGAGAAAAAAAAAAAGAAAAAAGAAAAAAAAGAGTTGGAGCCAAAAGCTTGTGAAAGAAAAAGTGTACAAATGTTGAAAAAATATATATATATATACAAAAATGCCAAAAAGAAATAAAAAGAGTTGTAGCCACCCAGAAGTGTAAAGAAAAAATAAAGAAAGGAACTTGAGTGAAATTCAAAGTGTAAATATAGTTCATGCTCTCTTAGTTCCTAGGGTCTTCAGCTTAGTTCCTTTGTATATCCTACCCTTAGCCAGGCCCCATTACAACCCATAAAAGACCTTCTGATGTTGCTTGCATATTTTCTGTGGGGACCATTTTGAGATGAAAATCAAATTTATGGGAAGTGCTCTTAAAAGTGAAATTGAGTGAATGTTGTTAGCCTGACAAACTGAGCGATGAGTGAAACACAAATTTCCCTTGTGAGGAAGGCAGTTGTTTGATTTTGGTGATCTCCCTTTTATGTGTAACTTTGACCCCCTGCTTAGATTTCTGATTGTCTGAATGATTAATTTCTCAATTGTTTAGAATAAATGAATGTGGGGATTGCTTTGCTTGAAAGGGGGGAACATTGAAAGAAAAATTGTTTTGAAAAATTGCTTGAAATCTATGGAAAGTTGATTGAATCTTTTGAGCTTGCCAGGTCTTTAGTCTTTTTAAGTTTTTGAGTGTAGTTTGCTTGGGGACAAGCAAAGTTTAAGTTTGGGGTATTTTGATGAGCATCTGTTTGACTGGTTTATTAACTAGTAAAGACCTTGGCTTTGTGCTTATTTTATATCATTTTTTACCCAAATTAGACTTGATTGTCTTTAAGTAATATTTTGAGTCTGTAAATTGTTTTTAAGTTAATTTAGTTGATTTAGAGTTAAATAAAATACTTATTATATTTTCTTATTTTCAGGTTAATAAAAGGAATAAATCTGGAGTCTTTCGCCCCGCGAGAAGACTGTTCGCCCCGCGAACCAGAAGGTGACTGTTCCTGAAAATTGCAAAACTTTCTGTCTCGCCCCGTGAAGACCGTACTCGCCTCACGAGTAATGCTACCTTGGAAAAGTCAGAGACGATCACGGTTTGGGCATGCTGGAGGTCACGGGCGTTACAGTTGGGAATTTGAAGAGTTCGCCTCGCGAAGATATGCTCGCCTCGCGAGAAGACCAAGAGTTGCAGACCTTTCGCATAATTCGCCTCGCGAGCAGTGCTTCGCCTCGTGAGGACTTAGATTCCAGAATTTGTATATAAACTGCTCTATGGCAGAATGATAAGTTAGCTAGTTTTTAGGAGTCAGAATTAGCCAGTTTTGGCTAGTTTCTGAACTTGTTAGTCTTTTGTTTTTCTCTTAGTTTAATGTTTATTTCTGTAATGGAGAGCTAGTCTCCTAGATTAATCTACTGTAATTGGTTTCTGTTATCACTTAAGGTTCTGTGATTCCTGTTTCATTTGCCTTTCTCTTTTCAATGCCATATTATATGTTTCTGTTTGTTATTTCAGTAATGTATAGTGTGGTATTGTTTCATTTCGGTGATGCTATGTTCCTATATATAATCGCGTTTGTTATTTCGCGTGTGTTCATTCATGTTCGTTTGTTCATGAGAGCTTAACCCCGTTTGTTATTTCGGGAATAGGAACATACATCTGTAGTAGCGGTTTTCGTTTGTTAATTGTTGTTACAATCGGGGGGATTAGTATCTCCGCTTAGGATTTGCATGAACCAATGATAGTGGGAAACTGAGAACAGTAGGTTAATCGCTTTTGTTTATTTGCTAATTTCTTAAACTGCTTTGTTTCTTTTCTCTGTTTTTATTTTGTTTCCTTTATTTTAGTTTTAATCTCAAAACCCCCATTTCTAACTTTTACTAATTTTCTGTTAATAATAACAACACCTAAAGAGTCCTTGAGAGACGATCCGAGTTGTCGCACTATACTGCATTATTTTATAATCGCTCGTTCTTTTTGGCGCGTGGCGACAGCGCGGTCACCATACCGTGGAGACTAGGAGAGTAGCTCTGCCGCCGACTTGGTATTACCTTCACGCACTGTGAGCTAACGAACTGCTACATGAGCCACCACCTCTGGACGTTGAGCAGGTAGCACCGATCGAGGAGGACCCTGAGGAGGACTTCTATGAGGTCATGGAGGAGGATGAGCCTGAGTATCACGTCCTGGATCATGACGACGATGGCGATTCCGTAGATGAGGGCGGCGACGTCATAGATCCATTACATGATGTCTCGTCTCGTGGGAGAATTTGTGGAGACCCTTCTTACAGCCAGTGTCAGTAACCAGTTCAGAGCGTTTTGTGGATAGTCTTCTGTCTTCTGACTTTCTAGAGTTACCTTTTTGGATGTGATTCCGGACCCTCTTTCCCCGTGTTTTTGCTTACTCTCTTTTAAGTTGTATCTTCTAGATTTCTAACTATGTTGCAACGGCCATTGATAAGGCCCTAATTTATGTACTAGAACTTGGGTCTCATTGGGACATGTTATGAATATATGTTGTCTTCAATTCATGTTCTGATTGTTCATCACCTTTATCTTGTTTCATCCTTTCAAAAAAAAAACTACCGATTTTAGTGTACTTATCCATCGAGGAAATGATATTTTCTGAAAGTAACCAGTATTGTAATCAGTTTTATTTCCGCAATTGGGTAACCATATGATACCGGGTTTACGGTGTCGCAACAACCACATACTCAGAATCGTGTCGGGACGATCGATCGAGCCGAAAACTGAACATGAAGCCTTCTCGCCATCTAACTTTCTCTCTTTATCTCTCTATACTCTCCCTACACCTGCTCTCTGTTATTTTCGCAGGGTGAAAGTGAACATAAGTTCACTTACACCCCTTTTTATTTTTCACAAACTGCCACGCCACGCTTGAGCGTGGGAGGAGGTAGCGCCACCATGCATGCAACCAATCAGATGGTGCCACATAGGTCAGCTTGTGCCACGTGGACTCAACGCCAGAGCTGGTATGGTTCTCCTCCACGCTTGAGCGTGGGAAAGGTCACGCTTGAGCGTTAACCGTTGACCAGAAATCCCACTTTCATGTTTCGTCGCGTTGAGTCCGTTCGACGTCCGATTGATCCTAAATTTGAGATACAGGCTCATCAATACCTAATAAATATCCTCAAACCTCAAAAATTCCTAATCTCATTCTTAAATCCAAATTCCTTATTCCACATATTTAAGCATTTTTAAACAAGATATGGAAAACCCTAGGTTATATTTACGTTCGATTTCACAGGAGTTGGTTGCGAACTTTCCATGCAAAGGTTCCTAGACCTTTATCAACATCTTATTCCTCTAATACAAGTCTTGAACCTCATCATCATACGTAAAACAAACTAACAAAAGCACGGACGTTACACATACCATCCTTATTTATTATTCACTCAATGAATGTTTTTTCGGTTGACTTGCAAAGTTGTAAATCTTGAAGCTGTTACTTCCTTTGTGTCTTACCCTTTGTAGAGCATGAAGAGGCTTGCAGAAAGAATACTTAGGAGCCTGGAAAGGCTAGGTGTGCGGACAATACTTGTTAGTTAAGCCTGATGAGGTTAAGTGTGCAAATAATACATGTCTGTAACCTAATCAGTTATAATGTAACACTTGGTGAAACCAAGGACTGGATGTAGCCCAAGGTTTGGGGTGGACCAGTATAAATCTGTGTCAACTCTCCTCCCTTATCTTTTTATGTTTGCTTTCCATATTTATTGTGTTAACTGGGGTTAAAAATGTGAAGTTTTAAATTAACTTGTTCTGTATCAGGTGCATTAAAGTATTTGATCCTACTTCTTTGAGAAAACTTTCATATTTTCAAAAAGTTTAAGTAAAACACAGTTCAACCGTCCTTTTTGTGTTTTTATCTGTTCATTTCAAAATTAAGACCTTAAATGAAACTTTGAAACTTCATTTCATAATATAAATAATAACATATTAGTTTATTAATAAAAATTAAATTAAAAAATAAATAAAATTCCAATTTGGTATTAATAATCTTGAATGTACCTAAAAAATTAATAAATGTAACGATATATATATTACTTTCTCTTTTTATTTATTGACTGATTAGTAATAGTTACTTTGACTTGAATATGAAAAATAAAAGAGGAATAACTCATTAAATTAAAACCATCACGTTAATTACTCAAGAGGTGTAATATATTTTCCTTGTAAGTTCTTATTTTAAATTATAGTATATATAATATGATTTTTTTACTGAATATAATACGATTTTGTTAGTAATTTTCCTTAACACAACCGTATATAATATGATGTGGAAAACAAAACTAGATACATATATTATTTCTGTGTATTATATTTATGTGTATCTCACATATTCTTAGAAATCTATGTGACAGTACCTAGTAAATTGTTTCACCCAAGAATTAATACTAAAATATATAAGAAATAAATAAATAAATAATATCATCCCGCAATAATTTATTCGCATTCTTAATATCAATGAATTTCCTTTAGGTTTCAGTTTGTCGACAAATTGTTGAGTTGACGACAAAATTAATTGGTTTTTTTTATAAGCACAAAATTAATTGGATTAATCTCTTTTAAAGTGAGTCTGAATGATTGTCTTTTAGGTTTCGACATGTAATAAACTATTGAATTTCCAACAAAATTATTTGGATTATACTCATTTAAAGTGTGTTTGAGTGTAAAGTGAGAAATTGATAGTATATCAAGCATTCATTAATTAAAGTTGGATTGAAATTTCAATACATTTTATCTAATCAAGGGTGGATACACTTACTTTGTCACCTCACACTCAAGCACAATTTAGAGGAGCACCTTTATCCAAATAAATCTATTCATTTATCATTCATTATATAAATTAAATGTATTCTCACATATTTAATAAGTTGGTTGACCCTTTTACATGAAACTCATTTATTACATTAATGTGAGTCAAATTTCTATACTTAGTAGTAATTAAATTTGCAACATCTAATAAATTTTTCAGTCAAAATTAATACTACCATAAATATTTAAAGAGATATATTACTAATAACCCACTAAAGAGATTAAAAAATATATAGCGTGGATCACAACAATTAATAAAAGATTAAAAATCATTGATATTGGTATTGGGAGTGTTTACAAACATCTAATGGTCCCGATAAATTAATGCATATATTCAATGGTTGAAATTTTGCGGATGATGGCAGGAGAGAGGAGTTGCCAGAGAGGATCCAACTCCCTATAAAATATCCCCACAAAATCCATTTGATCGCACATTCACCTTCTCCTTGAGTGAAAAAAGAAGTCTTCTTTTTCAATACTATCTATTCATCTGCTTCTATCTTTTCATTTATCTCTCACCATGTCAAATAATCCATTTGCTAACTCTTCCAACTCCAACCATGCTCACGAGCTTCGTCTTGGCTTTGATCATGATATCAACAACTTTTATGTAGGTTCTATTGCCCCTACCTATGCATCTAACCCCAGAATCATGAGGAATGGTCGGGTAGGCCAATTTCAGCTCGCTCAAATAGCAAATGAGCCGAGGAGAACCCGTGAAATTATGGGGTGGATTCAAGGACGAGTGAGAATCCAATCGGGTGAGGGTGACAATCAAGTTTTGGGTGTCGGATCATCATCCAGTACTCCCAATCCCTATGAAGTTGGTGCGGGTAGTGCACATGATAATGTGAGAATGACTGCTCAACTTTTAGGTGCATCTTTGTCATCATCATCTCCTTCGATCATTGGCATAGTGACTGCTAAAGAGCTGATGGAATCTCAAATTCTTTATAGGGAACCATCAATTTGGAAACATTTAAGGACAAATCTGAATCTCAATGAAAATGGTTACAATCATGGCGGCCAAGCTCCAAGTCCCGGTATCGGTCTCGATCTCCATAATAGGGGCTGGACGCAAGAAACCCCAGTTGCTTCTAATTATCACTCTGACGTTATGAATCCGATTATCTCTATTGATTCACCTTGCCCAAATCACCCCTCATCTCGAACATGGATCACAAATACAATCACTCATCCTCACAACCTTATTGCCCAATACAATAAAAATCATTGTCCTTCTTCATCCACCATTGATAACTCTTCCAATGAAACCAGACACCTTTCAGCTGAAAAATATTTCAACCGCATAAACCTGACAGAAATCACCAAGGAACTGAACAAGAACAAAAACGAACACCCTGCTACTTTATCTTCTCCTCTTCACCAGATTAGGAACATAGGAATTAACATTGATAGAAATGATGATGATGATGATGATGATGGTCGCATCCGCAGCCTTCCGCACAAGAAAAATGGGCCCTACACATGCTCAGAGTGCAACCAAGAGTTCCCTACTTCGCAACATTTTGCAAATCACGTACGTGCAAAGCACTACAAGCACGAAAGCAAAGCTCAGAGAAGAAAGAGGCTTATGTCTAAATTAAGACCCAAAAATCTTTGCATTGGGAAGGAAAATGGTCAAATCACTTGTCTTCCTTATTCTTCTTCTAAGGATAGAGATATAGCAGGAAATAGCTTTGCTCCAAGGTTTAACGGTGGTAATCAACCAGTTGCTGTCAAGGTTGAAGTAGACAAAGAAGTTGGCCTTCAGGATCAGACCTCCTCCCAGAATGGAAGCTAAGAATTATGTCAAAATCAAGGAGGAGCCTTATGCATAATGATTAATCTATAGGAGTTTCTTATTCATGGAATGGTCAATTTACAATGTTTTTTCTTGTTATTGTAGGATCAGCCCCTTCAAGGTTTTTCTTATTTATGATATGCTTATGGACTTATGGTTGGTCTATCATTAGTGGTTTGATTAAGTTTAAGTGTTGTCTTGTTTTTGTCATGCTTATGGACTTATGGTTGTTCTTCTAGGTCTTTTGTACTTTTTTTGTGTGTAGTCAGTAATGAATCTTTCATATTTTCAATACTTTCTGCTTGTTTAGTTCTCTCATTAAATACTAAATTCAAGCTGATATGAGGATTACAACTTCAATGTTAATAAAAATTTTAAATTTAGTGCAAATAAAAAGTTTAAGATTTAGTGGTTAATAACATAAAAAATATATTCCAAATGTTTTTATTAATTTTCATGGAAACGTAATTGTTAGAATAATTGACTCTAACTCTACTCTAAGAGCTAGCTTATAGAGAGAAGGTTATTCAAGTTATTATAAATAGTTCTTTGCTCTTATTTCCAACCCAAGACTCTCCCTCGAGTCCAACTGGACTAACTCAATTGTGACTTGTCTTTATCTTTTTTCCAACCTACACTTGTACTTCAAGTTTTTGAGTATTAGAGGCCACATGTCCATCTTCGTTTTATTGCCTAGGCCACATGCTTTGACTTGAGTCTTAGAGGTCGCAAGTCTAAAACTTTTCTTTTTTAAATTATAAAATGTTTACAATGTTTGAGACGATGAATTGTGAATAATACCTTCTCTGATACTAGTTGTTGGTTGTGGCTTTTCACTCAAGAAGGGGGGTTGAATTGATGTGTGAACTTTTGAAACTTTTCCCTTTTTGCAAAAACTGATTATTTTCTTTCTAAAGATTTTGTCAACCAACAAAACAAAATATGTTTTTGCAAGATTTCAAATGATCAAGACTTAGAATTCAAGTAACAAAGATTAATAACACTTAGATTTCTGATATAAACAATTATTAGAACAAAACAAATGATGCAGATTTCCCTATCATATTCCTAATTCATGCATTTATCAATAAGCATATAAAAGAGTTTAGGGAAAATAGAAAATGCAAACAAATTTTATCGTGGTTCAGCTACCTCCTATGGTAACCTACATCTAGTCCCCAGACCTGTGAGTTCCGTTCACTAATCAAATTCAAACTTTACAAGATTCTTCACAAAATCTTCACTTCTAGGTTCCTTCTACTCTTGCACAACATGTAACACCCTGTTTTTCATAAATAAGCTTAGTGCTTTAATATATATTATATATGTTTGTATATTCTTGTTAAGTTTGTTTTTAATGCCTAAGTTCATGTTTGGGGAAGTTTAGCCTTAGAAAGGTTCAATCTTTTTAGAGTCCAAGTAACTTGTTTCACCGTTTTGGCCATATCTTGAGTTCTAGATGTCTGATCGAGGTGATCTTTGTGGCGTTGGAAAGCTAAGAGAATTATCTACAAGTCTTATATCTGTGTTTTGTCCAATTCGGTATTTTAGATGGTCTTGCAGTGTAATCTTTGAGCGCCCCATACTTAGGAATTGAGCATGACCGTGCTCAACAGGGAGCAAGGCCGTGCTCAGGTCTCAAAGTCTATAAATAGAGCAGTTCCATGAGGGTGTGACCCAAACCCTCTTTTTAGCACTTTGGGCAATCCTAGTGCGACAGAAACCTCTTCCCTTTTGTTGTTTTGGCTTCAACGACTCAAGAGGGGGGGGGGGGGTGAATTGAGTTTTCAAAAATATTTCCTTCTTAAAAAACTTTTCACAAAACTTTAGTTTTCATATTTGTGGCCTTAGGATCTTTTACAAAACAAATGAAGGGCTTTTTATGAAATCTTGAATAGAAGGTGATGAGGATAAGAAAGATTGATTCAGAATTAATAAATCACAGAATTGGTTTCAGGTTCAAAACTCAATAATAACAAAATACAGAAACTAATTAAGCCTTTAAAGATTAAGAACAAGTTATGCAAGTTTCAGATACAAGCATTAACAATCAAGAACAAACTTGCAGGTTTCAGTTTCAGTATATGATGCAAGATTCAATTCAAATATTGATCCTTGAGAATAGAATTGAATACATAGTTATTATTACAGTTTACTCAAGGTTCAATACTGATTATGCAGATCAAGAACTGATATCAATTGAATACTTAGAACATCAAGATCACAGTAATATGCGCAAGACAGAAATTAACGAGTTTGAGTTTAGAGATATCACACAACCAGATTTATCCTGGTTCAGTCACCACCACTGTGGCTTATATCCAGTCCCCACTCCACCTGTGGGTTTTCACACACTAACACAACAAGCTTTAGCCAGGTAGCTTGAAAAACCTTTACACCACAGAGCACTCCTTCACCTCGAGATACCACACTCTTGTGAAGAGCCTCAATGTTCTTCCTTAGGGATACCTCACCCTAATCACACAGAGACACTCCCTCTCTCTTTACAATCAAATAGAACAAAAAATTGATTCCTAACTCTCAATAGTCAGATATACAAATTGGAGCACTTATAAGAATGAAACACTCTTTTTCACAATAAGCTCAAGAAAGATGATGAATGATTTTCACAATTGATTTCTCAAATTGATTTCGTAAACTTTCTGATTGTGTTCAATATGTTGTTCTTGTTAAAAGTGTTCCTTTGATCCCTATTTATATAGAAAACAAGTTATAATGGTTGGAATCAATTAAAAAAGATTTGAGACTGATAACAGAGTCTGCTTTCTTGATTCTGGTTCTTGAAATAAGATTCTACATCGGCGTCGTCTTCAATCCTCAGGGCTCGTAGTTGATAGTAGACAAGCTCCATATGCCACGTCATTGGACGGAGCTTCTCATTAAAGACTTAGAAAGTCCAAAGACTTGTGTGGAAGAGCGCTTCTGTCACTTGTTTTGACGAGCACTTCTGTCACTTTAGTGGACGAGCGCTTCTGTCACTTTAGTGGACGAGCGCTTCTGTCATTTTAGTGGACGAGCGCTTCTGTCATTTTAGTGGACGAGCATTTCTGTCACTTTAGTGGATGAGCGCTTCTATCACTTGTGTTGGACGAGCAGAATTAGAATCCATTTCTTCTTTCCAAAAATCATTTTTCATTAACAAAAACTTATTCCTTTTAAAGCAGGTTATGAAAATTGATTTTCTTCATGCATCCTTTTAGTTGAGCTATTTTGTGACTAAGAGATTTCTTTCTCTTACAAATCATCTAAGAATTAAATCTAAAATTCTTCGTTAAGCTTTTGTCTTGATGATTCCTTGATCTTTGTCTTTGCTCTTTGATTCCTCCATGTAGCTCTTTTGATTTCTTCAAGTTCTTCCTTGAATATTTTCCTTGAATTTTCTTAATGAACTTGTTGATCACTGCTTGATACCTGTCTTTGCAATTTAACACTAAAACACTTGCACACACATTAATTGTATTTGTCATATATCAAAATCTCTAAGTCATTGAGTCTTTCAAACTCCCCCTTTTTGATTATGACAAATCTTCTAACAAATTATAAAATCAGAGTATAAGTGTAGCAGACGCTAAGTGTTTTTGACAGATTTATATCATGGTATCAGAGTAGAAGTATATCAGAGAAAAAAAATATTATCAAAGCAGAATTTGATTTACTCCCCATTAATCATGTAAGGTTATAAGCTCCTCCTCAACATATGTATGTATAATTTGTTATTATCCCCTTTCTCTATATCATACTTTTTCCTCCCCGTTTGGTATCATCAAAAAGGTAAAGAAAAGAAACATTCAAAGCAATAGAGAAGGCAAGCATTTAAACATTCAAACATAGCATATAAAATTGTTCATGATAGAGGGATAGGTGCAGGGATAAATAAAAAAACGTATCCATCTAAAATTTTTCCTTTGGAAAATAAGCGCGTCCATCTAAAATTGTTCCTTTTTGACTTTCTTTTGTTTCTTTAATGATTAGATATAGGATCGATCAATTATGCCCAATTCTCTTCTAATGAAAAAGAAGCTTTCCTTGTTCAAGGGCTTGGTAAAAATATCAGCAAGTTGTTTAGTTGTATCAACATATTCAATCTCAATTTCTCTACTTTGAATATAATCTCTAATGAAATGATGTCTGATTTCTATGTGTTTAGTTCTAGAGTGCATTATGGGATTCTTAGTTAGGTTAATTACACTTGTATTGTCACATCTAATAGGAACTTGGTTTAGTTGCACACCATAATCAACTAATTGTTGTTTCATCCATAAAACACTGTTCTATGACTACCATCTGCTACATATTCAACCTCTGCGCAGTGGATAAAGCCACACTAGATTGTTTCTTACTGAACCATGATACTAATGAGTTTCCTAGTAAATGGCAAGTTCCACTAGTACTCTTTCTATCTAGTTTACAACCAGCAAAATCAGAGTCTGAATAGCTAATTAAAGTACATGTAGCTCCCTTGGGATACCATAATCCCATGTCTTTTGTTCCTAACAGATACTTAATTATCCTTTTAACTGCTGTTAAGTGTGATTCTTTTGGATTTGCTTGATACCTAGCACACATGCATACACTAAACATGATATCTGGCCTACTAGCAGTAAGATAAAGTAGTGAGCCTATCATACCTCTGAATTTATAAACATCAACAGGTTTACCTTGCTCATCCTTGTCCAGATAACAGGAGGTAATCATTGGAGTAGCAATCTCCTTAGCATTTTCCATGCCAAACTTCTTGATTAACTCATTGCAGTACTTGGTTTGGCTAACAAAGATTCCATTTTTAGTTTGCTTTATTTGCAGTCCAAGGAAAAAGTTCATCTCACCCATCATTGACATTTCAAACTCACTCTACATAAGACTTGCAAACTCATTGCACAAATGCTCATTAGTGGCACCAAAAATTATATCATCCACATATATTTGTACAAGTAAAATGTTGTGTGCCTTTTTCTTAGTGAACAAAGTTGGGTCAACTTTACCTCTTTTAAATTCTTTTTCAAAGATAAAATTACTTAACCTTTCATACCAAGCTCTAGGAGCTTGCTTTAAGCCATATAGTGCTTTAGACAGTTTATAAACATGGTTAGGCAATTCATTATTCTCAAAACCAGGTGGTTGACCAACATACACTTCCTCTTGTATAAATCCATTTAAGAAAGCACTCTTAACATCCATTTGATACAATTTAAATCGCATTATGCAAGCATAAGCAAGTAGCATTCTTATAGCTTCTAATCTTGCTACTGGTGCATATGTTTCATCACAATCTATGCCTTCTTCTTGGTTATACCCTTTGGCTACCAATCTAGCATTGTTTCTTACAATTATACCATTTTCATCTAGTTTATTCCTAAAAACCCATTTTGTACCTATTACTTGATAGTTCTTGGGTTTAGGCACTAGTTTCCAAACTTGGTTTCTTTTAAACTGGTTTAACTCATCTTGCATAGCCATCATCCAATGTTCATCAATTATAGCATCATCTATGTTCTTAGGTTCTACTTGAGACACAAATGCCATATGATTACAAGCATTTCCAAGAGATTGTCTACTAGTTACCCCCTTTGTAATTTCACCAATGATGTTATCAATTGGATGATTTATGGCAGTCCTCCATTCCTTTGGTAGGTCAGGCTGTTGTTCTGTTTGCTCCTGCTGCAACAATTCATTCTTTAAGCTTTCATCTTCTTCATTGTCCTGTTTGTCTTCTAGGAGATTTTTCTCAATTGATCTGCAAGATCATCAATAACAGAATCATTTCCCAACCTTTTGGGGTTAGACTCATAAAATGTCACATGCACAGATTCCTCAATAGTTTGTGTTCTCTTATTATATATTCTAAATGCTTTACTAGATAGAGAGTAACCTAGGAAAATTCCTTCATCAGCCTTTGCATCAAATTTTCCAAGATTATTCATTCCATTGTTAAGAACAAAGCATTTGCAACCAAAAACATGATAATGTGCTATATTTGGTTTTCTTCCTTTGTAAAGTTCATAAGGGGTTTTATTTAAGATTGGTCTTAACAAGACTCTATTTAGCACATACCAGGGTGTATTGACAACATCTGCCCAGAAATGTTTTGGCAAGCTAGAGTTGTTCAACATAGTTCTTGCTATCTCCTCTAATAATCTATTCTTTCTTTCCACTACTCCATTTTGTTGTAGAGTTCTAGGAGCAGAAAAATTATGTTGAATGCCATGCTCATCACAAAAGTTTTCAAACACTTCATTTTGAAATTCTCCCCCATGATCACTTCTTATAGAAACAATTTTCATGTCCTTTTCATTTTGCACAATTTTTACTATTTTCTTAAATGTAGCAAATGAATCACTCTTATGAGATAGAAAATATGTCCATGTATATCTAGATTAATCATCTACTATTACCAATGCATACGAGTTACCACCAAAGCTTTTGGTTCTAGATGGACAAAATAAATCCATGTGTAAAAGTTGCAAGGGTCTAGTTGTTGAAACAATGTTCTTTGGTTTAAAAGAGACCTTATCTTGCTTTCCTTTTTGACATGCACCACATAGTCCATCTTTCACAAATTTCAGTTTAGGCAAACCAACTACAAGATCTTTACGAATCAGTTTATTCAAGTGGTTCATGTGAATGTGTGCAATTCTTCCATGCCAAAGCCATTTCTCTTCTTCTTTTGAAATAAGACAGCATGCAGTATTTGAAGAGATATTATCTAAATCAAGCATATAGATTTTATCTGTCCTATGTCCAATTAATTTCAAATTTTCATCATGCTGATTTTCTATTAAGCAACTATTGGAATTGAATTTTACCTTGAAGTCTTTGTCACATAGTTGACTGATACTTAAGAGGTTGTGTTTCAGTCCCTTAACATATAGTACATCCTTAATGATTGTTGTTGAGTCACTTCCAATGTTGCCAATGCCAAGTATTCTCCCTTTATTGTTGTCTCCATAGGTAACACTACCACTTGACTTAGGGATAAAGGAAATGAACTTGGTTTTATCTCCAGTCATGTGCTTGGAACAGCCACTGCCAAGATACCATTTCACATTCTTGGCTTTCCGACACACCCACAAAACAGAATCATGTTTGTGTTTTAGGTACCTAAATCTGTTTGGGTCCTTTTGAGTTAGTTGCAGCAATAGTTCCTTTAGGAACCCATATATACTTAGATTTATTGTATGCTGATTTTCTGTATTGACATGTAGAAGCTGTGTGACCTTTTCTAGCACAAAAATTGCATTTAACAAATGGTGTGTTTGATGTCTTAGGTGTAGCAAAAAAAATCTTGAAAGATTTCTCATGTATCTTAGGTTTATAGCTTATTCCAGCCTTATCATAAACACATTTTTGCTGTCCTAATAAAGCATTCAGGTTATCTCTACCATTTGTGATCTTGGCTCAGTCATTTTTCAGTTTTTCAACTTCTTTAGTCAATGTACAACACTTAGAACAATTAGAGCATATAGGTGGTTCCAAAACAGTAGCCAATCTTTCTTTTACAGCACAATTTTCTGTTTTTAATTCATCTAGCTCTTTGTTTAAAACATAATTTTTCTCTTCTAGGCAAGTGATGGTTTTCTTAGACTTAATTAGTAATCTAGAAAGTCTAATGGATTCTTTATGAAGTTCTTCAAAATCATTTTGCAATTCATCATAAGAAGGTTGATAATTAGAACTTACTTCACTTTATGAATCACTATGATTGCTGGCCATCAAACACATGTTTGCCTCATCAGATTCAGATTCTTCGGTGGATTCTAGACCATTATCATCCCAAACAATGTAGGCTTTTCTTGGCTTTCTCCACTTCTTGTCCTTTGAGTCAACTTTTATGTTTTGTCCTTCTTTTGCAGTTTTGGACAGTTAAGCTTCATGTGGCCAATCTTTCCACATTCATAGCATGTGATATTGTTGGAAGAGTTGTTACCTTTGCTGAAATTTCTCCTTTGAAAAGTGGATGGCTTTCTTTTGAAGTTGCCTTTCTTCTTTAGGAACTTCTTGAATTTTATAACTAGCATTCCCATCTCTTCTTCAGATTCTGCCTCTTGTGCTGAATCATCATCATCATTGTCGTCTAATTCTCTGACTTGTGATTTCAGAGCCAATCCCTTTTTCTTTTTGTCAGTTTCTTCATTCTCATTCAATCTGTTCAACTCCAATTCACGCTCTTGCAGTTTTCCAAACAATGTGGCAATGGTCATTGATGAGAGGTCTCTAGATTCTGAGATTGCAGTGACTTTAGGCTGCCATTCCCTGCTCAAGCATCTCATTACATTGAACTCTTTTCTTATCATCCTCATTCCATTTAGTTTTAGGCTTATTTCTTGGAGCACCATTAGCATCTACAGTGGAGGGGACAAATGGTCATTTTCTACTGCATCCCATATGTCAACACCTGCTGCCTGAAAAAAGATTACCATTCTATCCTTCCAATAGATATAGTCAGATCCATTGAAGGCAGGAGGGCATTCAAGGGAAGCCCCTTCATTCAAACAGTCATTGGAAGCCATACTCTTATAGCTGTTAAGCCAAACTTAAGAGTTTAGCTCTGATGCCAGTTGTTGTTTTGGCTTCAACGACTCAAGAGGAGGAGGGGGGGGGGGGTGAATTGAGTTTTCAAAAATATTTCCCTTTTAAAAAACTTTTCATAAAACTTTAGTTTTCAGATTTGTGGCCTCAGGATCTTTTACAAAAACAATGAAGGGATTTTTATGAAATCTTGAATATAAGGAGATGAGGATAAGAAAGATTGATTCAGAATTAATAGATCACAGAATAGGTTTCAGGTTCAAAACTCAATAATAACAAAATACAGAAACCGATTAAGCCTTTAAAGATTAAGAACAAATTATGCAAGTTTCAGATACAAGCATTAACAATCAAAAACAAACTTGCAGGTTTCAGTTTCAGTATATGATGCAAGATTCAATTCAAATATTGATCCTTGAGAATAGAATTGAATACACAGTTATTATTACAGTTTACTCAAGGTTCGATACTGATTATGCAGATCAAGAACTGATATCAATTGAATACTTAGAACATCAAGATCAATTTATATGCGCAAGACAGAAATTAACTAGTTTGAGTTTAGAGATACCACACAACCAGATTTATCCTGGTACAGTCACCACCACCGTTACCTACATCCACTCCCCACTCCACCTGTAGATTTTCACACACTAACACAACAAGATTTAGCCAGATAGCTTGAAAAACCTTTACACCACAGATCACTCCTTCACCTCGAGATACCACACTCTTGTGAAGAGCCTCAATGTTCTTCCTTAGGGATACCTCACCCTAATCCCACAAAGAGACTCCCTCTCTCTTTATAATCAAATAGAACAAAAAATTGATTCCTAACTCTCAATAGTCAGATATACAAATTGAAGCACTTATAATAATGAAACACTCGTTTTCACAATAAGCTCAAGAAAGATGATGAATGCTTTTCACAATTGATTTTTCAAATTGATTTTGTAAACTTTCTGATTGTGTTCAATATGTTGTTCTTGTTAAAATTGTTCCTTTGATCCCTCTTTATATAGAAAACAAGTTATAGTGGTTGGGATTAATTAAAAAAGATTTGAGACTGATAACAGAGTCTGTTTTCTTGATTCTGGTTCTTGAAATAAGATTCTACATCGGCGTCGTCTTCAATCCTCAGGGCTCATAGTTGATAGTAGACGAGCTCCATATGCCATGTCATTGGATGGAGCTTCTCATTAAAGACTTAGCAAGTCCAAAGACTTGTGTGGATGAGCGCTTCTGTCACTTGTGTGGACGAGCACTTCTGTCACTTTAGTGGACGAGCGCTTGTATCACTTTAGTGGATGAGCACTTCTGTCATTTTAGTGGATGAGCGCTTGTATCACTTTAGTGGACGAGAACTTCTGTCACTTTAGTGGACGAGCACTTCTATCACTTGTGTTGGACGAGCAGAATTAGAATCTATTTCTTCTTTCCAAAAATCATTTTCATTAACAAAAACTTATTCCTTTTAATGTAGGTTATGAAAATTGATTTTCTTCATGCATCCTTTTAGTTGAGCTATTTTGTGTCTAAGAGATTTCTTTCTCTTACAAATCATCTAAGACTTAAATCTAAAATTCTCCGTTAAGGTTTTGTCTTGATGATTCCTTGATCTTTGTCTTTGCTCTTTGATTCCTCCATATAGCTCTTTTGATTTCTTCAAGTTCTTCCTTGAATATTTTCCTTGAATTTGCTTAATGAACTTGTTGATCAGTGCTTGATACCTGTCTTTGCAATTTAACACTAAAACACTTGCACACACATTAAATTTTATTTGTCATATATCAAAATCTCTAACTCATTGAGTCTTACACATTTCCCTTCCCTTGAACCCCTTGAAATTATCGGTGTTCTAGCTATAGTTTTGAGAGAGAAGTAGCACGCTATTATCGTTTAAGGTAACATTGTCTTCTCTCTCTTTTAGACTCTTTTCTATTATTATATCTAGAGACTAATTGGTTGTCCTCTTCTTGTTTGGCCAAGGCTTGGGGAATTCGTCGAGCCGCTCAAGGGAACGTGTCTAGTTTGCAAACGTTATCATTTGGGAATATTCATACCAGGTATGGGGTGAAGGAATAGTATGAGTATGTAGGCTGGGGGGTAGCGTAAGACCAAGGGTTACCCATGACCCTTTTCCTTGTTAACATGTTTATATGGTTAAGTGTTGTTGATGATTGTCTGTTGTGATAATAATATTGGTATGAATGTTCTTATTATTAATTGATGTTGTCTGTTATGAATATGTTAATGTTGTGATGCCAGGATTATGATGAGTATGATGATATTGACTGTTGTTTGTGTTGTACTCTTTACTGAGTAGAAGGTTTGAAAACCTTGGGTTTTCTGATAGATTGTCTTGCTCTGGTGGGGACAACAGATGTTGAAGCTTGCTTCTGCTTCTTCAGAGCCACTCCAATTGGTTTCCTGTCTTTTTCTTCTTCTTCTTCATTATGAGAGAGGATTACTTTCCTCAATCTCTTCTTCTTCTTTCTAGCTTGGGGCTCATTAACCCTTGGTCTATCTCTGATGACTATCCCTGTAGACGACCTTCTTGTCCCTAACGGACGAGCTGATTGTGCAGGTCGTCTAACTAACCTAAGTTGCATGGCTTGAGCCTCGGCTTCATTCTGTTCTATTTTCTCAGCCTTAACTTTCAGCAGCCCTTCCTTCTTAGCCAGATGAACTTGCATAACGGGGTCCTGTTTCATCATGGCCAAGTTCATCCTTCCAAAAGGAGAAGGGGACATACCATGTGACTTGAAGTAGGCAGCTTGCTCCTCAGGATTTCAATTTTCCAATTTGGTGTAGTAATGCTGAGAAATGAATAACTTCGAGATAAGAACTACAGAAGTTATGGCAGTACTGTTCTCCCTGTGCACCACATAGTTTCTGAACATGTTGAAGATGAGGTTAGGCAAGTTGATGGGGGATTTTGTTAGGAAATGGCAGAGACAGAACTTCTGGGTCTGAGAGATTTCATTCTTTGACCTAGCCTTATGAAGAATAACCTTGTTGAGAATTTGATGAAGAACCCTAGGTTCATCATTCATCATAGCAACATTCCAAATAGGGTTTCTTCGAGTATCAGGTCTCATCAAGATGTCCAACATGACCTCAGCACCACCCAAATATTCTTCCCATTTATCATTTAGGGTTAGACTAGATTGGGAGCAGTTAATAGTAGTTGAGATTATAGCCTCAGAGACAATACTTTAGTATTGAGGACCATTGCTTTCACCTCAGAGGCGGTTACTGTAGGGTTTCTTATCAGTTCAGGAAACACATAAAAGGAAACACATAAACTGATTCAAAAAAGTAACCTTCCCAGACCGCAGCTTTGATGTATTTGCTCACATCCATATTATACTCTTTTAGAATGTTGAGGTCGAAGTGGTGCTCTTTCCCAATTTCAGCAGAATTAGGGTTGAACACAACTTTTGTAGAGGAGGCCATTGACGATTTTTTGAGAGTGAGGAATGAGAAAGCTTCTTTCGCAAGAGGGTCTTGGAGGAGAGTTTTCAAAGAAAGTGAAGAGTTTTTCTGATGGAGAGAAGGAAACTTAAAACAAAGGTGAAGAGGTTTTTCTTTTTAAAATAAAAATTTAATAAAACAAAATAGGTGAGAGGATGTGCATTAAATGATGACATGACGTAGGTTTATTGAAATTGTAAAAAGAGGTTTTATACAAATGATGGAAAACTGACTCAACAGAGAGAGAATGTGAAATAAATGTCTTTAAACAAAGATTTAATGTAATAAATGCAAATAATAACAGAAATAGCATAAACGAGAGAGATTATGTTATGCATAAGAGAATTGGACTACCTATGCAATGGACGAGCATTTAACACATATTGTCCGACCTATATTGGATGACATCTCAAACAATATTAACCATGTTAAGATGCTTTCTTATAAAAATGAATCTGTCCTCGGCTAAAGGTTTAGTAAAGATATCTTCCCATTGATGGTCAATATCCACAAATTGAATGAACACACCTTTTTGAACATAATCTCTAATGAAATGATGTCTTATTTATATGTTCTTAGCTCTTGAATGCAAAATTGGATTCTTAGATAAATTGATTGCAGTTGTATCATCACACATAAGTGGAATACTACTTACAAACACATTGTAGTCCTCTAATTGATCTTTGATCCAAAGAAGTTGTGAGCAGCAGCTCGCAGTAAATATATATTCAGATTCAGTAGTTGATAGGTCAAAGGTGTTTTGTCTCTTGCTTGACCATGAGACTAGATTAGCTCCAATGAAGTGATATCCTCCACTGGTGCTTTTCCTTTCTTTGCGATCTCCAGCATAGTCAACATCACAAAAATAAACTAATCTGTAATCATCATTTTTCTTAAAGCACAAACCCAGATTAGTAGTACCTTTTAAATATATAAATATTCTTTTTACTGATGATAAGTGAGATTCTCTAGGATCAAATTGAAAACGAGCACATAAACATACATTAAACATAATGTCAGGTCTAGACGCAATAATATGTATGAGAGATCTAATCATACCTCTATATACCTTTTGGTCCACCTTTTTATCTTTATCATCTTTGTTCAGTATGGACATAGGACACGTTGGTGTATTTATTGGTTTGAAATCGTCCATATTGAACTTCTTTAATAGTTCCTTAGTGTATTTGGTTTGGTGTCATCAACATAAAATTGAACAATTATAAAGCTGGACTTGCTAGATTTTCTAAGCAAGGTTGTATCAACCTTTCCTCTACTAAATCCATTGTCCATTAGAAATGAACTTAGCCTTTCATACCAGCCTCTAGGAGTTTGTTTAAGACCGTATAAAGCTTTCTTCAGCTTATATACATGTTCAGGATGGGTTTCACTTTCAAAACTCGGGGGTTGCATGACATACACTTCTACATTTATAAATCCATTTTAAAATGCACTTTTTACATCCATTTGATAAAGCAAAATGTTATGATGTGCAACAAATGATAATAAAATGCATATAGCCTCTAATCTTGTTATCGAAGCAAAAGTTTCAGTGTAGTCAATACCTTCTTCTTGAGAAAAGCCTTGAGCAACTAATCTCGCTTTGTTTATTACCACCTTACCATTTTCAACTAATTTGTTTCTGTAGACCCATTTGGTTCCTATGACTGATTTGTCCTTGGTTAGGGGTATAAGAGTCTAGACTTCAATTCTTTCGAATTGGTTCAGCTCTTCTTGTATAGCTAGAATCCACCCCACGTCTAGTAGAGCCTCGTCTACTGACTTTGGTTCCAACTCATAGACAAAAGCAGAATCAGCTTGCTCTCTAAAGGTTGACCTTGTCCTTATTTTGTCACCGGGACTTCCAATGATTTGATCTTGGGGATGGTAGCTCTTAAAATGCCATGACCTTTGATTGTCATTTTTTTGACAAGTTGATGCTTCCGATCCATTTTATTGGTCGTCCTCTAGTTCATCTTTCTTGATAGTTGCTGGACCACTAGAACTGTTGAGATTCAAATCTGTAAAAGCTTCATCTAGCTCTGATAATTTCTCATCAGGTTGTCTGTCATCAAATATAACATGTATACTTTCTTTAAATATTAAAGTTCTATAGTTATAGACTCTAAACCATTTAGATGACTCAGAATATCCTAACATGATTCCATTATCTATTTTTGCATCAAACTTACCAATTTGATCTTTAGTATTTTATATAACATTTACAACCAAAAGGATGAAAATAAGATATGTTGGGTTTTCATCCTTTCCACAATTCATAAGGAGCCTTATTCAGAAGTGGTCTAATGTATATTCTATTCTGAATGTAGTAGACAATGTTAACAGTTTCAGCCCAGAAGTGTCTAGGGACAAAGTTGTCATTGAGCATTGTTTTAGCCATCTCTTGAAGAGACGTGTTCTTTCTTTCTACCACTCCATTTTGTTATTGTGTTTTAGGTATTGAGAAGTTATAAAGAATACCACTTTCTTCATAGAACTTTTCAAACAGCTCATTTACAAACTCCCCCTATGGTCACTCCTGATTGAAGTAATACACATGCCTTTTTCATTCTATACATGTTTGCAGAATATAGAAAAGACCTTGAATGACTCATCCTTGTGAGCTAGGAACATAATCCATTTCCATTTAGTGTAGTTGTCTACTATGACTAGACCATATTTCTTCCCACTAACTGAAGCAGTCATTGTTAAACCAAAGAGATCAAGGTGTAGCAGCTCTAGTGGTCTTGTGGTACTAACAATGTCCTTAGATTCAAAATAACTTTTAACTTGTTTTCCCTTTTGACACGCATCACAAAGAGCATCAGATTTGTACTTTAGGTTTATCAATCCTCTCATTAGGTTATGCTTATTCAGCTTTGAGATTAACCTCAAGCTTGCATGACCTAGTCTTTTGTGCCAAATCCATCACTCATCTTTAATGGACACTAGACACGATACACTTTGATTTGTGAGGTCCTCCAAGTCAATCTTATAAAAATTGTTTTGCCTCTTTGCAGTGAACAAGATAGATCCATCAGTTTTCTTGACACTACACATATTTTTGTCAAAGGAAACACCATACCCACTATCACACAATTGACTTATGCTTAGCAAGTTATGTATTAATCCTTCAACCAACAGCACATTATCAATAGAAGGAAACAGATGTTTACCAATCTTACCAATCCCTATGATATTTCCATTCTGATTACCTCCAAAGGTAATCCAGCCACCATCTTTATGTTTGAGGTCTTGGAACATAAACTTTTCCCCCGTCATGTGACGTGAGCACCCACTGTCCAGGTACGATGATTGACGTTTCTTTCCTGTTGTTAAGTAGATATGCAACGGGTATGATCATGTTCTTAGGTACCAAGATTGACTTGGGTCCTTTATTGTGTCACTAGACGAGTATGCTTAACATGTTTATTATGTGTGAGATGCCCACTTTTTCCACAAACTCTACAATATGCATTGGATGAGCTAGATTTTGTTGTATGGTGCGTTGCATGAGATTGTGAAACTTTGTGATATGCATGCGACTTTAATATGTGCGATGAATTATGCTTCTCTTTGTCATAACCTAAGCCAGACTTGTCATGAGGTGATCTAGAGTTCCTCGGTATCAATTTTAACTTTTCCGAGCCTCCAATAAACTTAGATAGACTTTCTGTCAAATACGTCACATCTTGTTTCAGTTTTGTAACTTCACAAGAGACATTGGGCTCAACTTTGAGTTTGTCAGTTAGACTGACATTCTCATAATTTAGCTTCTTGTTTTCATCAACAAGAGCTTGTTTTCAATCCAAACTCTGTATTATTTTTTTGTTAACTTAGAAAACCTCTTTCTAAGACTCTTATATTCGTGTAACAGAATAGACGAGTTGTTTAATAATTCATCAAAAGCATCTTGTAAAGTAGATGAGTCAGATTCTGTTACCTCAATGTCTGGATAGTCACTATCTAGAGAAGTGTTGGCCATGAGACAAATTTTTGCCTCTTCCTCGGCTTCTTCTTCCTCATCAGAAGATGATAGATCCAGATCCTCCCATGTTGCCAACAGACCTTTATTCTTCATGAAGAATTTCAATGTTACACCATATCAATGTTTCATAGTTAAATGGATTTTTAAGTCCATCTCATCAAGTAAATGATTCACCTATAATAGCTCCTATAAGTGACTTGTGTCATGCCTTTACAGGAATTTCACCTTGGAGCCATATTCTGATTGTTACTTCTCCAAGAAATCAATTCTCACCAACAAAAATAAAATAGCCCAATGTTGATATTTCATAAAAAATTGTATAAAGTACAAGGGGTACTCTTGCCAATACACAAAGTACATTTACAATTCCCATGACATCTATACAAATTTTCCTACTAGGATAGATATGAAAGTAAACACGGTTTGAGATTCAACCGCCACTCATAGTAGGAAAACAACATTTTAGCACTTTTTATTTTTTCCACCCCCAAGTTCTAACCTTTACCATTTCTAGAATCTAGTTAATATCAACTTCTTCCATTTTAAAAATGGCTTGATTTAATTTGATGCTTCCAAATTGATCAAACTACAAGGAACCGTATAAGTTTCCAATATTCCTTAATCTCTTCGGAAAAACCCACTCCCATCTCTTCAGCTGCTGCAACTCTGCTTTGATTCTGTAGTTCCTGTTGCTCTTTGTTCATCTACAGCATGTCAGCATTCTGATGTGTTTGTAGTAACAAAGCGGCAGCTATATTTTTCATGGTATCTTGAGTCTCGGATGACTCTCCTAAATTTACAGTATTATTATTCTCAACATTGTCAGCTCCGACAATTCTCTCAGGAGTTTTGTCCCCACTATTGACCGGACTCCTCTTCCGTGAGCCATAATTATGTAAAAGAAATCGTCCACTCTCCTCAGTATGACATATAATACTAGTTAGACAAGTATACAAATACTATATGGCATACTAATGTTAATTATCGCGTCAAGTTCGGACACACTACTCACTTCTAAGCATAGTTAAACTCCGGTGTGGATTCAACTAGACACGGCCAGTAACAACATCCTAGACCTCACAGTCCGATTAGAATCGAACTGCTCTGATACCACCAAATGAGACACCTCGTTGTGCCCCATTGTATTATTAAATTAAAACCTTATTAATTATTTACTTAAATGCCTACTTAACGTTAATCATAATACAAAAATACAAAGAAATTAAAATCTTAATTAATAAACATGTAACTTCTGTAAATTAACGTATCACACCTTATACTAACGAAAACATTGTTTAGGGTATCCATCAGTAGGATCCCTATCAGATATATAGTTACACAAACTGTTTATACTAGCGAAAAATAAAATGTCTTATAAAACTCACTGGCCCTAAACTTACTACACTATATCATTGGAATCTGTAGCTTGTCCTCCAGCATCTGTTTCATACGGAGTTCCATCCAACTCCTCAGCAACGTATTCCTCAGCAACGTATCCTCCACCGAGTCTTCTAACGTAATAAAATAGACATACACAAAAATACAGAAATAGGGAGATAAGTATTGAAAGACTTGGACATAATTTAGATAACAATATTTGTGAAATGCTTGAATGAATCTTCTATTCATCATACATGATATATATATACACTAAACAGTAAATACACTTTACAATTTACAAGGAAATGAATGCTAAGTTAATTCCTAGGAACATAGTTAAGTCCACACCGTCCACACCGTCCGCACCGTCCACACCGTCCAACTAATATCAACAGTCCCCCTCAAGCTGGAGCATATAAATCAAAAGCTCCAAGCTTGGAGCAAATATTTTGTATTTTTGGTCCTCTTAGAGATTTTGTAAAGACGTCTGTCAGTTGATCATTAGAGCTAACAATCGATCTCGATATGTTTAGTTCTCTCATGAAATACTGGATTGGAAGCTATATGGAGGACTGCTTGGTTATCACAACATAGCTTCATTTGTTGAGTATCTCCAAACTTCAATTTCTGAAGAAGTTGTTTAATCCAAATGAGCTCACACGTGGCTATCTCCATGGCTCTATATTCAGCCACTGCACTAGACCTTGCAACAACATTTTATTTCTTACTCCTCCACGAGACAAGGTTTCCTCCAATAGACACACAATACCCTGAAGTGGAACGCCTATCAATAGGTGATCCTGCCCAATCTGCATCGCAAAATCCAACTACTTGAGTGCTTCCTTTGTCTTCATAAAGTAGTCCTTGTTCTGGTGTCTTTTTAATGTATCTCAGGATTCGACTTACTGCATCCCAATGATCATTATGAGGAGACTGCATGAATTGACTCACCACTCCAACAGCAAAGGAAATATATGGCCTTGTAAAAGTGAGATAGATGAGCTTCCCAACCAATCTCCGATATCTTTCTGGATCGGAATAAGGCTCCCCCTGGTTGGGTAGCAGTTTTTGATTTGGATCCATAGGACTATGAACTGGTCGACAATCCAACATACCAGTTTCTTTAAGTATATCTAACACATACTTCCTTTGTGAGATGATAATCCCTTTTTCTTACTGAGCAACTTCAATTCCAAGAAAGTATTTTAGCTTTAACAAATATTTTGTCTGAAAGTGACTAAATATGTGTTGCTTTATCTCAGCAATTTTTTTCTGGTCATTTCCCGTGATGACTATATCATCTACATAGACCACCAAGTAAACACATTTATCTAGAGAGGTATGGCAGTAAAAAACTGAATGGTCAGCTTCACTACGTTTCATCCCAAAAGCTTGAACAACTGAGCTGATTTTTCCAAACCAAGCTCGTGGGGATTGTTTGAGTCCATAAAGAGACCGTAGCAGTTTGCAAACCAAGCTAGACTCCCCCTGAGCAACAAATCCAGGTGGTTGCTCCATATAAATCTCCTCTTCTAATTCTCCATGCAGGAATACATTTTTAATATCCAACTGGTACAGTGGCCAATGACGGATGGTAGCTATGGCAAGAAATAGTCAAACAGAAGTAATTTTAGCCACATGAGAGAAAGTATCTCCATAATCAAGGCCATAAATCTGGGTATAACCTTTGGCTACCAATCAAGCTTTGAGACGATCAATCTGTCCATCGACCCCAACTTTTATAGCATAAACCCACCGACAACCAACAGGTTTCTTGCCCGGAGGAAGAGGAACTAACTCCCATGTACCATTATGCTCCAAAGCCTGCATTTCATCAATCATGGCTTATCGCCATCCTGGATGATCAAGTGCTTCACAAAAATTTTTAGGAAGAGTAACAGAAGATAAAGAAGACACAAAAGAATGATAAGAAGGAGAGAGACGATGATAACTTAAGAAGTTATAAATAGGATGGGGATTATATGTAGACCGAGTACCTTTCCTAAGAGCAATGGGCAAGTCATGATTATCCTCAGGTAGGTCTGTAGTCGGGTTGTCTGCTGAAGTAGGACATGATTCAACTGGTCTTTCAGCACCTTCAAGTTCTGTATTAGGAATTCGTGGACGACGCCGATATAGGATGGGTGATCTGTGAGTCTGTTCAGGTGGAGGATTGACAGGAATATCTACAGAAGAATCGACAGTTGACTCTGATTCCTGCAAAGGTGATGGACCAAGATAGGGAATAGGAAAAACTTCATGAAGAGTATTAGACTCAACGATGGAGGGCGAGAAATATGACTTTTCTTCAAAAAAGGTTACATCTGCAGTGATATAATAACGATTGTGAACTGGAGAGAAACAGCGGTAGCCTTTCTGTAATCTGGAATATCCAAGGAAGACACATTTGATGGCTCTAGCAGCAAGCTTATCAAGACCTGGAGACAAATCATGAACAAAACAAGTGCATCCAAAAATACGTGGAGCAACATGAAATAGTGGTTCTTTAGGAAACAAAATGGAATGTGGAATTTTATTTTCAATAGAGGAAGAAGGCATCCGATTTATAAAAAACCAGGCTGTCAAAACAGCATCACCCCAATGTCAGACAGGTGTATTTGCATGAAGTAATAATGTCCGAGCAGTCTCAACAATATGTCTGTTCTTCCTTTCGGCAATGCCATTCTGTTGAGGGGTATGAGGACAAGAGGATTGATGGAGAATGCCCTGTGATGACAAAAAAGAAGAAATAGCAGAAGAAAAATATTCTTTTGCATTATCACTTCTAAAGATCTTAATTGTCTTATCAAATTGAGTTTTTATTTCATTAACAAAAGAAGTGAGAATGGACAAAATTTCAGAACGTTCTTTCATTAAGAACACCCAAGTACATCAAGAAAATTCATCAATGAAGGAAACAAAATATCTATACCCCATAGAAGAGACACGAATAGGGCCCCATATATCAGAATGAATAATTGAAAAAGGAGAATCAACACGACTTTCAAGATGTCTAACAAAAGAAGAACGAACATGTTTTCCTAGCTGACATGACTCACAGGTGGAAGTCTTTATTTTTTCAAGGCTTGGAACCATTATTTTTAATTTAGCTAAATGTGGGTGTCCTAAGCATTCATGAAGGAGTTTTGGTGATGTGGCAGCACTGCAAACCCAAGCAGGATTAGGCTTAAGGTAGTAAAGACCATGAGATTCATGTCCTACGCCAATCGTTCGACCCGTACCACATTCCTGTATGACAAAGGAGTTAGCATCAAATGTTAATGAACAATTATGAGAACGAGTAAGTTGGCTGAGAGATATTAAATTGAAAGGACAACCAGGTATGAGCAAAACAGATTTTAAAGACAGAAGAAGAGGGTGATACATGACCAATTCCTTTTGCTGCAACTCTAGAACCATCAGCTAGAGTAATGAAATGAGGAATTTCAGGAGGAGAAATGGATGAAAATAAAGAACCATTACCAGCAATGTGATCAGAAGCACCTGAATCAATTATCCATGGACTTTGATCATTACCAGATCTAGAAACACAAGCAGTAGAGTTATGAGCTCCTATAGCAGACGATGTTTGAGATTCCTTGGCAGCCTTTAGCTGGAGGTACTCTTGGTAATCAGCTTCTAAAAATTTTCTCTCTGGTGTTTCAGACTTAGAAATATTCACGGATTTTATGGGGAATCCATGAAGGGAATAGCAAGTGTCTTGAGAAAGGCCCATTCGTTTGCAATAGGAACATTAAGGGCGACCTCCTCTTCCACCTCGTCCTCCTCTGTTTGGTCCTCCTCTATTTGCATGACCTCTTCTCCCCCCTCGATTGGAAACCATGGCAGAAGTTTTGAAACTGTCAACTGAATTTCCTTCTGTTCTTGATGAGGGGACCCGAAGGAGTCGAGTAATCAGATTTTCTAATGAAGGAACTTCTTGGCCAGTTAAGACTTGATCGCGAACATGATCAAAATCTGGATGCATTCCTCATAGAATCAACACCATATACAGGTTATCAAGTTTCTTCTTCATGTCTTCGAGTTTATCAGCTTCCAAGGATAATTTTAACTCATGAACTGCAGATTGGGCTTTCGAAACATAGGCAACCATGTCATGATCAGTTTGTTTAATAGTGGCCAATTTTTGGGCAGCATCATACAATCGTTGAATGTCATTAGCAAAGACACTTTGAGCCTTTTTCCAGAAAGAGTGACAAGTTTTGAAGGCTCTGAAATTTGTGAGGATGACTGGCTCCACAGATTGCCACAAGAGAGCACAAAGTTGATAGCCAAGTTTCTTCCATTGCTCACAATTTTCTTTTGAAATTTTCTCTGAGGACTTTTCCAGATGTTCATAATATCCTTGACCAAGAAGCCTAAGTTCTACAGAGGCTGACCATGTAAACTAATTTTTACCATTCAATTTCTCTGAAGTAATTGTAGGCATTCCAGAGATGGAGAAGGCAGGACCATCATTTTTTTGTGAGGTAGAAGCCATCTTAACACCTGAGAATGAGAAGAGACCATTGTTGACGAATCTGGGCAAGTATACCCAGTCGTGCAAGTAATACGGTGGTGAGACCGTTTATCGTTCCCACGAGGACTGTGACAAGTACTAACACGTACCGAAACAATTACTATCTAAGCGGATATTTGGATTGAAGGGAGCTCGATAATAAATACCAAGCCCAAATAAGATCTAAACCTAAAATAACAAAATAAAGAGAAAAGTTCTTTGGGAATTTATGTCGAACACTTAGAAGCCACTAAAAAGGATTCTTCAAATATAAGAACAACGCTGGGATTAGGTTCACTAAACTTCATCCCCATGCAATGACATGACTAATAAACATTTTCTACTTCAAGTATGACAATCAATCCACTAAATTACTCAAGCCCTGATTCCTCGGATGACAAGAGCCTAAATCCACTAATAGACCCTAATTCCTTAGGTGGCCTAGATTAATGAAATTGCATTAAGATTAGGGATTACGCGATTGCTAATAAACCTAGTTCCATTCCTAGATACAAGGTTTACTAAGTGATTAATTTCAATTCCGGTTCTAATACGAATTTTCCAATTGCATATCAAAACACTAATTGAGTCATAGGGGTGCTAGCCACAACAAGCATTAAGCATAGACAATCAATCACTCATAAAGAAATAAAAACTGTATTACAAGATCAAATCATATACATGAGAATTCAGAGATAGCTACACCTAACCCCAACAATGGAGGTTTAGCTTCTCATAATCATAGCCATTACAAAAGAAATAGAGGTGAGAAGGAAGAGAAACTCCATGGAATCCTTGTGCCACTGCCTTTGGTTCAGAGAGAGAATTTTAGGGTTCAAAAACTGTTTTCTTCTGTTCTGCTCGTGCTCCTTTATAGATCAGGATTCGTGTCACGGCCGTGATGGCCATCACGGCCTAGCCGTGACGCTTTCTGCTTTGGTGCGCTTTCAAATATTGGAGCATCACGGCCGTGATGCTCATCACGGGCAGGCCGTGATAGCTTCTGCCTTCACTAAATGATCTGTCACGGCCGTGATGGCCGTCACGGCTTGGCCGTGACAGATTCTGCCAAGAGGGGATCTGGCTCCATTAACATGTCACGGTCGTGATGGGTATCACGGCTAGGCCGTGATAGCTTCTGACTTTTGCCTTCTTTTCTCTCAATTATTGCTCGATCATGACCGTGAGGGTCATCACGGCTAGGCCGTGATGGGCTCTGCCTGGGTCATTTTCTTCACTTTTTAATCTCTGTCTTCATCCAAGCTCCATCATGGCTAATCTTGAGAATTTTTCCTTGAATTCCTGCAAAACAACACCAAGAAACCGCCTCACCCGATCCAAGGTAAAAACTAATAAAATCAAATCAAATATGCCTAAACTATATGAGAAATGCATGCAAAAATGTACAGGAATTATGATGTGAAATCACACTATCAAATCACCCCAAGCTTATTCAATTACTTGTCCTCAAGAAAGCACTAAGGCTAGAAGAAATTAATAATCAGCGCTTGGATAGTGAACCAAGAACCCGAGTAGCAAGTAATCCAAGTAACAAGCATCTCAAATAATTCAGCAAGAGACAATCAGTTCAAGTCCAATTAGAGGCATAGGTTTCTTAGACTCATATTCTCACCGATTAGGGCACTCTTTCTCACCTGAAGATCACCCCAAGCTTGTTCATTTGCTTGGCTCTCTTTCTCACCTCACTCAAGTGTTAGGGATATAAGACAATTCGCTCCATTTTCCTCAAGGAATGAACCCTACCATAGGCTTGACTATCAACCAAATCTCTACTTTATTAATGAAAACAGCTAAGAATCAAGTGGTCTTTGGCTTTGGTTGTAACGGGGCCATGGGATTTATCGTTAGGTGGGGCAATCAAGAAAAGGACATTTCAAAAGGGCTAAACACAATCACGCATTTCAAAGCATGACCTTCTAAAATACCTTTTTGGGTTTTGATTCCTTTTTCCACCTTTCTTTCTTTCTTTTTATTTCATTTCTCACTTTCTTTTGTCATCCCCTTCTCCATAGATTTTTCTTTTTCTTTTATTTTTCTTTTATTTAGAGAAGGGGAGATTTTCAGCTCAAGAGAAATATTTTTCTGATTTTCTCATCCCAACTTTTTCAACTACCTTTTTACCCTTTTTGTAATACTTTAGAAGGTATCCTATCAAGCATCATTCAACAAAGTGATTTAAGGTACCAAGAAAAGTATTTTTATTCTTTCAGGCTCAAAATTGGGCAACTAAGGGGTTGCATTTCATCTGTCAAAGCTCGGAAGGCCGGTAAAATACCTAGTGCCTCAATCATTTTCAAAAATGTTTTCAAAAATTTTTAAGCTTCAAAATGGTTTCAAGTCAAGTTCTAGAGAAAACAATCCAAGAGGAATAACACTCTAACACAAAGAATGGGGTATTTAGTGAGTACCCCCTTTTGGCTCAAAATCTCACATTTTAGTAGTTCAAAAATCAGTGAGAAACACAAATCTACGGCACCACATGCTAATTATTAACTATCACATATCATCTCAAGCATTTTCATTTGAAGCCTTATCACAAGAATAAAAAAATTGGGTTCAACAATTCACTATCACAATTTATTTGGCACTTAGTTCTCACAATTGGATGTAAAATTTAGGCAAGGGGCAATCTAATCATGTGAACATGCAAAGTTATCATGCAAAACTATATGAATGCAACATGAACAATGCAAAAATACCCTCACCCCAAGCTTAAGAACTTACATTGTCCCCAATGTAAATAATCAAGTTGGAGAGAGGAAAGAAAAACTGGAACGACTTACCGAGGCGGCAGCGGGTGCTGGTTCACATGCCTAGTCAGAAGGAATTGCATGAAAATTGGGTCACGGCTGTGATGCTTATCACGGGCAGGCCGTGATGCATTCTTGTTCATAGGAGTAGCCTGTCACGTCCGTGACCTCCATCACAGCTAGGCCATGATGCTCTCTGATCTTCAGGGTCCTTCCATCACGCCCGTGATGGGGATCACGGCTGAGCCGTGATCCTTTCTGATCTTCAACTCTGGCTCATCACGGCCGTGACCAGTGTCACGGCCTGGGCGTGATGGTTACTAACTTTGTTGTCTATGCCCTTTTTGCTTCTCCTTCCTCCTTTCCCTGAAAACACTTAACAAACCTATTAATCTATGATATTATCCTCTTGATCTTCTCAAATTATTCAAGAGGGCAAAATAAAAAACAAAAGAAAAATTAAAAGAAAACTTGGGTTGCCTCCCAATAAGCGCTTCGTTAACGTCACTAGCTTGACGGGTAGATGACCTCAAGGATCATGAAGGCGCACAGCGGAGATCAATCTCTCGATGTCACCACCCAAGTAGGCCTTAAGTCTTTGGCCATTGACTTTGAAGGTCCTTTTTGAAGTAGGATCCTCCACTTCCACAGCTCCATGAGGTGAGACTTCCTTGACAATGAACGGTCCCGACCACTTAGACTTCAACTTGCCCGGAAACAATCTCAGCCGGGAATTGAACAGTAAAACTTGTTGTCCCGGCCGAAATGTTTTCATCACGATCTTCTTGTCGTGGTAGGTCTTGACTCGCTGCTTGTAAATGGCTGCATTCTCATATGCATTAAGGCGCATCTCCTCTAATTCATGCAGCTGACTCACTCGTTTCTCACCCGCCAGAGTGGCATCAAAATTCAAGAACTTCAATGCCCAAAAGGCTTGATGCTCCAACTCTACGGGAAGATGACATGCCCTTCCATAGACCATCTAAAACGGGGATAACCCCACAGAAGTTTTCAGTGCAGTCCGGTAGGCCCACAAGGCATCGTCCAGCTTCTTTGCCCAATCTCTTCTTGAAGCGGCCACAGTCTTTTCCAGAATTTTCTTGATCTCCCGGTTGGAGACCTCCGCTTGCCCATTTGTTTGCGGATGATAGGGAGATGCCACCTTGTGCCTCACATCATACTTGGCCAACACATTTCTCAGTTGTGAGTTGCAAAAGTGAGATCCCCCATCACTTATAAGAACCCTTGGGACACCGAATCGGGTAAAGATGTTCTTCTTGATGAATTTAATCACTGTCTGGGCATCATTCTGCGGTGTTGCAATGGCCTCTACCCATTTGGAGACATAGTCCACCGCCACCAAGATATATTGATTGGAGAATAAAGGTGGAAGTGGACCCATAAAGTCTATGCCCCAGCAGTCAAATACCTCAACCTCCAATATATTCTGCAGTGGCATCTCATTCCTCTTTGAAATGTTCCCGGTCCTCTAGCACTTGTCACAACTCTTCACATGATTGTAAGAGTCCTTGAAGATTGAGGGCCAAAAGAACCCAGATTGGAAGACCTTTGCAGCTATCCGATCCCCATTGTAATGTCCACCATATGGAGAGTTATGACAACGCCACAAAACTTTCCTTGCTTCCTCTTGACTAATGCACCTCCTCCATAAGCCATCCGGTCCAACCTTGAATAGAAATGGATCATCCCACATGAAATGGTTGGCATCCCGGAAGAACTTCTTCTTTTGTTGCCAAGTGAGGTGCTCTGGACCAATGCTGGCTGCTTTGAAATTTGCCATGTCGGCAAACCATGGTCTCTCATGTACCAGCAATAAAGCCTCATCCGGGAACTCATCCCGAATGTCCTTTTCTTTAGCAGCCACCTCCTCATTCACTAACCGAGACAAGTGGTCAGCCACCACATTCTCGCTGCCCTTTTTATCCTTGATGACTAAATCAAACTCCTGCAACAACAGAATCCGCCTTATGAGTCTTGGTTTAGAATCTAACTTAGTCAACAAATATTTAATTGCAGCATGATCAGTAAAAACAGTGACTTGTGACCCAATTAAGTAGGTACAAAATTTTTCCAATGCAAACACTATGGCTAGCAACTCTTTTTCAGTTGTTGCATAATTCACTTGGTTCTCATTGAGAACCTTGCTAGCATAGTGAATGGCATGGAAAAACTTGTCCCTTCGCTACTGCGTAGTCACTAGCATCACACATTAATTCAAACGGTGACTCCCAGTTGGGTGCAACAAGAATGGGCGCAGTGATCAACTTGTCTTTCAAAATTTGAAAAGAGTTAAGACAAGCAGTGTCAAACAGAAATGGAGTGTCCTTGTTCAAAAGGCTACACAACGGCTTGGCTATCTTTGAAAAGTCCTTGATGAACCGCCGGTAGAAGCCTGCATGTCCAAGAAAACTCCTCATACCCTTGACATTCACTGGTGGAGGTAGTTTCTCAGTCACTTCAATCTTGGATTTATCCACTTCGATCCCCTTGGCTGAAATTTTGTGCCCAAGCACAATGCCTTCCTGCACCATAAAATGACACTTCTCCTAATTTAAGACTAAATTGGTGTCCATGCACCTCTTTAACACAGCAGCAAGGTTAGACAAACAGTTATCATAAGAGGAACCGAAAACAGAAAAATCATCCATGAAAATCTCAATGTATTTTTCTACCATATTAGAAAAGATGGAAAGCATGCACCTTTGAAATGTCGCAGGCGCATTACAAAGACCGAAAGGCATCTTCCGATAGGCAAAAACTCCAAACGGGCATATGAAAGAAGTTTTCTCTTGGTCTTCCGGGTTAACCGCAATTTGGTTATAACCCAAATAACCATCTAAGAAACAGTAGTAAGCTTGCCCGGCCAACCTCTCCAACATCTGGTCCATGAATGGAAGTGGGAAGTGATCCTTCCTAGTAGCTTAATTAAGCTTCCGGTAATCTATACACATCCTCCAACCGGTGACCGTTCTAGTTGGGATTAACTCATTCTTCTCGTTGTACACGACGGTCATGCCACCTTTCTTTGGAACCACTTGTACCGGACTCACCCAAGCACTATCGGAAATCGGATAGATCATTCCAGCTTCAAGGAGTTTCAGCACCTCCTTCTTCACCACTTCCTTCATTGTAGGATTGAGCCTCCTCTACGGTTGGACCACTGGTTTAAATTCAGCCTCCATCATGATCTTGTGCATACAAAACGTGGGGCTAATACCTTTCAAATCTGATATGGACCATCCGATAGCTGTTTTATGCTCTCGAAGCACCCTTACAAGTTTCTCCTCTTCCAATTTGGACAGTACATTACTCACTATGACAGGGTCTTCATCATTCTCACCAAGAAAGACAAACTTCAATTGGGGAGGTGGAGGTTTAAGCTCCAACTCGAGCTTCTCTTGGACTTCATCCTTCTTGAGTTCTTCTTTCTTAGTGTTCACAGCAAGTTGCTTAGGTTGGGCTTCCAAATCACACAAACAGTCTTCTAATTCCTTCTCTTCTTCTTCATCAAGATTTTCAATAGAGTTCATAATCACCTTCTCAAGAGTAGAGGAATGGTGCTGCTGTGCAAAGACTTCATTGGCCACTACATCCACAATATCCATGCAGAAGCAATTCTCTTCATCACTCGGGCGATGCATATCTTCAAACACATTGAAAGTAACCTCTTCATCTTGCACTCTGAGTCGAAGCTGGCCCTTTTGTACGTCTATCAATGCACGACCGGTTGCAAGAAAGGGTCTCCCCAATATAAGTGGAACTTCTGCATCCTCCTCCATGTCTAATATCACAAAATCTGCTGGGAAGATAAACTTGTCCACTTTAACCAAGACGTCTTCTAGAATACCATAAGGACGCTTGATTGATCTATCAGCTAGTTGCAATGCCATCCTTGTTGGTTTCACCTCACCACCTCCAAGCTTGTTCAAAATTGAAAGCGGCATCAAGTTGATACTCGCTCCGAAGTCACATAAGGCCTTCCCAATAGCAACACTCCCAATAGTGCAAGGGATTGTAAAACTACCAGGATCTTTAAGCTTTGGAGGTAGCTTCCTCTGAAGTATTGCACTACACTCTTCTGTCAAGGCAACAGTCTCACCTTCTTTGAACTTTCTTTTCTTCGTGAGCAGCTCCTTCATGAACCTTGCATAGGTTGGCATCTGCTCTAGTGCTTCAGCAAAGGGTATATTAATCTGTGATCTATTGAAAATGTCAAGAAACTTGGCAAACTGTTCTTCCTTCTCCCTTTTCTTGCTCAAATGAGGATACGGCAACTTCACATAATAGGGGATCTCTTGAGGCTTGTCTCCATCTTTCAAAATCTGACTTTTAGTTCTCCTCAAAATCGAATTTTCATCCACTAGCTTCTCCCTCTTGTCTTTTTCATTGTCTTTTTCTTCCTCCTCTACCACAACCTCTTTGCCTTTTTCCTTATTCAGATCAATTTTTTCAGCATTCATCTCTGTTTTTTCATCAACTCTCTGATTTTTCACCAAGGGCTCACCACTCTCTTCCTCAAGGCTTTTACCACTCCTCAACACAATAGCCTTGCAATGCTCCTTAGGATTAGTTTGAGTATTACCTGAAAAACTGTTGCTAGATTGCTCTGCTAGTTGCTTTGCAATCTGTCCAACTTGAACCTCCAAGTTCTTTATAGAAGCATCAGTGTTTTTCTGGTTTGACATGGACATCTGCATGAACTGATTGAGGGTGTTCTCCAAGATAGAAGTCCGGTCTTGAGGCAGTGGTGTGGGTTGAGGCTTGCTTGCTTGTCCAGCATCTTGTTTCCAACCAAAACTCGATTGATTCCTCCATCCTTGGTTGTAGTTGTTGGAGTATTGGTTGTTGCCTGGCCGCCCATAGTTCCCCATATAATTAGCTTCCTCATGGGAACTAGGCGGTGCCTCACATCTTCCATTATCATGATCTCCTCCACAAAAATCACATCACATTACCTGTTGAAGTGGCATGGTTGTCCCTTGAACAGTTTGGAGTTGTTGTGGGAGTTGAGCGAGTTGCTTGGTAATGGACTCCAGTTGTTGTGTCATGAGTTTATTTTGAGCCAAAAGTGCAGATTGTGAATCTAACTCCAACACCCCCCCTTCTTGATGTGGGACCCCGATCATGATGCATCAAATAGGCATTTGACGCCATAGCTTCTATCAAAATCAGCGCTTCCTCTGTTGTCTTTGTGTTCATGGACCCTCCAGCTGAGGCATCCAACATATACCTGGTTGACGGCCTCAGTCCATTGTAGAATGTTTGCATTTGGGTATGATCATCAAACCCATGATTTAGACATCTTAGGAGCAATTCCTTGAACCTTTCCCAGGCGTCATGAAGAGTCTCACCTTCTTGTTGAGCGAAGCTTATGATGTCACTCCTTGTCTTGACAAATCTTGAGGTAGGGAAGAACCTTGCCAGAAATTTTGCCTCTAAGTCATTCCATGTAGTGATGCTCCCCCTTGGTTGAGATTGGAGCCAAGCCTTGGCCCTATCTTTTAAAGAGAAGGGAAACGCCCTTAGGCGGATTGCATCCTCAGAGGCACCATTGTGCATCATCGTATCACATATCTCAATGAAGTTGGAGATATGACTATTAGGATCTTCCTTTTCCAACCCTAAGAAAGATTTTGTGCAACCAAATTCAAAAGAGCTGGCTTGATTTCAAAATTGTTGCAGTTAATTGGGGGCCTCACTATGCTAGTGACATGCCGATTGACATTTGTATTGCCGTAGTCACCAAGTGTCCTCCGTGGTGGAGCACCTTCACCATTGTCTGCCATTCTGAGTTTTTCTTGATGAACTTGAGAGGTGGAAGTCTCTTGTTCTTCTTTTTGTTGTTCTAACAGTTTCTGCTCTCTTGCTTGCCTTCGATTCTTCCTAGCTGTTCTTTCAATCTCAGGATCGTGGAGGAGTTTGTCAGCTGGGATAGCACCTCGCATACACAAACAGTCTAGCAAACAAGAGTGTTAGCAGTAAAAGTCAGCACACAAACAGCAAATATACCAGAAAATATGACAGCAAACCAAAACACAGAATTTTTTTTTTTTTTGCTTTTGCTTAAATTAGTAACCGAAATGGGTATGCTAATATTTAAACACAATCCCCGGCAACGGCGCCAAAAACTTGTTGACGAATCTGGGCAAGTATACCCAGTCGTGCAAGTAATACGGTGGTGAGACCGTTTATCGTTCTCACGAGGACTGTGACAAGTACTAACACGTACCGAATCAATTACTATCTAAGCGGATATTTGGATTGAAGGGAGCTCGATAATAAATACCAAGCCCAAATAAGATCTAAACCTAAAATAACAAAATAAAGAGAAAATTTCTTTGGGAATTTCTGTCGAACACTTGGAAGGCACTAAAAAGGATTCTTCAAATATAAGAACAACGCTGGGATTAGGTTCACTAAACTTCATCCCCATGCAATGACATGACTAATAAACAGTTTCTACTTCAAGTATGATAATCAATCCACTAAATTACTCAAGCCCTGATTCCTCGGATGACAAGAGCCTAAATCCACTAATAGACCCTAATTCCTTAGGTGGCCTAGATTAATGAAATTGCATTAAGATTAGGGATTACGCGATTGCTAATAAACCTAGTTCCATTCCTAGATACAAGGTTTACTAAGTGATTAATTTCAAGTCCGGTTCTAATACGAATTTTCCAATTGCATATCAAAACACTAATTGAGTCATAGGGGTGCTAGCCACAACAAGCATTAAGCATAGACAATCAATCACTCATAAAGAAATAAAAACTGTATTACAAGATCAAATCATATACATGAGAATTCAGAGATAGCTACACCTAACCCCAACAATGGAGGTTTAGCTACTCATAATCATAGCCATTACAAAAGAAATAGAGGTGAGAAGGAAGAGAAACTCCATGGAATCCTTGTGCCACTGCCTTTGGTTCAGAGAGAGAATTTTAGGGTTCAAAAACTGTTTTCTTCTGTTCTGCTCGTGCTCCTTTATAGATCAGGATTCGCGTCACGGCCGTGATGGCCATCACGGCCTAGCCGTGACGCTTTCTGCTTTGGCGCACTTTCAAATATTGGAGCATCACGATTGTGATGCTCATCACGGGCAGGCCGTGATAGCTTCTGCCTTCACCAAATGATCTGTCACGGCCGTGATGGCCGTCACGGCTTGGGCATGACAGATTCTTCCAAGAGGGGGTCTGGCTCCATTAACATGTCACGGTCGTGATGGGTATCACGACTAGGCCGTGACAGCTTCTGACTTTTGCCTTCTTTTCTCTCAATTATTGCTCGATCACGGCAGTGAGGGTCATCACGGCCAGGCCGTGATGGGCTCTGCCTGGGTCATTTTATTCACTTTTTAAGCTCTATCTTCATCTAAGCTCCATCATGGCTAATCTTGAGAAGTTTTCCTTGAATTCCTGCAAAACAACACCAAGAAACTGCCTCACCCGATCCAAGGTAAAAACTAATAAAATAAAATCAAATATGCCTAAACTATATGAGAAATGCATGCAAAAATGTACAAGAATTATGATGTGAAATCACACTATCAACCAGCAGCAGCAAGGAACCAGAAACGAAAAGAAAGACCAGATACAGAGAACTGAGAACCAAAGTGGAGGAGACCCACTTGTCAAAGAGTCGGAGAATCGAAGAACCGACCCCCTAGACAGGAAGAGGAGATGCCGGCGAGTAGATCTGGGCGAGCGTGCGGTGGCTCCGACGTCGGGAAGGTGGCGCGTGGTTTTCACGTGCCATCAGGGAGGAGTGCGTGTGGAGGCGAGTGGGGATGTTTCCGGCGACGGGTCTCCGGTGGACGGCCGATCGATGGCTGCTGAGTGGTTTTCTGGCGGAGGTGGATACTGGGCTGGCCAGTGACGGGAACTTTGGGACCTTGAGCTTGCTGTTTGGGTATATGGAAAGAGACCAGTTCGTTAAAAAAAACTGGGTTTTACTGACCAGAAGTAGAAACCTTAAAGGACAAACAACCTGGCTCTTGATACCATATTGAAAGACTTGGACATAATTTAGATAACAATATTTGTGAAATGCTTGAATGAATCTTCTATTCATCATACTTGATATATATATACACTAAACAGTAAATACACTTTACAATTTACAAGGAAATGAATGCTAAGTTAATTCCTAGGAACATAGATAAGTCCACACCGTCCGCACCGTCCACACCGTCCAACTAATATCAACAATAAGAAATAGTTATATCATCATAAGCAGAAAAGATTTATAGCATATAATATAATAGCGGTCATAGACAAACAACACTCATCATTAACAATCATCTTTAACTCAATACTTTCATCTACCCTTAATCTCATGCAACTAAATGTTTAAGCTGTCGTGGCCACCACCAATCCTATCACACATCCCTTGCCCACTGAGGGATGTTAGTCGGTCTTCCAAGCGATGCATCCCCATTAACTGGTGCACACCCTCATGCATGGTGAGAATGCTCATGCAAAGCAATGATACTATAGCTGCACGGTACAGTCGGTGCACACCCCGATTCTCTCTCAAGGGTGCTCATGCAAAGCAATGACACTATAGCTGCACGATCTAAAACTAAATTGGGATAGCCACGCAAGAACTTCGGACCTCGTGTATTCCCAATACACGGTTGTGAACAACAATATATATGAACCTCACTGACCCGTATCAATAACAACCTAGTGCCACAAGCTTTCCTCATAGCCTTCACTCGCATTCTATGTCATATCACTTCTATAAATTAATGGCTAGGCACCTATAATTCATATTCAATCTCTCACCCAAACAAAATACCTCCGAGCAACATATATCCTTACTTGAAATCAACTAAGCAATTTATCAAACTAGGCTGATCATGCTTAACACAGTAATCAATAAAATATTCAAACATCAAAATAAAACATCACATGCATTAGAATACATCAACCAGCGTATCACAAACTGTCAATAATAAATAAGTCAGACATCCTCAAAGATTATAAAATTAACCTAAGGCGATAAACCTACAATTCCCAAATCATCATTGGTATTGCGGAAAAGTTCCAATGCGATTTTGGTATTGTCGATTACTCTACCACTAGTAGGGTTTAGGTCACCCTACACCATTATTATAAATTATATACTACTTATCGGTTCCGATGATGGAATGGTTCTTTCTCCCACCTAAGTTAACACTGGAAACACAAAGTCGAAGCTCCTCGTTATCACGCCACAAGTTACCAAATCCACCTTCAACCAAATCAATGATAAAACAAGTTAATCAAACAAAACTCATCTATGTCTAATTATGCTAGGTTTGGCCATTCAATTCAAAATAGGGCTAGGATCATTTTCTCAATTTCATCTTTTGGATCCTAGTTACTAGAGTATTATATAACATAAAACAAGTGTTACAATTCAAAAATATGAAACAAAATCCTCTAACCTCTAGGGTTAGGGTTTCGGCCATGATGATTAAAATAGGCTAGAATTTCTTTTTGCTCACATGCTCTTGGATCTAGAACCTACACACCTTAGATAGTTCATATAAATCATGATCTAGTTAAAGATTGAAGAAAACTTATTTTGTTCACATGAACCCAAATTCGGTCAAGACTAAAAAATAGGGTTAGGAATTTATTTTGATTCCAAACTCTTAGATTTAGAACATAGAAACCCCAAATAACTTACCTCATCTAAGTTAAAAGTTGAACAAAATCTCATTTACTCACATATACATAGATTCGGCTTAATAAGAAAAATAGGAAATAAAATTATTTTGCTTGCATACTCTTAGATGATAATAGTAGGAGTCATATAAGGATCATAGAAATTGGTTTCACATTAAAATGATTTTTCTACAATTTTCTAGAATTATTTGAAAATCTAGATCTAGAAATGGAATTTTGTGAAAAGTTCACGGAAATGAAGATTTGATGCATCATAAATGAAGCTAAGATGATGAGGAAGGGATTCCTTACCTTGGAATGAAGAAGTCTGATGAAGGAAATTAAGAACAATGATGAACTTAGCAAGAACACCAATGGAGTTCTTAGTGTTTTTGTGAAGAAGATGACTTAGAATATGTGATAGGAAGAAATGAAAGTTGTCTTACTGTGGGGTGGAGTTTGGGCCGTGTATCTGAGGGAGTGATGTTGTGTTTTTTAATTAACTAAGTTTGAAACCATAGTTGATAGCTTCTATTACTTTATTGGACGAGTGCTTCTTATTTCCAAAAATCATTTTCATTAACGAAAACTTATTCCTTTAAGTGCAGGCTATGAAAATTGATTTTCTTCATGCATCATTTTTTAATTGAGTTATTTTGTGACTAAGAGATTTCTTTCTCTTACAAATCATCTAAGACTTAACTCTAAAATTATCTTTTAAGCTTGGTCTTGATGATCCTTTGATCTCTGTCTTTGCTATTTGATTCCTCCCTGTAGCCCTTTTGATTTCTTCAAGTTCTTCCTTGAATATTTTCCTTGTCTTTGGTTAATGAACTTGTTGATCACTGCTTGATACATGTCTTTGCAATTTGACACTAATACACTTGCATACACATTAAATTGTATTTGTCGTATATCAAAATCTCTAAGTCATTGAGTCTTACATTGGAATATAATATTAAGGGAAAATTTTATTTGGGAAAAATAAGGAATATTGGAAAATATTATTATTTTAATGATTTAATAGCGTAAGAGTGTCTTGTGAGTCATAGTGAGGACGTAACCTTTAAAATATTTTTGCATTGCTAGTTTATATGTAGGAAATTTCTAAATATTAGAAAATGTTATTTTAAGAACATAAGTTTCAAAAATAAGTTTCTTATACTGTTGGAAAATTTATTTTACTAGAAAAGTTATAATTGGACTTAAAACGTTTTTAAAACGTCAGACATCGGACAATTCTGATAATATTTGCGGTAGGATTACTAAAAACGGTAATATTAGTTAAAATAGAGAATTTGTGTCAAAGAAATATTTTCAAGTTCAAAATATAAATTTTATAAAAGAAAATGAATTTCAAGTGATTTTGATGATTCTGTAAAACGAATTTCCAACGTAACGTATTTCCGTAAAATAGTTTTATACAACGGGTTAATTCTGATAACTTGGATAAGTTTCGGAAATTTTGTTTTGAATTTTTGTTTCACCGAACGAAAACAGTGTTAACGTAAACCTAGTATCCGAGACATCGTGATACTGGCGTTCTTAATTACAAGCACGAAGATCTTTTATTCGTGTTATGTTGTTGCACGTTGTAACGTTGTTACACGTTGTGATGAACGTGGTTAATAGTGAATATTGTTTTTATATCATCACGAACCTAAGTCTGATTGCAAGGTCTAAGGTTTTGTGTGTTAGTGTTGAGAAATTTATCACGTTAAAAATTACTAATAGTCGTAAGCCATATTGAGCTTCGACAAAAGAAGAATGAACACAAAGAAAAATAACGAGAACAAAGTGCTTTACATGCATTGTTAATCATGGTATCTTAATGATATTCATGTCTCGACGCATTGTTAATCATGGTATCTTAATGATATTCATGTCTCCATGCATTGTTAATAATGGTATCTTAATGATATTCATGTCTCCACGCATTGTTACATGCCTCGACGTATCATTTGGCAATCGAGCTTGATCAACTCATTTACTCGACGTTGAGGTCTCTGGAGATTAGGTATTAAATTAGAGCCTGAATATTGAAGTGTTCATGCATTTTTCCAAAAGACTGTGATTGGGTATGAAACCCAGGGATAGACTACTTGTTTATTTATGGAAATGTATATTTATATATGTTTGCTTTTGTGTCGCTCATGTGGTTATTGTGTTAAATCCATATATTGGCGTCTCACCCTTACAACTATACCAGGTTCTACTGGTAATTGCCATTGTATCTTGGGATACTAGTACAGATGAAGCAGAGGAGTTCTTTAAGTCAATTGTGGACTTAGATTCTAGATGTTTGAAGAAGTATTTGTTTCTGGAAAAGACCATGGGGGTCTTTCCAATAATGTCTTGTAGAGGGACCAGCTTAGGAGTCATGTTTTGGGTTTTATATTGAAATGGTCGGTAGCTGTGATGTTGTAATATTATCTTCGTTCTACATTTCTCTTTTTGGAACTTGAGACCTTTTGAAAATAAAAACGGTATGCTGTGGTGACTTCTTTAAGAATATGACTTTACCATTTATTGTATGTATTAAGGTGTTCTAGAGTTATTCGCGGAAGAAAATTTTTACACCCGAGTTTTCTGACATCAAATAAATAAATTTTCCGAAAGCAACCAGCAAATTCCTTTTAATTTTATTTCTGCACGTGTTCACAAAGTAATGCCCAAGGGGGTGTTACAGTTTAAATCTCTCTCATGCTTCAAATAGTGGTTCATCATCATGCTGCCTGAATGAAGTGATGTCAGTTCTCATCTTTGCATTCATAGTTGGTGGAAAGAACTTGGCTAAGAATTTCTCAGCAAGCTTGTTCCAAGTATCAGTTGAGTTTGCATCCAAGGAATTCATCCAGTTCTTAGCCTTGCCTCCCAAATAGAATGGAAATAGTCTTAATCTGAATGCGTCTTCAATGACTCCTGGAATCTTGAAATTGCTTGCTACATCCAGAAACTGTTTGATATGTAGGTGAGGATCCTTTGTAGCAGCACCATTAAATTGTCCAATTGTTTGCAACATTCGGAACATTACTGGCTTGAACTCAAACTGAGGTGCAGTGATGGGAGTCATCACTATCCCAGTGTTCATAGCTTCAGGTCAAACACAGCATACCCCCTGATAGCACATTTTTTGTCATTGGCCATAGCCATGCCGACTTGTGGCACTTCTTCAGCCATTTCTGAAACAGCAGGGGGTAATGCTTCAACAGAATCTGGTGTGGAGTTAGTTGGAGTGTTTATAACCAACTCGGGTAAAGGCTGAGATGATTGACCTCTTCTGAGCCTTCTGAATGTTCTTTCTATATCTGGATCAAATCTGTATTCAGGTGACAAGAACCTGTACATACAGTTTCATTACCCTGTGCTACAGCAAAGCACTAAGAGTGTCAGCACCTCTAACTATAGAACTACTAATCTAGAAATAGAATTTTAACACCAATTACAATCACCGGCAACGGCGCCAAAAACTTGTTGCCTCAAAGACAGATGTCTTTAAGCTTGTACAAGTATACACAATCGCATCAAGTAATATAGAAAGTAAGTTCAGATATCGTTCCCACAGGGATTGTAATGCTGCAGCAAATTCCAGTTCAGATTATATGTTCTAGGAGTTAGAGTAGGTAACAAAAAATAGTGGGTGTGTGCAAAATAAAGTAAATGAAGATTTGGAATTAAAAATGAAAATAAGCAAGCAAACAGAAAAGAGAGTATGTTGTCAAATTTGGATAAAATAGCTCCAGGTATGATGCATCATAAATCCTGCTTAGCTTAGATTATGCTCTGCGTCTGCTGCAACATTTAACTCCAGGAAATAAAAGTGTGTTTTCCAACACTTAAGGGTTAGGTTCATTAACTTCTTTCTATTCCTAGATTCAGATTAATTACACCACCCTCTTAATAAGCATGTTCCAGTTAGTTTAGGGACTTGAATAAATATTCCTAGTTCATTCAATACCATTTAATTTTCCAATTAATGATTTAATCCCTATCCTTTATCAATTCTCACTTTACTCAATTTTTCCAAACCAAGCAATCTAGATATTTCATTAAGTTGGCCACTCTTAACTAAATAACATTCAACACATAATAAAGGAAAATGCAGAACATATCATTGCATAAAAAGAGCTAACTGTAACACCCCGATTTTCACTGTTTTAAATAACAGTAATACATATAAATAGGTTTATAAATTTATTTGAGTTTTAGAAAATTATTTTAAATAAATGGAGTTTACTACTCAATCCTACTTGAACGTAGGAAGCTACGATTAAAATTTAGGTTGGAAAGTCAGGTGAAACCCGGCCCGCGAATTCCATTGACGATATAATAATACTACTCAAAAGACCTAATTTTAATTCGTGAACGAAAGACTTAAGATTATTATTTTATTTCCTACAATTCTGTATTTTTAGAATTATTTTGGAAAAAAATAAAATAATTTATGTTTTTCGGGTGAAACACGTAATCGGGTAGACGACGGAAGAGATTTCGGAGTTTCTCAGAATCGATAGAGGGATTCTCTTAGGATTTTGAGATGATTCAAGGGGATGAATCATATTTTTAAGTCTAGAAGGTTTTTCGGGGTTAAATAGAAAATTTATGAATTTTACGCTTAAGCCCCTGAACTTTCTGTTAATTACCCTTTTGTCCCTAAATTAGTTTCTAAGTTTTTTTCAAGTGAATTGGTCTAGAATTCTTGTTTCCAATCTCAATTGGACGTGGCTTTGAAGCCCAAAATTTTCTAGTTTATGGTTTGATTCCATAAAGCCTATTTGAAACTATACAAGTTTCCTATCTTAAGCTTAATGCTTAAATCTTCAAGTGGGCCCCACAAAAATGAAACCAAGCCCAAATTGAGCAATCCCATGCGCAAGCCCATGAGGGAGAAGGGGCTGCCCTCATAATTCTTAGATGAGCCAAGAAAATTCTAGAATGATCTACATTCTTCCACTTTGTTCTTCAAGCTTCAACAATCTTCTTCAACGATCTTCTTCAACAAATCTTCTTCAACAAGCTAGGTTTTCTCTAAAATATCTAATGCCAAAAATCAGCCAACTTTGGTCAAGATAAGCTTGCATTAAATGTGGCAAAATCATCATCATGACACTTTATTGACAATTTGCAAACTAGTCCTTCAACTTTTGGAATCTTTGCAAATTGGTCCTTAGAACTTAATTGCATTTGAATCCTTTAGCAAGACAACTCATCATCATCTATATCCTTCCTAAGATGGCGCCACTACCTCTATAAATACCATACTCTCACTTTTCACTTAGTTTCTTTTGCCATTTGTTTCCAAAACCCTAAAGTTATAAGTCTTCTAGTGTTAGATTTGTGAAGAAAGTTCTTGGATCTTCACTTGTTCTTGATATCCAAGAGGTGAATCCTATTCTTCTTCTCTAATCATGTCTATGTTCTTCAATCAATTTCTTGATTCAAAGTTTATTTCATAGTTGTTCATCACTTTTAAGTTTCTAGATCTAGAACTTTGAAAATTCATAACTAATTCTAGAAAAATCCTTTTGACATGAAACCAATTGCTATGATCATATAATCATCTCTATTTTCATAATCTAGAAGCATAAGATCATGAGAAATTTCTTTCCTTAAAATCTGGACTGGGCCGAACCTAGGTTAAAGTTGTGTTCTTAGGTTTTGTTTCAATTTCATGTCTTGATTCATGATTCAATCCTTTTGTATCTTGCTAGTTCTTGTATTCAAGTATATAGAAGATCAAAAATCAAACTTGAGCCTATTTGTTTCTTCAAAAACCGAAACCCTAGGTTTGAGTACTTAATGGTTTTGTGATTCAAAAGTTGTTTGTAATCCTTGAATCCAACTCTAAACTTTGTATGTTGATTAAATTCAATAGTTGAGGAAATTTTAAAATTTCTAGCCTAAAAATCTTGAGAAAACCGAACCCTAGTTCTTAGAACTAGATGAGTTTAATTCATGTTCTTGATTCATAATCATGGTTTAAGTGATTAATCATGCTTAAGTAAATTATGGATCATTAATCCTTAAGTTAATCAAATTTTCAACTTCCTAACCTAGATAATTGGTTGAAGCCGAAACCCTAACCCTAAAGGTTAGAGGATTTTGTTTCAAATTTTAGTCTTGTAATAAGTAATCTATGTTAGTTAAGACTCTAGTAACTAGGATCCAAAAGATGGCATTAAGAAGATAACCCTAAACCTATTTTCTAAGTCTTGGCCGAACCTAGCCCTAAAGTGTCATAGATGGTTGTTAGTTGATTAATTATAGTTATGTTGTTTGGATGAAGGTGGTTGTGTTAACTCGTGGCGGGATAACGAGAATCGTCGTGTACGTGTTTTCGGTGCTAGCTCAGGTGGGGAAAAGAATCAACCTATCGTCGGAATCGATAAGTAGTAGATTATATGATAATTGTGTAGGGCGACCTAAACCCTACTAGTAGTCGAGTAATCGACAAGACCAAAATCCCATTGGAAACCTTTTCTGTAAAACCAATGGTGATTCGGGGATTGTAGGTTTATCGACATTAAGTTGATTTTAAGTATTTGAGGATGTTTGATTTTATGTTATCGAATTTATTGTGATACGCTGGTTGAGGTATTCCATCTGCATGTGACGTATTGTTTCGGTGTTTGAATAATTACGATAGTGAGGATGTTTGCTGTCTGTCACGGCCGTGATGGTTGTCATGGCCAGGCCGTGACAGGTTCTGTTTTGTTAATTATTTGGTTGTGATAAATTGCTTTATATGATATTGAGATATTTTAATATTTTCTAATGTTATGTTATGCATGATCTGCCTTGTTTTTAATACTATGCCTAGTTGATTTTTAGTAAGGATATATGTTGTTCGGGAGATGATTGTTTGGGTGAGAGAATGAATTGACTTAGAGGTGCCTAGCTTAATTAGCTTAATTAAGTTATCTAATGGATGAGATGTGACTTAGAATGCGAGTTGAGGTTATGATGGGAACTTGAGGCACTAGGTTGCTATTGATAAAAGTCAGTGAGAATCATACCGTGCTGATGCACTATTTCCTATTAGAGAATAGGGGATAGTGGCGCACCGAATTATAAGGTCTTTTATGCTTATGTACTATTTCAAATGGGGGAAATAGTGATGCATGTTGTGCTGATGCACTATTTCCTATGAGAGATTAGGGAATAAGGGCGCACCGAGTTATTATTTATTATATGCTTATGTACTATTTCAAATGGGGGGAATAGTGACGCATATCGTGCTTATACACTATTTCCTATGAGAGGCAAGGGAATAGGGGCGCACCGAGTTATCAGTTATTATGTGCTTATGTGCTATTTCCAATGGGGGAAATAGTGATGCATACTGTGCTCATGCACTATCTCCTGTGAGAGATACAGGAATAGGGGCGCACTGAGTTTTGACCCTAAATAGTTCTGGACTACTGACTAATGTGACAGGAGTGAAGATGGCCACATCAGTATAAGTGTTTAGACTACATGAGCTGAGGGTAGAGGATGATATAGTGAATTGAGGATGATTGTTGATTTTGAGTGATGCGTGTCTCTGACATTTATTGTATAATAATTTACTATTACTCTTTTCCGCTTTTTGATGATAGAACTGTTTCTTATTCCCTATATCTTTTTGTGCGTTGTATTTTATTTCTGATGTGATCGTACGAGAAGACCCGATGGAGGAACCAGTTGCTGAGGAGTTAGATGGAACTCCGTATGAACCGGAGACTGAAGGTCGAGCTGTGATCCAGGGCGATTAGAGTATAGACATGATGGCCAGTGTGTCTAAGGAGTATTTATATTTCTGCTAAGTAAGCCTGTAGTGAAATTTATACCTATGAGGGATCCTATGGAGAGGGTACCCTTAACAGTGTTTTGGTTTTGTAATAAATAAACATAGTTGTATTATGTAATATAGTTTTGGTGTGTTTTATATTTGTATAAGTTATATGATTATTAATTAAGTTTTAAATTTTTACGTATTCTCAATAGTAAGCTCACGATTAAGTAACTAAATATTAAGGTTTTAATGTAATAATACGATGGGGCACATCGGGGTGTCTCACTAACCATTCATTACAATAACGTACCTAAAGCTTAAAAGGTTTAGCTCATGTGGAGCTTACAAACGCAAAATATAAAAATTTGAAGAAAGCCATTACAAAGGGAGCACGAAAATGGAACAATGGAGATGAGGAAGAAGACCCTTTGCTGCTGGTATGCGTTTTGCAGCTGCTATCCACCAAATTAGAAATGAAGTGTGTCCTCTTTTAGGGTTCAAAAAGGGCCCATTTTCTCTTTCTTACTTTTTGGCCACCAAAGTAATATATTAAAAAAAAGGTTTGAACCCATTTCCTCAAAAGTACCACCACAAAACCCTAAAGAACCAATAAAGTCACGTCCTTCACTTTTAGGAGAGCCTGTCAGAAGAGAGAAATTGGTGTTCAGCTTTTGTACTATTCTGATAAGGAATTCACGTCCATATGGTGCAGCATTACCAAAGCATTTTTCCAGCAGCTTGTCAGCAATTCGCACCCAGATGTTGCAGCGTGCCCAGAGCATTTCCAACAGCTTGCCTAAACTTCAACAAAAACCTAAAAAAACTCAAGAAACACATTAAATATATTCCTAGACACTCAAAAACAGAAAATTAAACAAAATTTATAAATAGACACAATTTACACTAAACTAACTTAAAACATCCACATAAAATACTGAAAGATTACAAAAACTCAAGCTAAGAAAGAGTAAATAACTGTCATTTCTGAGAGTTATCATTAAGCATTTTTAAACAAGATACGGAAAACCGTAGGTTATATTTACATTCGATTTCACAGGAGTTGGTTGCGTACTTTCCATGCAAAGGTTCCTAGGCCTTTATCAACATCTTATTCCTCTAATACATGTCTTAAACCTCATCATCATACGTAAAACAAACTAATAAAAGCACAGACGTTACACATACCAACCTTATTTATTATTCAGTCAATGAGTGTTTTTTCGGTTGACTTGCAATGATGTAAATCTTGAAGATGTTGCTTCCTTTATATCTTACCCTTTGTAGAGCATGAAGAACCTTGCAGAAAGAATACTTGTAAGGAGCTTGGAAAGGCTAGATGTGCAAACAATACTTGTTAGTCAAGCCTGATGAGGCTAGGTGTGAAAAGAAAATCTGTAACCTGATCAGTTATAATGTAACACTTGGTGAAACCCAGGACCGGATGTTGCCTAAGGTTTGGTGTGGACCAGTATAAATCTTTGTGTCAACTCTCTTCCCTTATCTTTTTAAGTTTGCATTCCATATTTATTAATACAAATAATAACATATCAGTTTATTAAATGAAACTCACAACTTTGAAACTTCACTTCATAATACAAATAATAACATATTAGTTTATTAATAAAAATTAACTGCAAAAAGATAAATAAATTCCAATTTGGTATTAATAATCTTGAATGTACCTAAAAAAATTAATAAATGTAACCATATATTACTTTCTCTTTTTTTTTATTGACTGATTAGTAATAGTTACTTTGACTTGAATATGAAAAATAAAAGAGGAAGAACTCATTAAATTAAAACCATCGCGTTAATTACTCAAGAGGTGTAATATATTTTCCTTGTAAGTTCTTATTTTAAATTATAGTATATATAATATGATTTTATTTTTTTTACTGAATATAATACGATTTTGTTAGTAATTTTCCTTAACACAATCATATATAATATGATGTGAAAAACAAAACTAGATACATATATTATTTCTGTGTATTATATTTATGTGTATCTCACATATTCTTAGAAATCTATGTGACAGTACCTAGTAAATTGTTTCACCCATGAATTAATACTAAAATATATAAGAAATAAACAAATAATTAATATCATCCCGCAATAATTTATTCACATTCTTAATATCAATGAATTTCCTTTAGGTTTCAATTTGTCGACAAATTGTTGAGTTGACAACAAAATTAATTGGTTTTTTTAGAAGCACAAAATTAATTGGATTAATCTCTTTTAAAGCAAGTCTGAATGATTGTCTTTTATGTTTCGACATGTAATAAACTATTGAATTTGCAACAAAATTATTTCGATTATACTCATTTAAAGTGTGTTTGAGTGTAAAGTGAGAAATTGATAGTATATCAAGCATTCATTAATTAAAGTTGGGTTGAAATATCAATACATTTTAACTAATCAAGAGTGATACACTTACTTGTTCACCTTACACTCAAGCACAATTAAGAGGAGCGCCTTTATCCAAATAAATTTATTCATTTATCATTCATTATATCAATTAAATGTATTCTCACATATCTAATAAGTTGGTTGACTCTTTTACATGAAATTCATTTATTACATTAATGTGAGTCAAATTTCTATGCTTAATAGTAATTAAATTTGCAACATCTAACAAATTTTTCAGTCAAAATTAATACTACCATAAATATTTAATTTAATGAGATATATTATTAATAACCCACTAAAGAGATTAAAAAATATATAGCGTGGATCACAAAAATTAATAAAAGATTAAAAATCATTGATATTAGTATTGGGAGTGTTTACAAACATCTAATGGTCCCGATAAATTAATGCATATATTCAATGGTTGAACTTTTGCGGAGGATGGCATGAGAGAGGAGTTGCCAGAGAGGATCCAGCTTCTTATAAAATATCCCCACAAAAGCCATTTTATCGCACATTCACCTTCTCCTTGAGTGAAAAAATAAGTCTTCTTTTTCAAAACTATCTATTCTTCTGCTTCCATCTTTTCATTTATCTCTCACCATGTCAAATAATCCATTTGCTAACTCTTCCAACTCCAACCATGCTCATGAGCTTCGTCTTTTCTTTGATCATGATATCAACAACTTTCATGTAGGTTCTACTGCCCCTATCTATGCATATAACCCCAGAATCATGAGGAATGGCCGGTGTAACACCCCGATTTTTCACTACTTTCTAATTACGGAAATTTATATAAACACATTTATATATTTATCTGAGACTTAGAAAATTCTTTTAATTAAATTGAAACCTTATTTACACTCTACTTTACCGTAGAGAGTTATGATAAAAATTTAGGTTGAAAAGTCAGGTGAAACCCGGTCTGTGAATTTCACTTACAGTATAATTATACTGCTCAGAAAACCTAATTTTGACTCATGAACAAAAAACTTAAGGTTTCTATTTAATTTCTAACGTTTTTGGTTATTTTGAAATATTTCACTAAAAAGTGAAATATTATATTTTATTGGGGCAATATCTTAATCGGGTAAGCGACGGAGCTGAATACCGGATTTCCGGGAGCCGCGAAGGGATAATGTCAATGAGTCACCTAAGATGACTCACCCATGTGAAGCATTTATGATGCACATGGCATCATCATTACCAACTATAAGGGAATTGCACTTAGGTCCTTAGACTTTTTCTATTTTACAATTTGGTCCTTATAACTTAATTACACTTTAATCCTTAGGAAACACAAATTCCTTGCTCCTTGGTCCCTCTTTTTGGCGCAGCCACCCCTATAAAAGCCCTCCATCACATTTCATTTTCTTCCTATTGTCTTTTGTTTCAAAAACTCATAAGTCATAAGCTTTCCTACAAGCAAATTATGAAGCAAGTCCTTGGATCTTCACATGTTTTTGATCTTCAAGAGGTGAATCTTACTCTCCCTGCCCAATCATCTTCATGTTCTTTAAGAAATTTCATGATTCAATGCCTTGTTCATGCCATGATCAACACTTTACATTCTTAGATCTAGAAGTTTGAAATTCTAAAGAAAATCATAGAAAAATCCTAAAAATATGAAACCAATTTCTATGTTCCTATTATCATACATATGTTCATAATCCAAGAGATTGTTGTAAACAAAGTTTTCCTCCCCATTTTTTTTGATATGGCTGGACCTTAGGTGATGGTGTTGGAGGAAGATTTTGTTCATTTCCTTCACAAATATTCTTGTATATTATCTTTCTAGTATGTGTTCATGTTGAATCCAAGCTATTTAATCAAACAAAAATCTTTAGCTTCATTTACCTATCATGGCCGAACCTAGGTATTAGAGGGTTTGGAAGTTTTTGATTCAAACTTTGTTGATTAATCACTAATCTATTGTCTTAAGTACTTAGGATCATTAATCCAATGACTTAATAATTTTAGAAATTTTTAGCCACAAAAACCTCTTAAGGTCGTGACCTATCATTAGGGAATAGGTGATTTTATTTGCTTGTTTGTAATTGGTTGATTGTGGTTGTTGAAGGTTAAGTATATTGATTATACGTGAGTCGTGAAACTGGAGTTTGATGTACGTTCGAGGAAGGAGATCGGAAGATAAATTCTTCAAAAGGTAAGAGGGGATTGCCTGGGGGATTTTTCCGATGGCTACATGCTATCTGTGTTGGTCTGTATGATTTATCTGTGGTTGTGGTGTTTGGTTTGTGGTTGTGGTGTTTGATTAAAGTGTGTTATTTATCTGTGTTTGGTTATTTGTATTTAATTATTTATTTGCAGTTATATATTATGATGTTGTGATGCATGATCTGCGTGGAAATATTGTTATGATGTTGTTGTTGATTGTTGTTTTAGAAGCATGACAGTTGTCAATGCCCAATCAATTAATCAGATAAAAGCTTTAAGAAGACTTTACAAAGAATATTCAATAGCTAATTGAGAAATATTGGAAGATATTATGATTTAAAATAATTATTTGAAAATATTATTAATTTAATGATTTATTAGAGTAAAAGCAATTTATGAATCACAGTGAGGATGTAACCATGAATTTTTTTTTTGTACTGCTAATTTTTATGTAAAAACTTCAATAATATTATAAAAAGTTATTTTATGAAATTAATCTTCGAAAATAACTTAATTATGATTTTATAAAATTGTTTGAGTGGAATAAGCTAAGATTTGGCTTAAATGACTTTAAAAATGTTTAATGACAACAATTTGGAAAAGTATCGACGGCAAGTGTTAAGTTTGAGCCTCAAGTGACTCTCTTTTTGAAACATGACGTTTTCAGAAAAGATTTTAGTATCTAATGATTTTATAAAAGAATTTCCCGTTTGAAATGATTTTCCAAAATCAAGTTTTATGCCAACAGTGTAGACAGTGATTTTGAACTTAGTAACCAAGACGTCGGAGTACTAGTGTTCTTGTGGTGTTTTGGACTTTGTGTCCTAATTTTGGTGTATTTTGGACTGCGTGTCCTATGGACTTTGTGTCCTAATTTCGGTGTAGTTAACGTTATTCAAAGTGAACACTATTTTCTATTACCACGAACCTAAGCCTGATGCATCGGTCTAGGGTTTCGTGATTGAGCACCCAGACTTTGAGTCATGTGTTAATAATAAAAGACTTAAGATATTGAAAATGGGGAATGGTTGAAAACTTTTGAGCTTCGACAAGGAAAGATTTAACACGAAGAAAAATGACGAGAACAAAATATTTTACATGCATTTTAGGCAGACGTGCCTATTTGTTAATCATGATATCATGGGGATATTAATAAATCGACATATCATTGTGCCCTGGTTGGACAATGAAAACCATATTCGGTGATCACTGCTCCTTAAATTGGACAGTGTGCTATGGTAACCATATTTGGTGATCATTGTGCCTTGTGTTGGATAGTATGCTATGGTATTTAATGAGTGCCTTATTGGCCATCGAGCTTAATCAACTCACCTCAATGTTAGGATATCTCATGAGATTAAGTATGAAATTAGATGATGAATATGAAGTGTTCATGCATAGTTTTTCAAATGATGATGTTTGGGGTATGAAACCTATTGAGAAACTATTTGTCTTATTAGGAATGCTTAGGTTGTTATTAACATGTATATGTATTATATGTTTTCTTTTGTGTCGTGCATGTAGTTGTCGCGTTAAATCCATATATTGGTTTCTCACTCTTGCATGTTTTATTGCTGGTTTTTCTAGTTGTGCATATATTTATATCCGAGTCCAGATGAACCACTCAAGGGAATTGACGACTACAGGAAGAAGTTTCCTTAGTTCGAGCAGGCTGATGTTTGTTTCTACTGTGATAGCTACTGTTATTTCCGACCATCTTAGGTTTTGAATTATATTATGTTTTGGAAGAACCTATACTTAGTAAGGTCTAGTTGTGTAAACAATTATGATGCAGTATAGTTACATGAGGTTATACATACATATCTATCCATATATGGTTATGTTTACGTTGTTGTCGTGGCTATCAGAAGGGAAAGAAGAAAAAAAAAGGGAAAAATTTTTAACACTGTTTTTAGGAATGTTAATAACTTAAAAATATTATTTTCCAAAAGTAACCAGCGAAATAAAGTTTTATTTTCCGCAACGAGTAAACCATGTAATGACGCAAGGGGGGTGTTACGTTAGTGGTATCAGAGCTTATCGAGTCTTTCGGGAATGTTGGGGAATAGGTCTGTTGTGTTGACGTTGTGTTTTCTCCGAATTAAATTTTGTTTGAATTACTTCTTAGGAGTAATGTGTGTTAATACACTAATGCGAGTTTCATTTTCTTGGTGCGGTCTAACTAATTTTGTTCGACAGGTCAGGAACTCGAATCAGAAGGTGGACGTGGACGCGATCGTGGACGTGGTCGACGAGGTGGTTCCGTTGGTGACCGGGGCAACATGGATGAGAACTATGAAGAAGGAGTGAACTATGCCCCTTAGGCTATGAATAATGTAGCAGCTGCTATCGCACATCAAACTGCTACAATGGCTGCCCAAAACCAGTAGGTGCAGGCTCGAGCTGAGCAGGCAGCTGAAGGCAAAAATCTAACCGCTTTTAGATGTTGAGATCCATCACAGTTCATGGAGAAGTGGATCGTGTGAAAGCTGACTTATGGATTCAGGAGTTAGAGAAAAATTTGAAGCTAATTCACAGTCCTGAGGGAGTGAAGGTATCTTATGCCACTTTTCTGTTGGTGGGCGATGCTGAGTATTGGTGGAAGGGCACCGAACAGCTGCTGGAAGTAGAGAATCAGGAGATTACTTGGGAAGTATTCCGAACCATCTTCTTAAACAAATATTTTCCTCAAAGTGCACGAGCTGAGAAGGAGCAAGAATTTCTGCAACTTCAGCAGAGGGATTTAACTATTGGAGAGTATGCGGTGAGGTTTTAATCACTTGCCAAGTATTTTCGCTTTTTCTAGAACAACCCAAACGAAAATTGGAAGTGCGAGTGTTTTGAAAAAGGATTGCGTTTCGAGATTAAGGAATCAGTACTACCATTAGAAATTCAGATTCCAAGCCTTAGTCGAGAAGTGTAGAAAAATAGAGCTAATGAGGAAAGAAAGGGACAACAAAGAAACTGTATGAGGATCGGCTAGGTCAAAGGGCCAATTCCAGAACCAAAAGGGAAGACAAGCACAGAATGAACCTTATTTCCGATCACCGAGAAATAATCAGAATCAACACCACTATCGCCCTAATAATTCTGCCCCGGGAAATGGGGGCCAGAAGAATCAAAACTAAGGCCAAGTTAAAAAATGTTACAATTGTGGTGATCCGAAACATATGGCTAATACCTGCCCTTTGAAAGGAACTAAGTGTTACAACTGTGGTCAAGTGGGACATATCTCAAGGGAGTGCAATGTGTAACATCCCTGGCTGCTCTATGGATTGACGACTGTCCCCACAGACCAACACGGGTCTTTTCAGCGTGCTTTGTCCTCACTCACACGCTTACTGGAAAACTTCCCAGGAGGTCACCCATCCCAGAATTGCTCCAAGTCAAGCACGCTTAACTGTGGAGTTCTTAAGTGATGGGCTTCCAAAAAGAAGATGCATCTTGTTTGTATAGGTAGTACCAATCAATTCATATAAGCCTTCCTCAACTGTATAGTCCCATACCTACACAGTCTCAGGATCCCTCTCATTCAGGTGTGTAATCGGTTCATTCATGTCTCCCTCCGCCTAGAAGCCTTCCAGGAGCCGCTCCTTGTCCGTGCCTTCTTGCACCAGCGACCACTCCCCGCCCTCGTCGGCACCCGGGTGTTACACAATGCTCCAAGGCGTGGACCTGCTATCAATAACACCAGCACTAATAAACCGACGACTACGGGTAGAGTTTATAATATGAGGGGAGCTGAGACTTCAAACTATGAAGGTAATATTTTAACTATACTTTTAATTCAGACTCAACGCATTCTTCCATTTCGATAGAATGTATGAAATATTTGAGTTAGCCTATTTCTTCTTTGTCATATGATGTGATTGTTTCAAACTTCAATTATTCAACTAGTTATTGTGGAATTCTACATGTTTGAATTGTCCTATTGTTGTTTGGGATAGACGCTTCCATGACAAAAAGAAGTTTCTTAATGAGACTTATTCTAGTCACTTTTACTTTTGGTAGAAGTGATCCAGTCTGAATTCTCATCGGACTGTTGTTCTTTTAAATGGTTGTTAATAGAGTTCTTGTGAAAGAAGGAGCTTTCTTAGATTCATATTTGTAAACGTGTACCAATCATACATTTTTACATCTAGGAACTTAATAGAGAATCTTTTATCCACATATTTCTGTATTCTTATCAGAGTAATAAAATTCTTCTATATTCTTTCTTGTGAGAGTAAGATTTTGGGATTAGGAGATCCTATCGAGTTTGAGTCATGAAATTTCGGGGACGAAATTTTTTTTAGAGGGGTAGTAATGTAACACACCGAATTTTCACTGCTTTCTAATATCGAAAATTTATATAAATATGTTTATATATTTATCTGAGACTTAGAAAATTCTTTTAATTAAACCGAAACCTTATTTACACTCTACTTTACCGTAGAGAGTTACGATAAATATTTAGGTTGAAAAGTCAGGTGAAACCCGGTCTGTGAATTTCACTTACAGTATAATTATACTGCTCAGAAAACCTAATTTTGACTCATGAACGAAAAACTTAAGGTTTCTATTTAATTTCTAACGTTTTTGGTTATTTTGAAATATTTCACTAAAAAGTGAAATATTATATTTTATCGAGGCGATATCTTAATCGGGTAAGCGACGGAGCTGAATACTGGATTTCCGGGAGCCGCGAAGGGATAATGTCAATGAGTCACCCAAGATGACTCACCCACGTGAAGCATTTATGATGCACATGGCATCATCATTACCAACTATAAGGGAATTGCACTTAGGTCCTTAGACTTTTTCTATTTTACAATTTGGTCCTTGTAACTCAATTACACTTTAATCCTTAGGAAACACAAATTCCTTGCTAAGAATGGATGCTAAGAATTATGTCAAAATAAAGGAGGAGCCTTACGCATAATGATCAATCTGTAGGGGTTTCTTATGCATGGAATGGTCAATTTACAATGTTTCTTCTTGTTATTGTAGGATCAGCACCTTCAGGGTTTTTCTTATTTATGATATGCTTATGGACTTATGGTTGGTCTATCGTTTGTGGTTTAATTAAGTTTAAGTGTTGTCTTGTTTATGTCATGCTTATAGACTTACGGTTGTTCTTCTTGGTCTTTTGTACTTTTGTTTTGTGTAGTTAGTAATGAATATTTCCTATTTTCAATATTTTCTTCTTGTTTAGTTCTCTCATTAAATACTATATTCCAACTGATATGAGGATTACAAATTCAATGTTACACCATTATTGTCTTAAAAACAGATGTCTTTAAGGCTATATGCTCTTAGAAGTTAGAATTGGTAACAAAAATGGTTGTGTGTGTATAATGACTATTAAACAGAACTTTACGAAAATATTGATTTAAAAAACAAGGTTAAAAAGAATTGTGCAGTCAAAAGTGAGAAAACAGCTCTAGGTATGCTCCTTCATAACTTCTGCTTAGCTTAGTTTATGCTCTGCTTATGCTGTAGCATTTAACTCCAGGAAGTAAAAATGTGTTTTTCAACACTGAAAGAGTAGGTTCATTAAATGCTTTATATTCCTATATTCATATTAATTACACCATTTTCTTAAGGATTTGAATAACTATTCCTAGTCTATTCAACACCATTTAATTTTCCAATTAATGGTTTAATCCTTATCCTTTAACTCTTTCCACTAAACTTAATTTTCCAAACCAAAGAAGCTTTACATTCATTAAGTTGATCACTCTTAAATAAATAGCGCATAAAACATATTAAAGGAAAATGCAGTAACATAGCATTGTATAAATTCAGCTAAGCATTCATTACAAGTGCATACCTAAAGCTATATCAAATTAGCTAATGTTAAGCCTATGTGAAACAGAAAATGCAAATAGGAAGAAGTTCATTACAATGGAAAGAAAACGAAAATGGCAGAATGAGAAAGCTAGAGAAGAAGAAGCTCGCGGCTGCTCACTCCCCTAGGTCAGACAACAAGGATATATGTCATAAAAATTATGTCCTTTAGGGTTACAAAATGCTTATATTCCTCTCGTCTCTTTCATCCATTGGGCCAGCATTAAAGCAATATTAAATTAGGTCCCTGGCCCATTTCCAAACGTGTGGGAGAGCTGATCCCTAGGCGCATGGGTTCCACACTGGAGAGGTACAGGCGTGCCTACGAAGAGAGAGAAAAGGTGTCCATATCAGCTTTGTCCTCTTATGCAGAGATTTTGAGGTTCAATTTGCTGCAATAGTCAAGAACTCCTCACCCAATGCTTCATGCATGCTGTGAACACCCCATTTTGACAGGGTCTTTTAGTCTTCACTAAAAAATTTCAAAAAAGATAAATAAAAAAATTGCAAATAAAATAGAAAAAATAATAAAAATAATAAAAAGATTTTCAATTGGGTCAGGCCAGTTAAACCCATTTTATCCTTCTCCAACAAACCCTAGCAGCCACTTTATTTTGAATTTTAAATCTAGTTGGCAAATCCCTTAATTTTTGCAGATGAGGCTTAGTAGTTTTTGATTCTATTTCAAATCAGAGATAGAAATCTTAATCTTGGCAGGTTTTTAGGATCAAGATCAGATAGAAATCCTAATCTTGGCAAATTTTTAGGATCAAGATCAGAGCGAATTGGCATTATAAAATCACAACAGGGGCTACAGAATAGAGGAGAAAAGAAAAAAAACAAGGGGCCTCCACTAAGCCTCCACGAAAAAAACCCTACTCATTCTTCTCTATCTATCTATCATACAGTAGCCACCATTCTCTTCCATTTTAACTTGACTCCAACCTTAACAACGACAACGAATGGGAGGAAAATTTCACAACCACAACAACAGGGAGAGAAAGAAAGAAAAATAAAAAAATGTCTCTGCAAGTATCTTGAACATAGAGAGAAAATACTAAGAGCAACCAATATACAGAGAGTAAAGAGATAGAAGGAGAAGGAAGAGGACCCCTTATCCTTGTCCCGGTGTCCCCACGCGCGCCTACCACCACCTCTGCCGTAGACCACTACATCGCCTCCCTTCCAGTCGCACACCGCCGCTTCAAATGGCCGCTCCAAGCAGGACCACTTCCACGAGCCGTTGCGCCGCCAACCGCAGCCACCACCCTCACTCTGTCCAGATCTGGATTCGGATCTCTTCTCAATAAAAGACCCATCCCTGACGCCGCTTCGCTCCGCGATTTGTACCGCCGCCCCGAGACGAAAACGCCGCTGCTCTGAGTTCCGCTGGTTCCTCCGTCACACCACCGGCCTCCGCTTCTTTCCTCCGTTCACGCGCAGGTGAATGGTCAAGTGGCTCTTGGTTACCTCTATACTCTGTTCTGCAACGTTACTTTTGTTTTAGCTTGATGTGCTGATACAATGTATTAGTCTTAGCAAGTTTTTAAAAAAGGGAAAAAAATATATCTTTTCTTTTGTGATTTTCTTGTGAAATATTTATTTTAAAACAGATAAATAGAATGACATAGAAAGGAAATACTGAAAAATAATTTTGGGATTTCTTTGTGAGTGGTTTCACACTCAATTCCTTAGATGCAGGATAGCTCTGTGGCGTATCTGTCATGTTTTATCTCGCTTAGGAGTTTTTTTCGATTAAAAAAAACAAAAAAATTAAATATATAAAAACCTCTTTTAAACTAAAAAAAAACTCTTTTTCATAAAATTAAAATCAACCAACAAATAAAATATTTTCTATAAGAACTACGTGGCTTTGAGTTTCCCCATCAAAGCAGGGAATACGTAGGAGCGAGATTAATCATCTCGTCAAGCCAAAATTTTATTTTTCCTTTATTTTTGTGTTTTTTTTAATTTGTTAATATAGTTAATCAAAATAATAAAAACTGTGTTATTTAGGGATGCCCTATGGATTTATGTGTCGTGTTCAACTGAAAATATTAATCAGTAATCTCTTTATTCACATAAATAATCTTTGGGGTAAAATAAATAATTTAAAAGTTATTAATTTTGCACAATTAATTCAAGGTATCATTCGTAGAATGGGCGTTGTAGGGTGCTTAATACCTTCCCTACTTGTAACCGACTCCCGAACTCAACTTGGTTCCAAAGACCGTTTTTAAAGGTTTTCCAATTTTTCCTAAATTAAATAAAATTGATGGCGACTCTATATTTTTTAAATCTCTTTTTATCGCCGTAATTTTTGGTTGCGACACATGCTCCAACAAATCTATGCGTAAATACACATAAATTAAAGAGACAATGATTCAGCATTGTAAAAACACATAACTGACACCTATTTGACTTGACTACAAATATTTACAAACCTGCATATTTATTAGCAAAAGCACAATCTTATACTTAAAGATAGCAACAATTGAGAATGAAAAGGTAATGAATAACTTTTATTTCTAAGAATTATCAACCATATCAATGCTCCATAGTTAAATGGATTTTGAAGTCTATCTCGTCAAGTAAATGATTCACCTATAATAGCTCATATAAGTGACTTGTGTCATGCCTTTACATGAATTTCACCTTGGAGCCATATTCCGATTGTTACTTCTCCAAGAAATCAATTCTCACCAAGAAAAATAAAATAGCCTAATATTGATATTTCTTAAAAAAATGGTATAAAGTACAAGGGGTATTCTTGCCAATATACAAAGTACATTTACAATTCCTATGACATCTATACAAATTTTCCTACTAGGATAGATATGAAAGTAAACACGGTTTGAGATTCAACCACCACTCATAGTAGGAAAACAACATTTTAGCACTTTTTTTCTTTTTCCACCCCTAAGTTCTAACCTTTACCAGTTCTAGAATCTAGTTCATATCAACTTGTTCCATTTTAAAAATGGCTTGATTTAATTTGATGCTTCCAAATTGACTAAACTACAAGGAACCATATAAGTTTCCAATATTCCTTAATCCCTTCGTTAAAACCCACTCCCATACGTTGTCTAAAATGAGTTTTTCCCTCAACTTAAACTTTAACCAGTTATATGCCTGATGCCAAACTTAATAAGTATGGTTGTACCTGGAAAAAAAAATGGTATGTTGTCTTTATTTTATTGCAGCAAAAAACACATTTTAATGATTCATCATTATACAACACCTTCCTTTTAGCTAGATTAGGCTAAGAAGGGATCTTGTTTAATACTGTCTTCCAAGGAAATGCCACAATATTTGATGGAGCAAATGTAGTCCATAACCTTTTAAATAAAGTACTGTCAGAGTGAAAATTTTGCCTCAGCATCCACCTATAAGCCGATTTGTATGAGTAGCTTAGAAACTATCTGTTGTCCATATACAACCATCCAAAACCAGTTTCTATAGCCTTATTGAGTCGATAACATTTGCCAAATCTTGTAATAAACTCTCCTCCCACTCAAACAACCATCTCCTCCATCGGAACTCCCACTCTCAGACCCTCCTCCTTCCACTTAATTATTGATAGAGTAACCTTGAACGATGTCTTTTATCTCTACACGAAAGATTCTAGTTTCTCTATCATGGACCTCTTTCTATGTCCTTGACCTCCCTTTACATATCTCTATAACTTGTAACTTAACAATAACTATCAAATTTTAAAAATAAAAAAAAACTAGTTTGAATAGTGGATAGTTTTATCCTAAGAAAATAAAAATGAAAACAATTTGAATAGAAATTTAGTAAGTTATCAAATTAAGAATTTGATAGGCCTTCTTTAGGAAAAATCATAATTAAATTCTGCTTAGATTTGGTGCAAATTCATGAAGATCAAAATAGATACTAATGGTTATATGCCCAAACAAACAATTGGTATGCGAAAAGCTTTTTTCTATAAAATAATCACTCATGACAAATATAACAGCAATTTCCTTTCTTTTTTAGTATTTATTGTTGTAATACGATTTGGCCCCAATAAATATTTTGAAGAGTGTTATAAGGCCCGTGATATCTTTATTCTAGTTATTAATGCACCACAAGCATTTTCTATCTTTGATTGTGTATCCGGCAGGTAAAGTTGGGAGACTAATCCTCGGATTGGGATAGTGATTAGGCAAAACCTCTATGAAGTAGCGACTCCAAGATTCAAACCCTTGACTTTGTAGGTAAAGTTTGTTTGATGGCACAACCCATTTCCAGGAACAACTTTTATGTAACTCGAGTATTTAATACAATAAATAATAATTAAAGTACGATTGATTAAAAATTTTAATTAATATAAATTGTCAGTTAAAATTTTATATTGAAAACAATCACAAATCATTGTATGATCTTATGAGATACTTTTAACTAATTAGGATAAGAATTAAACAATTTTAACGATCGGTGTATCAATTTATGATTGATTACCGGTATAAAAAATCTTTATATTAACAATGCTTTTGGATCATTAAAATTTTAAATTTATTGCAAATAAAAAAGTTTAAGATTTAGTGGTTAATAGCATAAATATGATATTGCAAATATTTTTATTAATTTTCATGAAAACATAATTGTTAAAATAATTGACTCTAACTCTACTCGAAGAATTAGCTCACAGAGAGAAGATTGTTGAAGTTATTATAAACAGTTATTTCCTCTTATTTCCAACCATGGCTCTCCCTCAAGTCCAACTGGACTAGCTCAGTTGTGACTTGTCTTTATTTTTTTTTCAACCTACGCCTGTACTTCAAGTTTTTGAGTTTTAGAGGCCACATGTCCATCTTCGTTTTATTGCCTAGGCCACGTGCTTTGACTTGAGTCTTAGAGGTCGCAAGTCTCAAACTTTTATTTTTTAAATTTTAATATGTTTAAAATGATTGAGCCGGTGAATTGTGAATAATACCTTTACTGATTTAATGACCATTTCGTGTTTTCAAATATGGAATATGACATAGTTGCATGCTCAATATTCCCTTAAATTTTTGGTAGATTATCCTTCCTTATTTATTAGAGCTTACTTTAAAATAAATAATATGGTTTTATCCTCTTTGTATAGGAATGTGTAAGATATAGACGTGTTGACCACGTCTTAGGCTTATCATAATTGTTATTCAATTTGTTGTAACCATCTTATCTTGATCGCATTGCTCTCTGCCTGATTCTAGGCTAGGATCCTTGGTTTGTTATCTTTTGAACTATTTATACTCTTGTATACTGTACATGTAAATTATGAGTTAATAATATAACTTCTGCACCAATTCTTTATGGTATCAGCCTCTTTCTTTGCTTAAAAGCTCATTTTCGATCCTGATGGCAGCCTCTAATTCTTCTACCCTTCTTTCTTCGGTTTCCTCTACACCTAAGGACTTGGTTGAATTTAACACTTCCACTCAGCTTCCCATTCAACTCAATTCTACAAACTACCCTGCCTGGTATAAACAAGTTCATTCTCTTGTCATAGCTCGTGATCTGGTTGGATATGTGTCTCTGGTGAAACTCCTTCTCCTCCTGCTACCATTCGTTCTGCTGGTGCTGCTGTTTCCAATCCCGTGTGTTCCTTCTGGATTCGCCAAGACAAATTCCTTTACGTAGCTCTTTTGGGCTCATCTGATGCTGAAGCTCGCACTGTCATGGCCTCTACAGATACGTCAAGCGATGCCTGACTTGCTCTTCAACGAGCTTTCTCCAACCGGTCTCGTTCTCGTATTATGTCTCACAAGGATAGGCTTAGCTGTATTTCTAAGGGTACATCATCTATTTTGGTTTACCTCCAACCCATTCAATCTATTGCTGATGAGTTATCTTTGATTGGCCATCCATTTGATGATCTTATATGGTCATTCACGCTCTTAATGGCTTGGGACCAACCTTTCGTGAGTTTACTGCCTCCATCCGTACCAGAGATACTCCTATTCTCTTCAATCAATTGTATGACAAGTTGGTAGATTTTAAAATTACTTGCAGCAGGGGTGTTCGCGGATTGGATTGCATCGGTTTCGAGCAAAAAAGTCATCTGATCCAATGATAAAAATAACATACGGTTTGGATTGGATCGGTTTGCTTTCTTCAAAAAATCTGATCCAATCAAATGCGGTTTGGATTGGATTGGATAATTCGGTTTTTATCGATACATATTTACATAGTTATTTACATCAAATAACATCCAATATTTCGGTTCGATTTGGTTCGATTTGGATTTGATCGAGTATTTAAATAGTCATATGAATTTGTTACTTATTTAAAATAAAAATTAATTTTAAAATATTATATTGACATTTGACAATTTCTAATAAGTGTTTTAACGGGATATACATAAATTGATATATACTCTCATGCGTAAAGATATTTTACGCTATCATCTAATTATAAATTGTTAAACCATTATAAATGTTTGATTATTGTCCTAAATATATTAAAAGTCACTCATAACATGATTTATGATTGGTTAACAGTGTAAAAGTTTTTACACTAACATTACATTTAGTGCGGTTAGTATTGGATTGGATCGGTTTTCGGTTATTTCGGTTGTCGGTTTTTCGGTTCGGTTAGTACGGTTGGTATTGGATTGGATCGGTTGATGAACACCCCTACCTTGCGGCGGGAAGATCATTCCTCCAACTCTCTTCTAGTCACTGCCAATTTTGCTAATCGCCATCGTTATGGATGTGGTCGTGGTCGTCCCTATCACAACAATGCTTCTCATTCTGTTGACTCTAATGCAAAGAGAGCATCCTCATCTCACTCATCATATTCATCTCCTCCTTCATGGCTTTTTGATTCTGGTTCTTCGCATCACATTACCAACGACCTGAACAATTCGTCTATCAAGGATAAATATACTGGTACTGATAATCTCCAGGTTGCTAATGGAAATCATCTTCCTATTACACATGTTGGTTCTAGCTCTATTTCTACTAGCTCTTCACCATTAAAGCTTACAGATATTTTATATGTTCCCAATGTTACTCAAAATTTAATATCTGTATCTCAGCTATGTCAGACTAATAAAGTTTCTATTGAATTTTTTCTTTGACATTTTGAGGTGAAGGATCTAAGCACGGGGGTGATACTTCTGCGAGGGTTGAATGAAGATAATGTGTACAAGTTCTCTCCTGGTTCATCCACTCCACATACTTCCTTAGCCCGATCCACCTCGTCTCTCCAACTATGGCATCACCGCCTTGGTCATCCCGGCTCTCAACCACTTCTTCATGCACTCAAGAGTCAAGACTAGCAATATTTCCTTTACTAGTTCCGTCAATAAATGTTTAGATTGTCTTTCTAACAAGTGTCACAAGCTTCCATTCTCTAAATCATCTATTTCTAGAAATTATCCATTAGAAATTGTATATTCAGATGTTTGGGGGCCTGCTCCAGTTAATTCCATTGATGATTTTCGTTATTATTATGTTATCTTTGTGGATATCATTTCTCTAAATATGTTTGGCTTTTTCCAATAAAATTCAAATCCAATGTTTCACTAATTTTTCCAATCTTTAAAAATTTGGTGGAGAAATAATTTGAGCCACAAATCAAAACCTTATACACTGATAATGATGATGAATTCATTAAACTTCGCTCATTTTTTACAAATAATTGGCATCACCTACTTAACCACTCCTCCACATACTCCTGAACACAATAGACTTTTCGAGCATAAACACCGTCATTTAACTTGAAAATGCCCGATGCCTTCTTAACCATGCCTCTCTTCCCTCCATTTTTTGGACTTGTGCATTCCAAACCGCAGCCTACTTAATCAACTGTTTGCCAACCCCTTGCTTCAATATGACTACACCTTATCATGTGTTGTTCAAAAACTCACCAAATTACAACAAACTAAGAACCTTTGGATGCTTGTGTTTTCCTTGGCTAAAGCCCTACACCAACAATAAACTTGAGCCACGTTCTGAACCATGCCTATTCCTTTGATATAGTTTGACTCAAAGTGCATATATTTGTTATAATTTCAAAACACACAAAACATATCATTCTAGGCATGTTCAGTTTTTGGAAAATATTTTTCCTTATTCAAATACCACTGATCAAAACTTTCCTACTATCTCTCCACAGATCCGATCCCTATCCACTCCCGAAACTACCTCCACCGACCCAACTCTATACTCCATCCCTCTTACTACGGTACTCCCAAAACCCAATCTCTCGTCCACCAAGTCTTCTGCGCCAACTACATGCCCAACCGACCCCTCTCCTTTGAATTCACTGACCACCGAAATTCCAGCTCACTGCCGAACCGACCCCTCTCATTTGAATTCAATCTCCACCGAACCTCCTGCTCCATGCACAACCGTCCCCTCTATTTTGAATTCAACTCCCACCGAAACTCTAGCACAATCCACTTGTCCATCCAAAAATCACTGACCTCTCCTGCGTCTAATCATTCTTCATCTAGTCCAATTTTGTCTCCTTCGATTGCACCTCCAAGTCCCTCCTTGCCGTCTAAAAGTCCTACACATTTTTCCCCCGTGTCTCCTATGTACACTTTATTTTATGCTCAACTACTTGCTGAGGTTTCACCCCCTGCACCTAGCACTTCAATTTTACCTCATCATCCCATGATCACTCGTGGGAAGGCTAGTATTTACAAACCCAAAAAACTTTATTCAGTTACTAAATATCCTTTGCCACCAACTGAAGAACCAACGTGTGTCACCAAAGCTCTTCAACATAGTGAGTGGAAGCAAGCAATGTCTGATGAATTTTCAGCTCTCATGAAAAATGCTACATGGTCTCTTGTTCCTACTCAACCTCATTACAACATTATTGGGAACAAATGGGTTTTTCAGTTGAAAAGAAACGCCGATGGTTCTATTGCTCGTTATAAAGAACGGTTGGTTGCCAGAGGTTTTCATCAACGTCCCGGTATTGATTACCAAGATACCTTCAGTCCGGTCATTAAACTTCAGACAATTAAACTGGTTCTCTGCATTGCTTTATCTAAGGGCTAGAATCTCTATCAAATGGATGTGAACAATGCCCTCTTGCATGGTTCCATTTCTGAAGATGTTTACATGTCTCAACCATCTGGCTTAGTTCATCCGAATTTTCCAACCCATGTTTGTAAATTACATAAAGCTCTCTAAGGTCTCAAGTAAGCTCCACGTGCATGGTATCATGACTTGAAATCCTTTGTGGTGGCTTCTGGTTTTTCAAATGCCCGGACTGATACTTCTCTTTTTATCTATAAGCAAGGTCATGTTATTGCCTACTTTTTAATGTATGTGGATGATCTTCTTCTAACAGGTAATGACCCTGCTTTCTTACATGAGTTCAAGACTGCTCTTGCATCAAAATTCTCTTTGAAGGATTTAGGCTACCCGAATCACTTTCTTGGTGTTGAGCTCCTTCCTACTTGTACTGGAATTTTTCTCTCACAGCAGCATTATATTAGAGACATACTTCAAAAGGGTAATATGCTTGATCGAGGTCAAACCAGTTGGAACTCCAATGTCCACTTCCACTTCTCTCACTTCGGATGCAAATACACCCTGTTGTGATGCCTTTTCCTTTCACAGCATCATTGGCTCTTTGCATTATCTTTCTCTCACTCGTCTGGATGTTGCATTTTCTGTGAATAAACTGTCTCAATATATGCAAGCACCTACGGCCACTCACATGCAAGCATTCAAGCGTGTTTTACGCTATCTCAAACACACCATATCTCACGGCTTGCATCTAGTTGGTACTAATAGTCTCACCCTTACTACCTTCTGTGATGCTGACTGGGGTGGTGATACAGTTGATAGGAAGTCTACTGGTGCTTACATTGTATATCTTGGTTCCAATGCCATATCTTGGTCGTGCAAGAACCATTCCACCGTTGCACGGTCTTCCACGGAGGCAGAATACCGTACCATTGGCTCCACTACAACCGAGCTCTTATGGTTGAAACAACTATTATTGGAGCTTGGAATCACCATTTCTCAGTCGCCAACCATCTTTTCAGACAACATAGGTGCTACTTATCTTTGTGCTAATCCGGTCTTCCACTCACGTATGAAACACCTTGCCATAGACTATCATTTTGTGCGTGATTTAATTGCTAAGAATGAGTTACAAGTTTCACATGTTCCTTCGAGTCATCAATTGGCGGATCTCCTCACCAAGCCTCTATCACGACTCGGCACGAGTTCCTTACTTCCAAGATTGGAGTCGTTGAATCCTCCTCCATCTTGCGGGGGCGTATAGACGTGTTGACCATGTCTTAGGCTTATCATAACTGTTATTCCATTTGTTGTAACCATCTATCTTAATCGCATTGCTCTCTGCCTGATTCTAGGCTAGGATCCTTGGTTTGTTATCTTTTGAACTATTTATACTCTTGTATACTGTACATGTAAATTATGAGTTAATAATATAACTTCCACACCAATTCTTTATAAGATATATACAATTAATCTTCTTATCCATTCCATAGCTCTAACTTTGATTTTGTGCTCACGGGCTTCTCGTCCTTTGGTTTGACTAATACATAACTCATTAGTTGAACTAGTCACTTAATGACCCAAGTCGATAACTGAATCGGGTTTCATTACATTACTTATATCTTTACTAACACAACTTTACATATGTTAAGGATCATTGGATGAATGAGAATTTTTCACATAAAAATTCCTTAGTGAGATAGTATTAATTCTTTATTTCTTTCAAATTTAGAGTGATATTAATTATAGCGGTGAAATAATTCAATAGGCACTGTGACATAAGTTTGACTCAGCTTAATTTCATGATATAATCTACCAATTTGTTGATTATATAGATAGTTAGATACTACATTTAATTGGTACCAAACATGACCAATTATGTTGGTGACTAGATGGTTTTGTTGATAGGCTTTTTTTAGATAAGCCAAAATTGTATTAAAGGGAGTACAAGGGATACTCCAACCCGCATACAAAAATAAGAAAAAAGAGATTAACTATGTAAAAATGATATTGCCCTTAAAAAGGAGAAGCAAGCGGGATCAAGTGCACAAAGCAACCCCACCTGAGAAAAACATTAAGTAACAAGAGATACAAAGTCAAACATAAACACCACATGGAGAAAGATTAGCCTATGAGAGGTTCTTTAAGAAGGTATATAAATTATGAGTGGTTTTAGTTATATAGTTAAGAAGTTTTTACTGAAAAGTTTCTTAGTGATATGGTATTAGTTCTTATTTTTTCAAATGTATGATAATATTAATTTCAGGGGTGAAAGAATTATTAGGCATCCCAACATTGATTACTCTTAAGTGTAGAGATTTGACTTAAAGGTACTATATATGATAAATGAATTTGAGAATTTCACAAGGGAAAATCTACCTATATGTTAAACATTGGACACTGCAAAAAAAAAAAAATTGGTACAAGAAGGGGCTTAAAGCCCAAATGAAAAAAATACTATCCTATTTAGCTACAGACCGGCATAACAATACACCTAAAACATCATTTAACAAAATCAAAGCCAAAGAGGCCTGGGGAAGAACCATTTTGTGGAAACCATATTCCCTACCCAAGCTATAGTTTGCTAAACAATCAGCCGCTGAGTTCCCTTCACGCGGTGTATGTGAAATTTGGAGCTCCCAATCCTTATTCCATAAGAGGGAAATTCTTCGAAGAAGGGGGTTAGACCATGATCCCACATCTCCCCAACTCAATATATTAACAATTGTAACATCCATGTTTTTGAGACCTTGATTATATGTCTAATATGCATGTTTAAGTATGTGGAACCTTGTGTGAAAAGTACGCGATCAATCGGCTTCGAATCGGACGACAACATAAAAACTAGGGTTTTGTATCAGCAGGAACGAGCAAGCATGCGGGGGGCCACGCTTGAGCGCTGGGGGAGATTAGCCACGTGTCAGGAGGTGGCATGTGGAAGGGACACACGTCAGGAAGACTTCGCGAAGAAGTCACCGAATGCTTGAACGTTGTGATATGGGCATTCGAGCGCCCGAGTGCTTAAGAGATGAGAAGGACACGCTCAAGCGCTGGCAGTAAATTTTTGAAAAATAAAAAGGGCCAAAGGGTGAAAGTCTCAAACGTTCACCTAGTGACCCTGCTTAAACAGAAAGACGGAGAGAGGAAAAGAGGGTTAGAGAGAGATTGAGGTTCCAGCTTCTATCTCGAGTAATCCGTTCATCCTAACGCAATTCTGAATACATCATTGTGTTCGTTGTGATGTTTGCTTCCTAACCCTATATCTCTTTTTTTTATTAGGCTAAGGTAAGTCGACGTCCTTTTTATGCTGACATGTCGTCAGTGATGGTATTGAGATTTTCTCTTTACTCGGTTTCAAGTTCCGTTTTCATATTAGGGTTACCTATGACGTGTGCTTCACATTGATGTATTCGGGTGAATTTTTGGAGCCCCAGAGGTAGGAGTTCCGTTCATGGCAGATTTGCTTAGGTACCGAGGGTGTTCGTTTCGTGATCCCAAAGCTAGCTATATGTATATGTGTGTGTGTGTGTGTGTGTGTGTGTGTGTGTGTGCATTGAATGTTATATCACGATTAAGTTTTAGTTAATTAAGGTTTCTCTTTAATAGGACATTAGGTTGTCTCATTTGGTGGTATCAGAGCAGTTTGATTCTGTTCAGACTGTGAGGTCAAGGTGTACTGGCCATTTTAGTTGAATCCACATCAGATATCGACTATGCTTAGAAGTTGGGTAGTGAGTCCGGACGCGATAGTTAACATTTGTATGGAATATAGTATGTATATACCAGTTTTATATAGTATTATATGTCATATAAATGTGAGCTAATGATTTCTTTTATAGGATCATGGCTCGAAGTAGAGGACGAGGTGGCGGTAGAGCCACGGATAGAGTTGCTGGTGATGGCAACGGAGAGGCTTCTCATACCGGAGGAGGAGCGTGTAGTGGAGGAGAGTCAATAGAGACCCTCTAGACTATACGTGAGCTCGCTACTGTTAAGTTATAGCAGAGGCAACAAAATGCTCAGATGCTGCAGATGACTAGAGAGTAGCAGGAGCAGCAGAACTGGGGGAGAGTTGCAGAGGCTGAGGATGTAGAGATGGCTACCTTCTTGAAAGGGAAGCCACCACAGTTCAGTGTTGACTATGATCTAGAGAGGGCATAGTGGTGGAAACAGGAGCTGGAGAATATCTTTGATACTATGCACTGTAGGGAGGATCGAAAGGTGATGTATGCTGCTTTTATGTTAACCGGAGGAGCCGAGGCTTGGTGGAGAGGCAAAAGGAGACTGTTGGAGACATAGGGAAAGATTATTAGCTAGGAATTGCTCAAAGAGTGCTTCCTTGAGCAGTACTTCCTGCAGTTGGTCAGACGCGAGAAGGAGAAGAGTTTATGAGTTTACGGCATGGTAACATGTCTTTCGGAGATTATGTAGCACGGTTTGAAGCCTTGTTGCAGTTTTCAGAGTTTTACCAGTGATTTCTAAATGAGGATTGGCAGTGTAGATGGTTTGAGGAGGGCCTGCGGCAAGAGTTACAAAGAGCGATAGTACAACTAGATATTCACAGTTTTCCAGAGTTGGTGGAGAGGTGCAGTGCCATTGAGAGCATTGACGAGAGGAGAGAGGCTGAGCAAAAACACCTGATGAGTGGAGGTCCTATCAGATCGAGTGCTCAGAGGAGAGGAGGCAATGGTTCCTAGTGAAGGCGGGGACCTTACACCATACCAAGGCATCGTTCAGACATTAGCACCATTACCAGTTTCTACAGCACCACTGGGAGGAGCAGGCCAGCGGCAGAGAGGCCCAGTTTGTTTTAGATTTAGATGACCGCATTATCTGAGAGATTGTAGGGAAAGACCTGGTTGCTTCATATGTGGTAAACCAGGTCATCTGGCTCGTGGTTGTAGACAGCAGGCTATGCAACAGCCGGAAGCTGCTGGTCGAGGAGCCAGTACAAGCAGAGGTGGAGATGGGAGAGGGATCCCAGTAGCAGGAGCGCAGATAGCCAAACCTCGGGCCATTGGGAGAGTGTTTACCGTGAGGGGAGCTGAATCATCTCAATCAACGGATCTTATCCAAGGTATGTGTTTGATATCTGGTAGACTCCCGTCCGTGTTGTTTGACTCAGGTGCTACACATTCATTAAATTCACATGAGTATGTGGATCATTTACAGTTACCTGTATCTGTGTTACCCTACACTCTTACCGTGTCTACCCCTACCAGTGATTCCTTGACTACTATATCTATCTGTTTGCAGTGTCCTATATATAGTGGTTGAGAATAGGACATTCCTTATAGACCTTGTTTGGTTACTGATGCAGCAGATAGATATGATCCTTGGCATGGATTGGATTTCGGCTAACCATGTAGTGTTAGATTGTTCTAGAAAGACCTTATCATTTCTTGAGCCTTCAAGCGTAGTATCTGCCAATGAAGGAGTATCTATGAGGGGTGATGATTCTCGATAGTATGTGATGCTTTTTTCGTTGGAAACTAAGGAGACTCTGAGTATAGATTATATGCTTATCGTGAGAGAGTTTCTTGAAGTTTTCCCTCCCGACATTCCGGATTTGCCACTAGAGAGGGAAGTGGAGTTTACTATCGATCTCATACCGGGAACAGGACCTTATCGGATGTCACCCGTGGAGTTGGCTGAGTGAAATAAGCAGTTGGATGATATGTTAAAGAAAGAGTTTATCAATCTGAGTGTTTCGCCGTGGGGAGCACCAGTATAATTTTTTAAGAAGAATGATGGAACTGCTAGGATGTGCACGGATTACAGACAATTGAATAAGGTAACGATCAAGAACAAGTATCTGTTGCCTAGGATAGATGATCTGATGGATCAGCTAAAGGGAGCTTCAATGTTTACTAAGATCGATCTGAGGTCTGGATACCATCAGATTAGAGTAAAGAAGGAGGATATACCTAAGACAGCTTTCAGGATGACGTACAAACACTATGAGTACTTAGTTATGCCTTTTGGTGTGACTGATGCTCCAGGTTTATGGATTATATGAACAGGATCTTCACACCGTTCCTCGACAAGTTTGTGGTTGTGTTTATAGATTATATCCTTATTTATTCCCGTTCACGGTAAGATCATGAGGGACATCTGAGGATAGTGTTGCAAGTTTTGAAGGATCGTCAGTTGTATGCGCGGTTATCCAAGTGTGAGTTCCGGATGGAGGAAGTTCAGTTTCTAGGGCTTGTGATCAATAAAGAAGGAATATTAATAGATCCGCCTAAAGTTGAGGCAATTCTTCAATGGGAGAGGCCTAAGTCTATGAGTGAGGTAAGGAGTTTCCTTGGATTAGTTGAACATTATCGGAAGTTTATAGAGGGTTTCTCGAAGATTGCATTGTGAATGACGTGGTTGACGAGGAAGGGTACAACTTTTGTTTGGACGGATGAATGTGAGAAGAGTTTTCAGGAGTTGAAGAATAGGTTGACCACATCACCAGTGCTGACTTTGCCAGATCCTTTAGGACAGTTTGACGTATATTATGATGCGTCATACCAAGGTTTGGGTTGTGTGCTGGTACAAGAGGAAGAGTTGTGGCTTATGCTTCCCGACAGTTGAGAGTTCATGGGAGGAAATATCCAACCCACAATCTGGAGTTAGTAGCCATTGTATTCGTATTGAAGATATGGCGACCCTATTTGTATGGAGCAAAGTTTAATGTATATAATGATCAGAAGAGCTTGAAGTATACGTTCAATCATAAGGAGCTGAATATGAGGCAGCATAGATGGATGGAGTTTATCAAGGATTTTGAGTTTGACCTACAGTACCATCCTGGGAAGGAAAATGTTGTAGCGGATGTGCTAAGTAGGAAGTCTTTGCATGTGTCAGCGATGATGGTGAAGGAGATGGAGTTGGTCGAATAGTTCAGGTATCTCGAACCTAAGTATGGAGTTGGTAGATGATAGAATCTGTTTAGGCATGATCATCATTAGCAGTGAGTTTCTTAGAGAGCTTAAGGATAAACATGTTTAGGATCAATACCTGCAGGAGGTGAGTAAAGGTATAAATGAGGGTAAGGTTTTATAGTTCGGTAAAGGTGAAGATGGAGTGCTGAGGTTTAGAGATTCGATATGTGTACCAGAGGATATTGAGCTTAGGAAGATGATCGTGGAAGAGGCACATAAGAGTAAGTTGAGTTTGCACCCTGGAGCTACGAAGATGTATCAGGATTTGATGAAGATGTTTTGGTGGCCGAGGATGAAGAAGGAAGTGGCAGAGTATATTTTATCTTGTCTAGTGTATCAAAATGCTAAGATGGAGCATCAGAAGCATGCTGGTTTGTTACAGTCTTGGGATATCCTAGAGTGGAAATGGGATAGCATAGCCATGGATTTTGTGGTTGGATTACCAAGAACTCCGAAGAGGCATGATACTATTTGGGTCATCATTGATAGGTTGATGAAGTGTGGCCACTTCTTACCTATTGGTGAGAGTTATAGTTTGGAGAGATTGACCCAGATCTATATCGGAGAGGTAGTCAAGTTACACGGTGTACCATCAAGCATTGTCTCTGAACGAGATCCTAGATTCACGTCTATATTTTGGAGACAGTTGCACAGTGCTTTGGAGACGAAGTTGAGGATAAATTCTGCTTATTATCCCCAGATAGATGGGCAGTCCGAGAGGACGATTCAGTCATTTGAGGATCTCTTGAGAGCCTGTGTGTCGAAGCACACTGCAGTTGGGATGAGTTCTTGCCTTTGATTGAGTTTACCTACAATAACAGTTTCCATAGCAGTATTGGAATGGCACCATATGAGGCTTTGTATGGCAGAAAGTGTAGGACTCCTTTATGTTGGTATGAGACTGGTGAGAGCCAAGCGTTGGGTCCTGATGTGATACAGCAAATGACGGAACATGTTAGAAAGATAAAGGAAAAGATGAAGGAAGCACAGGATTGACAAAGCTATCAAGTCTAGAAAGCTTACTCCTAGATCACGTGTTCTTGAGAGTCACTCCGAAGACTGAAATTGGCAAAGCTATCAAGTCTAAAAAGCTTACTCCTAGATTCATTGGACCTTTCTAGATTCTTCGACTGGTTGATCCAGTAGCCTACCATATTGCCTTACCGCCTAACCTTTCCAGTTGAGGAAGTATTATCCTAATCCTTCTCATGTACTTGAGACCGAGTCTATACAACTCCGAGAGAATCTAGAATATGAGGCTTTACATGTTAACATCGCAGATAGAAGGATTAAGGAGCTTCGCGGTAGACATATTCCTTTGGTCAAGGTCATATGGGATGAGACTACCTGATATGCTACTTGGGAGCGTGAGGCTGACATGTAGCAGCAATACCCATATCTTTTCTGAGGTACGTGAATTTTGAGGACGGAATTTCTTTTAAGGGGGTAGTAATGTAACATCCATGTTTTTAAGACCTTGATTATATGTCTAAAATGCATGTTTAAGTATGTGGAACCTTGTGTGAAAAGTACGCGATTAATCGGCTTCGAAACAGACGACAACATAAAAACTAGGGTTTTGGATCAACTAGAATGCTCAAGCGAACAGGGGCCACGCTTGAACGTTGGGGGAGGTTCGCCACATATCAGGAGGTGGCACGTGGAAGGGATACGCATCAGGAACACTTCATGAAGAAGTAACCCAACGCTTGAACGCTGGGACATGGGCGCTCGAGCACCGAGTCTTTGGGAAGGCCACGCTCGAGCACTGGCAGAAAATTTTTGAAAAATAATAAGGGCCAGAGGGTGAAAGTCTGAGAGAGGAAAAAAGAGTTATAGATAGATCGAGGTTCCGGCTTCAATCCCGAGCAATCTGTTCTTCCTTACACAATTCTGAATACATCACTGTTTTCGTGGCGACGTCTGCTTACTAACCCTATATCTCTTTTTTTATTAGGCAAAGTTAAGCCTATGTCCTTTTTATGCCGACATGTCGTCGGTGACGGTATTGAGGTTTTCTCTTTACTCGGCTATCGGTTTCATGTTCCGTTTTCATATTAGGGTTACCTATGACATGTGCTTCACATTGATGTATTCAGGTTAATTTTTGGAGCCCTGGAGGTAGGAGTTCCGTGCGTGGCAGATTTGATTAGGTACCGGGGGTGTTCGTTTCATGGTCCCAAAGCTAGCTACGTGTACCTCGGGTGGGGGAAAGAAGTCATGTATCGTTGGAATTGGCTAAGAAGTATATTTTACGATAACACCGTAGGGCGACCTAAACCCTACGAGTGAGCGAGTAGTCGACAATGTTAATATCACATAAGCGACTACTTGGTAGTACCAATGATGATATGGAGATTGTAGGTTTATCATCTTTAGGTTAAGTTTGTGATATTCGAGGTTGCATGATTTTTACCGGTTGAGTAGCTTGCTATGTGCTGTTTGTGTGAACATGTTTAATATGCATTATTTGGTTAATTGTGATTACATGAATATTTTAATATTATATTAATATGTGATAAAATGCTTTGGGTAATAACATGCTATAATTATTTTTGCATTCTTAGTTGGCATCTAGGTGATGATATATGTCGTTTTGGAGAGATGCATGTTAGGGAGCGTACTACATGAGACTTAGTTTTGCCTAAGCTAATTAAATAATATTTTATTAATGATGAGTTATGTGACATGACTTGAGATATTAGATTGGGATGAGGATGGAAGATTGAGTCACTAGGTTACTACCTGACACGAATCGGTGAGACTCATATAGATGCATGGTGTTGTTCACAAGCAGTGTGAGTGGAACACATAAGGTCGAGTATCTCGATTACGGATACCGGATGTCACGGTCAGTTCTCTAACGGAATGGGGAAACCGCCATGATACTCTTGTAGTCCTTGCCGAGTCGTCCCGTATCCTAACGGGAATGGGGATACTATTATATATTGTGCAGCTATTCCCTAACGAGAATGGGGGAATAGTGTCATTCTTTGAATGAGCGCCCTAATTAACGAAATGGGAGTGTGAACCGGCATTTATGGATGAGCCGCTGGGACGACTGACCCATATCCCTAAATCAGACGAAGGATCCATGACAGGATTATGTGGTGGCCACGTCAGCATACAGGACCAGTTGCATGAGGGCGAAGGGTAGAGGATGATAATATGTCTCGATGATGATTGTTATTTATATGTGTTTATTCAGTGATGCATGTTTGTGTGCTATTATTGTATATGTACTATGTAACCTTTTCTGCTTATGATGATAGCTAGTTTATTATCTCCCTGTATCTTTTTGTGTATGTTTTATTGTTATATTCGCGAAGCAAACCCAGTTGAGCAGGATGCCACACCTAGACCATCCGTGGATGATGGGGCTTTGGAGTTCCTACTGATGGGAATGCTTGAGCGAGTACCATGATGACCAAGGGTGGCTTGTGGAGCCAGTTACCCGTTTTGTTGTATATATGGGTCCAATATCCACGTATGTGATGCTTGGAGATGGTCCTAATTTTGGGTTTGTAGGGACTTTCCATCTCGGTTAGACCTTCCCTTTTCCAATCTTTTTGTATCCTTCGTCCATCGCCGCCATATCCTTGGTAGCACACGATGCGAGTTTATGGTTCCAAAGATCGGTGATTTCCCAGAGATCACATTCGCCCAAGGTGCTTATTATCGGTGGCGATTCCGGCGTCAGCGTCGCGAAGTATCTCTAGGAGTAGTGGAGCAGCAGCATATGGACCATCAGTGAGACCACCACAACAGATGTACAGATGTGCACGCGGGGAGAGTCGGGGTAGCTCTAGTCGTCCACACTAGGGTTAGTAGAGGCCAGCACGTCCTATGTACATAGGTTGTGAGTGTGAGCCCATTTTTGTTGTACTTTTGAGAAGGGTTGGGGATGTGGAGAGATAATAAGATATCTTTCTTTGGACCTTTTGATGTATTTCTTTTACATGACAATTTTGTATTACTAGAACCCTACTGATAGGATATGGGATGCCCTCTATAATATATCAGCATAGTATATACGTGATTGATATATATATATATATATATATATATATATATATATATGTTATATCGCAATTAAATTTTAGTTAATTAAGTTTGTCTTTAACGGGACATTATAGAATAACTTTTGAGTCACATTCCACACTAACTTTTCTGAACCCAGCTTCCCAAGCGAGGGACAGCCCTTTGAGCAAACCCCATAATTCTGCGTTAAAGGCTGAGTAGTGCCCTATATGATATGATAATCCGACTAACCATTCTCCATTTGCATATCGAATTAAGCCTCCATCTGCTGGAGTACCCTTTGTTTGATGCGCCATCCGTGCTTAGCTTTACCCATCCCTGAGGAGGAAATGTCCATTTAACCTCAATTGCTTTACTCTGCGAGTTTGATCCTCCTAGTGGTTCTGAGACGCGCATTATATGCTCGACAAAACTCCTTATCAACATCATCCTATTTTAAGGAAGAGAATAATCTTGTATGAATAGATGACTGTTCCTCCACTTCCATATGAACCTGCATGTCACTCTAAATACGTTGTCCCATCTCATGCCATTATCTTTTCCAATCTCCTGGGATATACAAAACTCCAGAGAGAAAAAATCCAGAATTCTATCCCGGGAAACTAATTGTACCCACAAACTATTTGCTTGAGGACAATCACGCAGAACATGAATGATTGTCTCAGGCAGATTCTGACAATTTGGAAAATTAGCTGAGGTGCATGCCCAAGCACTCCTTCTTTGAGCAGTCAGAAGACTATTATGTGCTGCTAATCTCATGAAAACCGAGATTCGAAGAGGTCCTTTCCACTCCCTAAGAGATGCTCAGAAGGTTTGCCTTGGTGGGGAAGGGACTATAGCCAGATAAGCACCCTTAGTGTATGCCAATTGATAAGATGAACTTTCCTTTGATGAAGTGAGTCACCCCAAATAAACTGCCTTTGGGCTTTCTCAATTGCTTGACAAATAGATTTAGGTAGTTTTACATGCTGCATCTGAAAAACTGCCAATGATCCAAGCAATGAACCCGCAAGTGTGATTCTCCCAGCCATTGAGAGACACTGTTGTTTCCTCCCACTGAGCTTGAATTTCACTTTATCCAAGATATGCTTATATCTACTTGTTGTGACTCTGCCCTGCATAATTTGAGCCCCTTAATACCTGCCAATTTCTTTGGAAACAGAAAAACCACCACAACTTGGAATAGCATTAGCTTCATTAGAAGAAACATTTTTAGAAAAGCATATACTTGTTTTGTTAGCATTCACTTTTTTATTAGATGCAAAACAAAATATATTTAACCAATTAATAATAACTTACATTTGCTCAACACTAGCTTCAGCAAAAAGCAATAAATCATCTGTAAAATTCAGATGAGATATATTAAGCCCTTGCCTCCCAACCTTCATGGGTTTCCAATTACCCTCTCTAACAGAATCTGCAATGATATAAGTTATCCATACATATAACAAAAGTATAAGGAGAAAGGGGGTCTCCTTGTCTTATGCCTCTACTAGGTCTAAAGGTATCATATTTCTTCCCATTCCATAATACCTTAAAGGATGAGGAACAAATGCAATTCATTATTAGATTAAGGATATGGTTACCTTAGTTTAGGGAAGAGAGGCAATGATAGATGAAGTTCCAATTTAACCTGTCATAAGCCTTCTCTAAGTTTATTTTTATAGCCATGAATTTCTTATTACCCTTCATTTTTCCCAATTGAGTGAAACATCTCCTTGGCTATAACTATATTATCATGAATGTTTCTTCCGGGAACAAAACTTCCTTGAAAAGGAGATATGGTTTTGTCTAAAAAGGGTTTAATACGATTAAAATAATCTTAGTCAAGCATTTATAAATGATATTACATAGAGCAACATGTCTAACTGGATAATAAACCCAGGATGATCAATTTTAGGAATCAGAACTAGTAAAGTCTCATTTACCTCTTGAATTATATCTGGATTAGACCAAATAAGACTAATGAAGTTAGAAATAGAAGGCCCTACCAATTCCCAATTCAGGTAAAAAAATACAGCAGGAAAACCATCCTCTCTGGGGGCTTTATAAGCACCTATATTGAACATAGCTTGCTTTACTTCCTTCTGGGATACTTGGATAGCTAACCCATCAATAACATTCTGGTCAATGGAGGGATATGAACTTCTAGTAGGAGTAATCACTCTAGCTTCATCCTCTTCAGAGAAAAGTTTCTTAAAAAGCTGGGCAACATACTCTTTCATTGAAATCTGATCATATGTCCATTCTCCTTCCTCATTTCTAAGAGACAAAATTTTGTTCCTTCTTCTTCTTATGATGGTCTTGGTATGATGGTATCTTGTATTTCGGTCAACATCCTTAATCCACTATGCTCTGGACTTTTGAAACCATAAGAGTTCTTCTTGACCTAAAACTGTTTGGAATTCTTTTTGAAGATCCATCTCTAACTTCTCCAAAAAGGGGTTATGTCTGTTTGAAGAAGTTCTCTAAATTCCATTTAATCTAGCTAGGAGGGATCTTTTCCTAAAATGAATTTTACCAAAGACACTTCTATTCCAGGAGGGTGGCATTTTGGTTAGGCTCTGCATATTTTGAAGAAGAGGGTTACTTGTATCCCACATAGAAGATAGGAGTTCTGGAAAACACGCATGCCTAATCCAAGAGGCCTCAAATATGGAAGGCTTATTTTCTAATGTAGAATGAACACCCTGCAATTTGATCAATAATGGGTGATGATCGGAATTGGTTCTAGTTAGCACCATGACCACAACTTCCTCAAATCTGGTTCTCCAGGAGGCACTGCAAAGTGCTATGTCAAGCCTCTTGTAGACTCTATCCATTCCTTGCAATTGAGGGCCTCTCCAAGTAAATCTAGACCCAATAAAACCCAGATCTACAAGGTTGAAATTGCTTATCCATGAGTGAAATAAATCACATCTTGCATAATCTACATGCCTCCTCCTTTCTTCTCTGCAGCTGAAGCTATTTCATTAAAATATCCTACTACCATCCAATCCAAATCTATAGACTGACATATAATTAGAATAGATTCCCATAACTCATATCTTTCTACTGCCCTAGGACTTGCATAGATAACAGTGAGAATCCATAGAGAGAATGAACTTTCTTGGACTCTCACATTGAAAAATTGCTCATGAGCCTGTATTTGAGATATATTGATGACGGAGGAATTCCACAGGATCCAAATCCCTCCAGAGAAACCTCTTGCTTCAACAATGATTTGGTGCTTGAAACCTAAATTTCTGATAACTTCTTGGGCTCCTGCTCCACCAACTCGAGGTTCATGTAAAGTTAAGATATCTGGTTTGTTAGTTCTCATAATCTCTCTTAGTGTTCTAGCAAATTCAGTACTAGAAGCACCTCTAACATTCCAATTTAATATGATAATAATAGAGATTAAATAAATTGATAGAAAAGGCAAAGGATATCAAACCTGCATAGCATCCTCAGATGTTTGAACACAAAGGAATAGTATTATTTTTAAACAAGACTCAGCTAATGTTTTTAATGTTTTTGATTTAATACAAACCAGGCCTTGACACTAGATCAAGATAAGGCCTGCGTCTAAGGTGCAAAGACTTAAACATTTAGTCTACCATGGTGCAGGTCATTTAGCCTGTTTTTTATAATTTTAAAAAAAAAATTAATTTTGAAAATTCCAATAATACCCCAATCACACACTACCACTCCCACCCCACCCAACCAGCAACCACCACCATCCCACCAGCAACCACAACGGCCACCACCCACTCCTCACCACAACCGAAAAATCATAATTTCAAAAATTGTGATTATTGTTGAATCAATGTGCGCCCAATGCAGCTCACGCATTTTCTCCCCTCTGCCATCAACCCCATCGCCTTCGGAACCCTTTAATTTCGCTCCCACATAATGCAGAGCGCACAATCATCGTCTTCGTCGAGCGTCGTCACGACGGCCAGATCCGTCACACCTCGCCTTCAGTCGTCCGCTCAGCCTCATTTGTGATGCCAAACAGCCCGTCCGCGACGCCACCTGCCGGGGAGGAAGAGGCCCATGCCGGCGATGCCCATCCTTCTACCATTCGAGCCATACTTTGCACCACCTCTTACTCCCTCACCACCGAAGTCCTCTGCCTTCTCCCCTCCCTCGGCCTCTTCGTCTTCACCAACGCCAAAATCGATCACATTGACCTGAACGAGTGCCGCCATCGTGGAATCCAAGTTACCGACACCAAAGAGGAGACCCACAATGTAATGGTACATATTGAAGGACCTGCATCTACTTATTTGGAATCACTTACAATGATGATAAACTAATCTTTAGCATATTTTTTTGTTCGATGAAGAGAACCCATCAACCATCAATTTTTTTTCTTCATATGCATTAAAGTCATTGCTCGTCGGTACCTATTGAATAAGTATCCAATTTTAATCTCATCCATTCAAATATTTTAATATTAAATATAATGGCTAAAACCTTGTGCATCACCATGGACCATATGACAATGTACATCACCCTAGACACTACCCAACATGAGGTTGGGAAACATTTCCTTTTTTTTGATTAGTGTGTAACATGCCTGGCTGCTTTATGGATTGATGACTGTCCCCACAAACCAACACGGGTCTTTTCAACGTGCTTTGTCCTCACTCACATGCTTCATGGGAAAACTTCCCAGGAGGTCACCCATCCCAAAATTGCTCCAAGTCAAGAACGTTTAACTGTGGAGTTATTAAGTGATGGGCTCCCGAAAAGAAGATGCATCTTGTTAGTATAGGTAGTACCAATCAATTCATATAAGTCATTCTCAACTGAACAGTCCCATACATACACAGTCTCAAGATCCCTCTCATTCTGGTGTGTAATCGGTTCATTCATGTGTCCCTCCGCCTAGAAGCCTGTCAGAAGCCGCTCCTTGTCCGCGTCTTCTTGCACCGACGACCACTCCCCGTCCTCGTCAGTCTCGGGTGTCACATGCCCACCAGCTTCCGCTTGGTTCGTCCCCGAACCACACCGTACCGTAACATCCCAAAAATTAGCTACTAGATAATTTAATAGGAATTGAATTATTATAATAATTATAATTCAAGTTTAAAAGTGGTTAAAATCTCATAAGTGATTTAAAAGAATTTATATAGATAGTTTTGAGTGTTTTAGGCCCAATTTCAGACAAGAACTCTACCTCTTATGACCCGATATCAAACTTCATATGGATATTTCATAGCCAAAATGAACTTTTTTAGACTCGATGTCTTCATAAGAAATATGAAATGTAGATATGTCTCTTAGATTTCCATAGACACCAAATTCGTCCGAATTGGATTTTTGTAGTTCAATGTATTACCAAATTCGTACACACTGTTCGGGTTCCAGCGCCAGAACTGTTTGTCTAACTTCTATCCCAGTTTTGACCATATAAACGTCCGTTTCAGATTTTATGATCTTCATAAAAGTTGTGGATATTTCTTTTATCTTTCCTACAATATAAAATTCATAATTTTTGGATATCTACAACTTAAGATAATTGCTAAATACAGAGTTGTATGCTGGGTAAGTGGGCCTGATGCGTTTTTACATGTTTTGGGCTATTGGGGGCTCTATAAATAGAATATTAACAATCTTAGGGTGAGTTTTGAACCCTAATTACACCTGTAAACTCATAAACGGCTAAGAGAAGAAATTCAAGGATTAAGAAGAAAGAGTTGTGGAAGATGGAGTCTAAGAAAAGGAAGATGAGGAGAACTCTTGGCAAACGCTAGGATTCGTCGAAGGAAACGTTTGGAGCTACTTGGAGGTCTTCAAGAAGTGAGCAACAATACAATTTCGAATCCTTTCCATGGTATGTGTTTTTTGTGTTAATAAGGGTTTACCTATGATTTTGGGAGATTTTAATGGAGATGCATGTTGTAAATAACCTAAATTCTAAAATTGGGGGTTTTGTTAAAAAGATAATAAATTGATTAATTGATATTGTAATGTGCTTATTCATGTATGATGTGTTGTGATATTCATGATTGTTTGTTATTGGTGGAAATTTATGTTTAAATTGTGGAAAATATTTTGTTACATACATGATACATGACATATGTGAATTATAATATGTTGTATGATGTTTGCCGCAATACCACCCATGATAGGGGTATCGAAAAGTAATATCGTCATAATCGGGTATCGAAAGTAACATCGTCATATAATTGGGATGTCGAAAAAGAGCAATACCACCTATAAAGGGGTATCGAAAGTAACACCGCCACATGTTGGGGTGTCGAAAAGGGAGAAATACTGCCATGTGCACATGTGAGGTATCGAAATAGAAATGTCCCCGACAAGAGGGTGACATTGAAACACTCCACATGAGTAGGGGTGGGCAATGGGACGCCATTGTCGTGTGATGTTGGCATGCCGGCAAGAGACCAATTTAAGATTGAGGTCTCCGAGTCACTTGGATTATTTTTGAGATTATTTGGTATGTGGAATGTGATGCATTAAAGTGATTTGTCCTTATGCTATATGCTTTTGAGTTGTTGATATTACTGTTGTTATTAAGTGTATTTTAATATATATTATTTTTCACAAATTAGCGGATACCATGGACAGTTTTTTCGGTTACTGTACCGGCCGAGAACAACACTATTTTCGAAACATTTTATAATTGTATTGTTGTTCACTGGGGTTTTATATCTCATTAAAATGTGTTGTTTTTAGAGTCCGAGGACATCGTCGTTGTGGATCTAAAGACTTGAGGAATATATCTTTTAGTTTTTAGTTTGATTAGTATTGTGGGATGAATTATGGGGACCATGTAGACGATGCACCACGCACAACCACCCACCACAAATAGCACAGGCGGCACCGATGTTTGAGAGAATGGCAAAAGGGGAAAGGCAAAAAGCCCACAGCTTTCCTCCCCTATTTTCTTCGCAGTTGTGGGGAGAAAATAATTTGGTTGGGACCCACCTTTTTTTTTTTATTTTTACTCCTTGTTTCTCTTTGTACCAAACGAGGGATTCCTCTTGTATTTCTCTCTTTTCTACACCAAACATGTTGTTTGAGACCAATTTAAATCCATGTCTATCTTTTGAACAATTTATGTGGTTGATAGTTTCTTTGTATATTTTTGGATCTAGACCATTATTCAAAAGGTCAAATAGTATATAAATTGATGGGGAATTTTATGGTTCCTACTCTTTATTAGAATATAATATTTAAAGTGAGTTATTAAGCATTTTATTTATTATTAATCATTTCTAAATATTTATTATAAATCAATATTTAATGAATATTTGATCATTCACACGAGGTACCATACTCATCAACTACGATAGTAATTGTTTTTTTTTACCGGTATGGGGTAATTTGAAATGCAAATTCCCATAGTAGTGTAAGTTGGAAAAAAAAAATTCTCACGATGATTTAAGTTGTACATGACATTTATGAAGACGACACATCATTTTAACAAATATCGTATCCTACAACTATGACTTTGGTCTTTTTTATTTTTAAAATCAAAGCAAATTGTATCCACTATTTACTACTTGCATGAAATTGAAGTATTTTAATAAGGAGTCGTATCCAATAAGCACGACTTCCTTCTATATTTATTTTTTGAAAAAAAAAATTGCAAGTCATTATCATGGTATACGGCTAATTGTAAAACCCATTTTTTAAAATAAAAAACAATTAAAGTCATATGTTAAAACTACGACATTTATAATTATTTTTCAAAATAAAAAATAAAAAATTAGTGCAAATATTATGATTCTTTTATACAACATAATTTTAAAAAAATAAAAAAATTATTATACATAATATGATGGAAATTTAAACATAATTAAAAATAATAATAGATCACTTAAAAATTATTATACAAAATATGATTAAAAAATAAGTATATATGAGACTAGTGGTGGGATGATGTCCCACAATGAGGTTTCTTTCTTTGGCATGGTGGTAGAATTCTAGGAGGTTGTTCCACTTATAAAATTCTTTAAGGTTGTTCCACTTGTCGTGTCTGCATGCCTCTTGTTCTTGGGCATCGTTGTCACTATCGTTGGCAGCATCATCATCGTTGCTATCATCTCATTCGTTTCTCTTACTTGATCGGGTAGTATAGGACGGTAATCTGTTTGATGGTACGTAGACAGTGGTGTACCATAAGTGGCGGCAAACATTGGCGAAGTTGATTCAAACACATTTGAACTCAAAGGATGCGGGAAATAAAATTAGGGCACATATCCAGATAAACCATGTGATTGTGGTGCAGGTGAGTCATGTTGTGTCTATGGTAGAAGAGGCTCGGCAGGGACGGTAAAGTGTTGACTCAATGCAACTTTCTCATAGTGAGTCGAAAAAAGTAAGAGCTTTTAAAAATAACTAAAGACAAGTCAATTGTTTTTATTTAAAATTAAAATATAAAATATTTCATGCGAGTCTAACATTTTATAAAATTACATTATTTAACTTTTAAAAAAATTAACAAGCAATTGCCAATCAGTCTATGCGCCACATACAACTTTTAATTAAAAAAAAAAATTAACCATGCAAGTCGTTGCCATAAGATAATACTTGTGTTATTTAATTTAAAAAAAAATGAAAAGTTTGCAAGTCATTAATAAAACATAGGACTAGAATTATTTAATTAAAAACATATAATCATGCCAGTCATTAATCATACATACGACTTGTATTATTTAATTGAAAAAATATATATAACCATCAAGTCGTTAACACCACATACGACTTACATTATTTAATTTAAAAAAATTATAAGCATGCAAGTCGTAAGACTTGCATTAAAAAATCGCAGACGTAAATATTTTTCTAGTTATACCATTTCGAGGATTTACTACTCAAATTATACCTATGCGATAACAAAGCCGATAGTAATTTCCTAAACTACTTCTAGATTTTTTTGCGCTTCCATATATCGACAACAATTCACAGGTAATGTAGTGTTTGATCGGAAGCATATTATTTCCCGAGTAATTGCATTTTTTGTCAACACAGGTCTCAACCTAGCTGAAACAGTTGAAATTCGATGAATTGTTTTTCTGCTAAGCCTGGTTATTTCAGGTACCACCGACAATAGAAGATGTACTTGGTAGTGAGCATTGTTCATTTGTTCCTTTTCCTTTTCTTTTTATGCTGGGCTAGATTTTTAGCCCAACATAAAGTATTTGCTCAGGTGACAACTCAACATACTTATTCACAAAGGGCATTGTCAACTTCAATTTTCAAGATGCACGTATATAGCATTGGAATGTGCCAATCAAAGAACATTCCATATTTGATGGGAAGTATGTTACTATAAATATTGTACTCGTTTTCCTTCGCTAAGTTTTTATCCCACTGGATTTTTCTAGCAAGGTTATCGAGGCATATTCATAACAAGGGGAAATATTGTAAATATGAATATTTGATTAATGACTATATAAATTTGTTATATGAAAGTATCTCATAATATATTTATCATATATTGGAATATTATAGAGCATTCTAGACAATATCTCTGGATTTACTCCTTATTTATGTTTCTTGATTTGATTCGGATTTAGGAGTCTATTATACCTATAAATAGGACTATTTGGTTTGTCCTTAGAAACACTTGATTAGATTATCAATACAAAGATTATAACTAGTTCTTGAAAACTAACCTTTAAATCCTAGTTCCTGAAGAACTAGTCTTTGAGTCCATATTTCAATTGTTTTGATCTCTCTATTTTCTTTTCTATTTATATATTTAATTTAATTTAATTTAATTATTATAACTATTTTTAAATATTATAAATATTTAATTAGTTTAATATTTTTGAATAATAAATAATAATACTTATTATAAATAATAATAAAATTAATATTAAAAAGTTCCATGTGACGTTAAATTATTATTTAATTATATACGTGATACAGGTGATGTGGCATACTGTCAACCATATCAACATTTAACGATATGTAGCTCTAACGATAAAGACTAATTTTTATGTTTTAAAACATACAAACGCTAACAATGTGCGTTGGTCCTGTAACACCCCGTTTTTCGTGTTAAGCCCTTCATTATGTTTATGTGTTGCGTGTTGTTAAGTTTGACATTAGGAACGTTTAAAGGGGCTAAGTGGGACTTTCAAAGTGGAAAATCCCTTTCTGACACATGAGCACGACCGTGATCATGTCCAGCATGCCCATGCTTAATCAGCATGCTCAGTGGCTGCTTAAGCCACAAGCATGACCGTGCTCAACACGGTCGTGTCGGAAACACGCGTTTTGACGTTAGAGTTGTGAGCTCGTGCTTAGATGAGCACGCTCGTGCTTAGGGGAACGCGTCCGTGCTTAGGTCTGAAGTTTATAAATAAGAGAGTTTAGAGAGGGTTACGGGTTAACCCTCATTGTGACACTTTTTAGCAATCCTAATGTGACAGAAACCTCTCCCCTTTCCCTTCCCTTGAACCATTTGAAGTTCTTGGAGTTCTTGAGTCCATTTGGGAGAGAAGTCATGCGAGCTAGTGTCATCTAAGGTAATGTTGTCATCCCTTTATTAATATCTTTTTCCTATTTATTGGATTTGGGATTAATTGGTTACTCTTTATGTTTGACCAAGGCTTGAGAAACTCGTCGAGCCGCTCAAGGGAACGAGGATAGTTTGCTTTCGTTGTCGTAGTTGGAATCTTCATACCAGGTATGAGGAGAAGGGATATTATGAACATGTAGGCATTGGGGGTAGTGTAAGATGAAGGGTTAACCCATGACCTTGTTGCTTGCTATTTATCAAATTGATGTAGCCTTCTATATTTATATGTTATGTTTTCAATATGTTTGGCATGCTCAATTATGAATTGTTGTTAATATGAATAATGATGATGTTATGCTATTGATGATGATATTGTCATGAATGAATGACTTGGCTATAGGGTTGATGTTGTGAGATGAACGATGATGTTAACAAGACATTAAAAGATGTTAATAATGATGAATGAAATTACGGGATGTTTTCCCAATTGTTCATAAGTAACAAGAGGCAAGGTTATTGCTCAAAGGTTTAGTCAAGACCCTAGGATTTATTCATGAGCGTTTTAGGGACATTAATAATGAAACAAGAATTAAAGGATTAATTAATTCCCCATAATTATAAGACATGAAGATTAAACGAGAGTAACAAGTTAATGATTGATGGTTAGTCAAAAGCCAATAGGTTTGATCTTTGAATATCCTAGGTAGCTTAACAAGGGTTCCTAACCCTTTCTGCCCATATCATTACAGTCAATAGATAGCACAATCGTGCTTGACTTAAAAGTCATCACGCTCGTGCTGGGGGAAGCATGACCGTGCTCCCTAGACAGAACTGAATGTTGAAACAAAGATAAGGGTGGTTTCACCCAAATTGTCTCCATGATGTAATAAGACACCAATCGAAGTAAAGACAAGATAGGTGATTTAATGAAGACTTAACAAATATAATTAAACATGAACGTTAAAGATGGTTATGTCGGTAATGATGTTTACCGCACGTTGTTGTACCTTGGTGCTTATCGGTCAAGGGAGCGTTGATGCTTATTAGTCAAGGTGTTATTGATGTGGAACCTTGGTGCTTATTGGTCAAGGGGGCCTCGATGCTTATTGGTTGAGGTGTTGATGGTGATAAAACTTTGGTGCCAAGTGGCCAAAGCGGAGGTGGTGATTGTTTGATTGTGTGTTGTTGTTGCTCATGCATTCACGCATCGTAGATGTTAGTGTGGGATGTGTAACATAGGGGATGTCGTCCGAAAGTAAGGCGATCTGACCGTCTACGGTGATTTATTCGAGAGTTAGGTGAATCTGGCCCCCCGTGGTGGTGCATCCAAGACTAAGGTGCATCGGCTTTCCAAGAGGTTCACCCATGGTTTGGTGAACTTCCGACATTGGTTCTTAATGTCCAATGTGGATATGTAACTCCAAAGTTGACTTCCTGAGGTAGATTGGATCCACATGCATAATGGAGTAGTGGAGTAGTGCTGCACCGCATATTATACATTGATTGAATTGTTATGGAGGATGTGAATATGCTATGTATGATGGTTTGTGATATGCTATGTTTATATGATGTATGCTCATCTTGCTTGCTACTTCCTTGTCGTTATGTTTTATACATGTTTCCCATTCCTCCTCTTTTGTTATTTGCTTTGCATGTACCTTTTTGTTATGCAGAGGACGGTAAGCAGCCTATTGACGAGTTACTCGGAGGAGCCGCTACTTGTAGTTAGGATTTATCTTTAGTTTATGTTGTTATCCGATGTGTTTCCGGATTTTGGTTATACCAACTCTGTAATGTGACATCAGGGTTGGGTTATGTTTTTCATGTTATGTTTCATTTTAAAACTTAATTTATTTCTGCGTTGAGAAGTTTGTTATAATGCGGTACCTTTTACCTATGGTTTTCATTTTATAATAAATGATATGCATGTGTTTATTTTTAAATTATTTTATCTCTTTTAAGTTATACCTTTATAAATACATGAGGGGTAGAGGGTGTCACAGGTTCAAATGGAAGGGACTTGAGTCTCTTAAGCACGTGGTCCTGATTTCGATCCTTGGATCATGTGAATGGAAAAAACTATTGGGAGAGGTCCCCTCTTATGCACCTGACAGTATTTTGAGAAGATTGGTCTCTCACCTATTGGATGAGAGGATACTCTAGGAAACCAAAAAAAAAAAAAAAAAACATACGAACACCAAATTCTAAATTATTTTTTGTATGAACCAAAATCAAAACAGCTCAGGACTAAAATGTACATTAAATCTAAGGGCCCAACTCTTTGCACCGTTATTACTATACAACGTATTACTCTTTTACCTATACAATGTATTACTCTTCCCGCTGAACCCTCACCCCCAAATCGTTTCACCTCAAAATTTATGCTATTGTGCGCGTCTGCAAATATTGGCACCCATTTTACTGTTGCAAAACGCGTGCTATTGCAGTGTACCTATTTTGATTTCAAACTCTTCGATTTAGAACATAAAAATCCTAGATAGCTTATAAACAACCTCATCTAAGTTAAAAATTGAACCAAATCTCCTTTGCTCATTCAAGCATCAATTCAGTCATGTAAAGAAAAAAAGGAAGGAAAATTCTTTTACTTCCATGCTCTTAGAAAATCAAATTAGAAGTCATATAAAGATCATAGAAATTGGTTTCACATTAAAATGATTTTTCTACAATTTTCTAGAATTTTTTTGAAGATCTAGATCTAAGAATAGAAATTTGTGAAATAGTTGATGGAAATGAATATTGATGGAAGATTAATGAAGCTTAGATGATGAGGAAGAGATTCCCCACCTTGGAATGAAGAAGTTTGATCAAGAACTTGAAGAATAATGATGAACTTAGCAAGAACACCAATGGAGTTCTCAGTGTTTTTTGTGAAGAAATGACTTATAATGTGAAATAGAAAGAAAAGGAATTTGTCTAAGTGTGAAAGGGTGTGTGAGAGCCATGGGGTTGAGTGAGTGAGGAGAGTGAAGTTGTTTTGTTTAATTAGCTAAGTGTAAACCATAGTTGATAGTAACTTGACATAGGTTAGGTTTAAGCTTAAACAAATAATATAAGACTTAACTATAGTTAATTGTAATCATGATTAGGTTAAAATGTGTGGTGGAGAATGAAGGGAGGTGTGGATGATTTTGGATCACAAAATAGGAGGAAGATTTCATTTTGAACATAACTTGCTTTAACCATGGTTAACATTTAACTGTGATAGGTTAGGTTAAGGGTATTTTGGTAATTTCACCTAAAATTGTATTTAATGCTTCACAAAAGCTTGGTGAGTCATGGTGGTGACTCACCCCATGACTCAGCTCCTCCGGTGTCCGGTTCTGTCTCTGCAGTTCCGTTTCCGATTCCATCGGTTTCCCGATTTATGTTTTACGCCCAAATAAAAACATAATATTTCGTTTTCGATTGAAATTTTCAAAATAACCAAACTCGTTGGAAATATGAATTAAACATAAACCATTTCATTCACGAGTCAAAATTAAGTTTTCTGATCAGCAAAATCTTACTGCCAGTGAAAACACAGACCATTTTCCGTTCGAACTTTCACCAAAATTCGTCCGAATAAACATAATATTTTATTTTGGATCAGAAATTTGGAAAGTAGAATTCCTCACAGACATAATATAAAAAATCTACAATTTTTCAGTTTTGGGTCAAATTAGGGTTTTCTGCCGGTATAAAATTATATTGTTAGTAAAAACACAGACCGGGTTTCCGTCTGAGTTTTAAACCCAAAATTTCATCGTAACATTCTACCATAAGATAATAAGATAGAGTATGAATATGATTTTATTTTATCCAAAATCATTTTCTTGGTCTCAGATAAAAATATAATTAAATATATTTTTACTGGTAACATAGCATAATTAAAAACAGACTGTTACATGCACCGCCGTCGGTCGTCCGTCCGCCAGCCAATCGTCCCTCTTCCCTCCCTTCTTCTCATTCTCGTTTACTCTTCCCTATTCCCATCTGGCCGCCCCCTTTCCTATTCTCCTTCTCCTTCCCGCTTCCCATCTCGCCGCCACCTTTTGCCACCACCGTCCAACCAGTCACCGCCGTAGTGAGTCCAGCTCCTCCACATTGCTCCTCCTTCCTCCTCCCCTTTTCTCTTCTTTCCTTTTCCCATTTTCCTCCTCCTTCTTTGATTTCTGTTTTTTAGTAATTTTTTATTTTTGTAAATTTTTTTATGTTGCAGAATCATTTGTGATTCCTCAACTGCCACATTTGTATTTCCTCCTCTACCACTGGGCACACCACCACTGTTTAGGTAAATCATTTTTTTTTGTTAATTCATGTATGTGATTTTGTTGTGTTGGATAGTTGTATAAATAGAGATTTGTATAATTGATCTTTTGTTAATTCCCATGTTGTATCATTAAGATAAGTAGTAGATAATTATGTTCTTGTCACTGTATGCTTTTTATTGCTGGTTTATTGATGTAATCTTATATGTTGTGTTTGTTGCAACTGTAATGTAACAACTTTAAGTAGAGTGTGGACATTTTAAATTTCGGTGAAGATAGTGACGTGTTCGCATTTTTTATCATTATACTTTCAATTGAAAGTTAGTTGAACATAGACAGTCAGTGTATTATCAAAGTGGGAAGCAAGGGAAGGAAACTGGTTTAGGAATAAGATTAGATTTAAGGGGGAAAAAAATATTAGCATTAAAATAATGTTATTAAAAAAATTCAAATTTTGAAATATTATAAGATATATAAATAATTTAATTTTTTTTATTCTTATTATTTAGTTTAACATAGAAAATTGGTCCTAGGGGCGAAGCCACTAAACCAAACGCGCAAACATTGAAAAAAGTAAATATTGTTAGATTATAATTTTAAGCTTTTTTGTTTATTGTGTTAATTGTTGTTTTGTGTTTTATCTAATTAATTTTTTCCAAAACTATTACAATCCTTATGCACTTTAAGTTGCTAAAGTGCGGGGGCTAGTTTGAGTAATTACATTTATCTTATGTACTTAGTATTCAAGTATGTTACGGATATTATAAATTGTCTATAGCTATAACGATTTATTTTATAGATGAGTTGATCGTAGAGAAAGACCATAGTTACTCGTTTGAGGTGCAATATTTTAGAGCACGTGTACTCCTGCAAGTCACTGAGCTCTTGATATTGGACCTCGAATTGTCCAAGTGGGACAGTTTGAGAAAAAACTTTTTCTTTACTAGTATAATAGCTATTCATTAATTCATATGTGATATATCTTATGAAAATTCGGTCTGACGCATTACCATTTGTTCTCTGGGTACATACTTGATTGTCGTATCTCACCCCGGTCAAGTCATGTACTTGGAGACCAAGGGGAAATGCTGCCTAAATTTCGTCAGATATGAGACATGAGAAGTGATGAGTAACTATTATACGAGTGTTGAAAAAGTTTTTTCTTGGATGGGATAGGGCTATACCAAATAAAGAAAGGGAGCAGTTCTACGAGGTGAAGCATTCATGTGTCATTTTTTGGACATATCCGAGTTTGCCCAAAATAGTTTTTCAATAATGTTATCTTTTTTTGGCGCAAATGCAGAGGATGGAATTTGCTTCTTCGAATCGTACTTGGATGTATGATAGGGTTTATCCGCACAGAGGGGATTGAAACAATCTTTTTTAGATGGTGTTGAAGAATTTATTACCAAGGCAAGTCAGCAAGATACTTATAACAATGGGGGGCGATTAGATATCCTTGTGTGAAGTGTGACTGTACCTGGATTAATAGTGTAGACGATGTGAGGCTCGACCTGTATAAAGTTGGGTTTAGGCCTAATTATTGGATTTGGACAAATCATGGAGAAGAAATGCCGCAATTTGATTTTGGCATTGATGAGAATTGCACTGGTGGTTCAAGTAGTGGTGCAAAAGCTGGATATGGATATCATTTTATTTCCATGCAGGAGATGGTGTGTGATGCTCTCATGATGCCCGGGTCGTTTGGGAGGAGCTATGTGCTTACTAGGTGTTGTGACTCCGGCAAGTGTACCGGGTCGTCGCAAGTAATAAAAATAACACGGCAAGTAATTACCGAGGTCAAACTCAAGGATTGGGATACCAATTCGACTTATCCGCGGGAAGTCAGATACGTTCGGTCAAGTTACAGAAAAGTGGTTGAGGGAGAGAGATTAATATCTAAATTCAATTAACTAGTCTAAATAAATAATTAACTAAAAATCAGAAAAATTAAAATGTCCAAGGTCACAAATCCACCTACCCAATATGTACACCCAAGTGATGATGAATTCCTCCCTAAGTTCAATTATAATGTCAACCGGGACCCCTAAATTCTCCTAAATCCACTCTCGTGCTCATTAGGACGTATTCGACGATTGGATTAATTACTTACTAGGTCTCATAATCCTAATCTCGAATTCTGTTAATTCTTGTTCCCTATAAGGTTGCACCGATCTCCTACTCACTCTCGTGCAATATTCGATCGATGATCCTAATTCAAGTTCTAAACGCGAATCGCTGACTAAGCCTCATCACGTTAACAAGTCAATCACGCAACACATATGATTAACACAATCAAATCAGAATTAGAAAACGTGAATTGAATTAGAGGAGAAAGACATACATCATATAGAATCTACACTGCCATGGGTGGCTTCATCGTTCCCTCGGACGACGGGGATTAGTTCCTCATGCTCATAGACAAGCAATCGGAACTCATCCTAAGACTAAGAATTAAGAGAAGAGAAGAGGGAGACGCAGCCCCAGAATAAGGATTACAAAAGGCCTCTCAAAATTCTGATCCAAAAAGTCCCTCTTTTCTGTTCTGATCTGCTCTATTTATAAGGAGGCCACGCGTCACGGCCGTGATGGTCATCACGGCCTGCCCGTGACGGCTTCATTTCTGCGCGCACTGAATTTAAACCCTCGCGACGTGAAGGATGTCTCGCGACGCGAGTCTTCTTGTCACGGCCCGTGATGTGAATCACGGCCAAGCCGTGATGCTCTCTGCCTTGTGTGGATTTTGGGTCACGGCCGTGATGCACATCACGGCTAGGCCGTGATGGTCTCTGACTTCCAAGTCTTCATTATTCGCGAGGCGAGCCTTACATTCGCGGGCGAGACCTCCAAAACTGCTTTTTCCCATTGCTTCTTAACTTCCTTGATTCTCAGAGCTTCATTTATTTAACCTGAAACAACGAAAGCAACCACAAGCGTAATTCTATTCAAAATAACCTAAAAACTACACAAAAGACGCAAAACGAGTCAAAGTCCAACTTAGGAACAAAACAAGGCAAATTTGGGCGAAAACGAGATTGAACTCGAATAAATTGGCACATAAACCCTAGTTCATCTAGTCATAAAACTGGATAAGCCAGAGGCTTATCACTAGGCTACACCTGCATTCAAGAAAAAATCCGCCCAAGCAAAGCTCAATAGGGCCTCGGATAAGGGTGGGAGCCTGCACACTGGCTGCAACATCAGTCAGCAGGAGCATGGTCGACGCATTGTAAGTTCAAATATCATATTTTGTGAATTCATTTACATGTCTTTATATTTAGAATGTGTAACTTCAAATATCAACAAGTTTTTTTGGTGCAGGCCAGGGAGCTTGGCCGTAACGTCAAGCCGGATGAGCTTCATGCCCGAACCCATACTAGGAAGGGTACCAGCGAGTATGTAGATGAGCGCTCTAGACGTACTCAAGTGATTTACATGTCTCTTTATTGGAAATTATTTTTATTTTATATTTAAGGATTATGGTCATTTTATATGATGATGTGCTTTAATTTTAATGACAGGCAGACTATTAGGCTAAGTTATCTCAGGTTCGGTCTTAGGTAGCCTCATTTTCCCCTACCACCACACTTGACCCAGAGGTGGAAGCCCGAGTGGAGTTGCAAACATGGGTCGAGGTTGCTGGCGGCAAGAAAATGGGTCGTATATACGGTATGGGAGACCTTCCCAACAACTATCGACGCGGGTCCTCCAGCGTCTTCACTAAGTAGAGTTGAGCATCTTCCAGTTGGACCCGCCAGTCTTAAGAGTCCGCGGAGATGGTCGAGATGCGGCAGAGACTGGCAGCTCGGGAGGAGATGAATCGGCAGTTGGCTACGCAGTAGATACAGATGATGGCAGCTACACAGAGAGAGCTCATGATGCATTTAGGAACCAGTACCCCTCAGCCACAGTCGCAGCAGGACCAACACCTTCACATCACCCCTCAGCCGCAGCCGCCGTCGTCCCAACCGCCACCGTCCCAGCCTGAGGGTCATCGGCAGACCGGTGATGAGGAGGATCAATCCTCTACAGATTTGTTAATAAGGGACTATAGAGAGGATTATTAGTTTCTTTAAGATTTTCATTTTTTATGATGCACGCACTCTTTGTCAAAACCGTTTGCTTTTAGTTATGAATTTCATTTATCGTTTAAAATTATTATTCATTTATCATTTAAAATTATTATTTATTTATCATATTATAGTCTAAATTATAATTAAGAAAAAAAAAACTAAAGTTTATATTAATTTTTAATTTTATATTAAATATTAAATAATTAATTAAAAATAATTCATATTTTAAATAATTAGTTAATAAAAAAGTAATTAATTAAATTATTATATATATATTTTAAAATATGTATTGCAATTTGTGATGGCCAAGTCATTGCTACATTCTGGTTATTTGCGATGGCCAAGTCATCGCTACTTTCTTGTTATTTGTGACGGCCAAGCCGTCGTTACTTTCTGGTGATTTGCGACAGTCAGGCCGTCGCTAATGTCTGTTGATTTGTTTGCGACGACCATTTAAAAAACCGTCAGAAACAGTTTGCAACGACTCTATATGCGACGGATTTTTGGCAGTCGTAAATCCGTCATAAACAAGTGTTTTGCTACAGATTTGTGCTATTTGCGACGGCCTAAGACCAATTTTTCTTGTAGTGGTATTCGCCATCAGCCTTCGGAAGCACCCATGGCCGCTTCTTCTTTGACGCAGCGTTCCGGTGAAGGATTCCTTCACCCACTGTCTGAATATCACTATTCTCACATCTGCTGATGCTTCCTTCATCCGTAAAAGCCCTTCAACCACCATAGCATAGATATCACGTTCCTGTCGCTTAGATGGTGGCGAATTTGGTGGTTCCGGTGGCATCTCTTCCTTCACCTTACGCTCTCGACACTCCAAATCCTCCTCGTTCTCCTTGCAGAGTTTCTCTCGCATCTCCTTTGGAACGACCTTCTTCTGCTCGTGGCAGTCGTCGCCGACGCTGCTGGCTTGGGTTTGTTGGGCGGCTCCCATCTCTTTTCCCAGCAATGCCGTCTTGGTGTCATCAGCCACCATATACGGAACCCTTTCTGGTAGGTCAAGTGGTGGTGGTGGGATGCTCGGCCCCTTCAAGATCCACCCCCGCCTTGGTTGTTGCCGCTCCAAGTGAACCACACTCCTCCACGAATGCATCTAGATCCGACACCGCCGTCATTGGTACACCTTGAGCCGCCGTAGCAGCAGCCGTTTCTCCTGCTTCATTCTTTGTTTTTGCCTCCACCTTCATACATTCTTCTCTGCTTTTAATTCTTCATCGTGTGACTGATAATTGTTCTTGTCTTCTTGTTCTTGCCACTCCTTCTTGCAGCACCATGAACTTTGTTCAAGATGTCCCAAGCATCTTTAGCATTCTTGGCAGCAATAATTTTCTCAAAATTTTCAGAGTCCACACATTGATAGATGATGGAAAGAGCCAAGTAATCTCTCTTCTTGGATTCCTTGTAGGAGGCACTATCCTCCTCTTCTTGGATCTCGTCCTTCACTAGCTCCAACACTTCCTAAAACACAAAGATTACTTTCATCTTCACAACCCAATGATCGAAGTTCTTGCTTTCAAGAACTGGTAGGGGAATTGAAAAATCCTCACTCAAAAACTCAACATCCATGGACACACTCTCCCAAGATCGTTATAGCTCTAGATACCACTGTTACTGCAAGAACACTATCTCACACACACTCACAAGGAAACAGAGAAATCAAAGAGAGAATACAGAACTTAAAATTCTGTATAACACTTTCCACACACTTTTATTCATTGCACATATGTATTTATACAAATACATGGCATAACTCCACAATGATCACATAGTTAGTTATTCTAACTAACTCACTTATCAATACTAACTACCATGTAACCAACACTAACTAATAAGTGATATTAGAATTATTTCCAACACCCCTCTTCTTCTCCCACCTCTCACCACACTTTCTTCTTCTCCCGAAAAACCCATATAGGGAACAATAAATGCCATAAATAACATGCAAATGGGGGATGATGCTTTTTTAAGATTGGACCAACCATAAACATAGTGCACAAATAAACCAAGGAAAATGCAGACATGGGGATTTCTAATCCTTGCCACAAAAAAATAATCTCATTTGGCCAAGAAACAAGCATAACATGACAGTGAAGCAAATTCAAACTGCCAGTTCAAAGCAAAAGGACACACCAAGTTTAAAATCAACCCAAAAGGTGGACGGACGTCAGGCGGCCGTAGAAGACGACTCTACGTGGCGGTGTAGGAATATCACGTCGTGGAGGTGCTGCCGGAGAAAAGAAGAAGAATAAGAGAAGAAAGTGAGGGAGGGGTGGGGAGAAGGAATGATGGGAGTAGAGTCGTCAAATGGGCCGGCCCTAGCCCATTTAGCCATAGCCCGTATGGGTCAGGGCCAAATGGGCCACAGGGCCAAAAGGCCTGTATTAAAAAAAAGCCCACAGGGTCAAAATGTCCTAAGGGCCAGGGTCAGCCCATGGGCCATAATTTTATGATGGACCTATTTTTTTTTTATTTTATAAAACTTGACAAAAAGAACAACAACTATAATCACTCTAACATTATGTAATAATATCATTTAACCTATGAAATTATCTATTAAAATATGTATTACGTGCTATAATTTTTCCTTCACTCACCGCACAACCACTTTGGTAATCCAAGTGAATGGTTTTCCTTAGCTGGAATATTATCTATTGCAATAATTTGATATCAGTTATCTACTTTAACAATTCATTTCATATAAAGACAAGGATGAAAAGAGATAAAACAATTGTTTCTCTTCAATTTTTTTAGAGAAAACTATAGCACTTAATACATATTTGATAGTTAATTTCATAGGTTAAATGATATTATTACATAATGTTATAGTGATTATAATTGTTGTTCTTTTTGTCAAGTTTTATAAAAAAAATAAAATAAATAGGACTATAAAAAAAATATGGCCAATTTTAGCCCCTAAGGCTTTTTAGTACTTTTTGGTCCTGTGAGGCTTTTTTAATGTGGGGCTTTTGGCTCTGTGGCCCATCCGCCCGACTCACATGGGCTAGGGCTAAATGGGCTAGGGTGACCCATTTGTGATTCTGATATTATGATTTAAATGGGTGCAATTTTATTATTGTGGGCTAGATGGGCTGACCTTAGGGCTTAGGGCCAAATTAACATCTCTAGATGGGAGGGGTATTTTGGTGAAGTAGATAAAAAAAAGACTAAACCCCCAATTTGGTCCCTGAGAAAAACACTCGGGTCTGAAATAGTCCCTAACCAAAAAAAACTATCCGTTTAGTCCTTAAGAATGTATTTCCGGGACAGATTAGTCCTTTTTTTAGCATGTTAGGTCTAAGCCCAAAACCAAAACAGTCAGCATCTCAAGTCAATCATCCGCAGCTATTGGCCCCCCAACAACATCCAATAACAGGGAGAGACCTCAAAATCGTGGCGAAATCTTCAACATATGTACCCATTTTTTTTGCAACATCCATTAAAATTTTAAAATTAAAATTACACTCGGAAATAACTGCACAACACAATTTTTTTAATAATTTCCTTATAACGTTGTTTTTTCCCCAACACTTCGCATATACTAGCATTCTTTTTTATTCATTTCCCATATTTAATGGAAATGGCCACTTCTTCTTCTTCAATCTTCAGCTCAGATTTCAAATGCTTGTTCTCTTCGAAGAATCCTAAGACACTGTCTAGGATTGGTGGATTGAGTTTGAGCCACCCACGCTCACTTGGTTTATTCAGAAAATGCTTCCACTTTAACACCTTGTCTCCAAAAATGGTGGCAAGGACTACAAACATGGTTTCTGATGTGTATCTGCCAAGAAGAGACACAAATATCAGAGTCAATAGCAAGTTGTACACAAAGCTAGACTCTTGTCTAGTGATACCACCTACCCTCAATCGTGCTAAGCCTCGGGCTATAATCAAATTCCTTGGTGGTGCCTTCATTGGTGCTGTTCCTGAAGTTACTTATGGGTATTTTGTGTTATACCCATTTGTTATTTTAATGCAAAGTTTGATCCTTTATCATTAATAGCTTCTATTCCCATGTTGGTAATATTAAGGTTGTTAGGATAACAATCAAATATTTGTAGGGATGCGTCAAATTTTGGTTGACAGTGTGGATACCAATTAAATCCTTTTCCCCTTTTGATTTGCAAATTGCAGGTACTTGATAGAATTATTGGCAAAGGAAGGTTTTCTTCTTGTGGTGGTGCCTTACAATGTGACATTTGACCACACTCAAGCTGCTAAACAAGTATATGAGAGGTTCCACACTTGTTTGGATTCACTCCTGACGTCTGGGTTTCCTCAAGCAAATTTGTCACCTGCCCAACTTGGAGACCTTTCTGTTTTCTCTGTTGGCCATAGGTAATAAGTGGGTTGTTGAGTCTCAATCTTATTGGAATTAAATGCAACGAAGTAATATATTTATCGTTTTCTTGAATCTGTAGCAATGGTGCCCTTCTTCAACTTCTCACAGGAAGCTATTTTTCTGAGAAAGTACCCAAGGTTTGGTTATTTTTCTGGCTGCTGCAGCACATGACTGTATTTAACTATTTATCTATGCACAAAATCATTTTGATGTTTCAACTGAAAAGTGGTGTTATATTTATTGTAAGCATATGTTAGTTTGTGGAAGCATAAAGCAGATTATGAAGTTTCATTACTAAAATAGCACTTATAGACTTATAACAATTCAAGGAGTATGACAAAAAGTTATATATCTCTTGTGGAAGGCTAATGCCATAATCTCATACAACAACAGGCCAGCAACGGAGGCAGTCCCTTTCTTTGAGCAGGTATTAACAGTAATACTTTGTGAAACTGCAATTTATCTTAGAATCTTCATAGGCTACTTTAACATGATTGATTCTCGTGGTTATGATAAAGAAGGAACTTTCCAATAGGCTAAGTAGACCTAGCCATTATAACTTTTATTATGAAAGTTTAAACAAAGTTCTGTTGAGGATTGAAAACTTGTGGAGGATTGTTATACTGTATAAAAATATAATTGCTAGCTTGACATATGCCTTTCAGTAAGACTATTTTCTTTTGAGAAAGATTGGTTGTTTGGGAAGGATTCCTTGATATTTCGTATTTCACCGGAATGATTTACACAAACTAATCAAGGTCATGATGGAAACAATTTTAGGCATGCTAAATACTGGTTATGAACATGTTAGAAACACTCCTGAATGGACTTTAGGATTTTTTTGAATGTTTTATTTATTTTTACATGTTCAGCATAGCTTCATAAGGATTCTATAGATCTGTCTAAGTGGATGGGAAATAATAAGCTTATGAAAGCTGTTATTTTCATTTCTATTTCCTTTTCCAATCCCATTTAAAATAATTGTCTCATAAGCTCAAGAAATGTAACATTTATACATATCATTAAGTTCAATTAACATGAGAATGATCAGCATGCCATCAACTTATTAGGCATTCTAAAGATAAATTAGGTCTGCCTAGAAAAATAACTGATGTTGATCGTGGAGTTCGTTGTTTCCATTTATATATTCCATCTAGTACAGCATCAGAACCACTGAAACAACATACTTCCTGAAATCATTTCATATGACCTTAAAGAGAATAGACGTTGTTCAAAGGGCCTAATATTATTCATATTCATACTGCATTTGTGCTGATATAGCATGTTTTCAAGTTGTTCATCACTTCATCTCAATTTTGCTCTAAAACTTTGCAGTTTTTTTCTGCAGTTGGGTCCTACAGTCAGGCAGATGATGCCGGTTCTGGAAGCAACTCCTGTTTATTCAATGGCCAGAAATGCATCAGGTAGCTCAGTAGCTTGCATTTGTTGGTTTTGCTTTGAATTTTTGTGAAGTTTCAATGTAGCTTTGTTAATTATATCCTACTCCTCCCAGCGCTAAAATCTGGTAAAAGATAGCATTGCCACCATTGCCTAATTTGTTGGAAGACAAAATGAAAAGGGTACAAATATCAATGAAAGATAAAAGAGTTACTTTCACAAGCTATTTGATGAAGGACAAAATTTTATTGCACTTTGATAGGCTAAACATTAGAGAGAAGGACCAAAATTATACCTTTTATTGTAGAATTTGGGAGGCTGGGGTAAAAGAAGCATTGAAGAGGATGGATAAGATAATGGCAAAATAGTTGGACTGGATAATATACCTATTGAGGTATGGAAACATGTTGAAGGATGTAAAGAGTAAAGACATGTCGATGCGATGTATTACAAAAGACAAACCTAAGAGTCTTATTTTATGCTAACGGTATAATCTTAGTCCTAATTAAATAAGGAAACAAACCATGAAATAATAACCGTATGTTTACAGTAGAATCTTAGTCCCTTGTTCTTGGATTCGCTGGTCTGTCCAATTACATATAGAGTTCATTTAGTGTATGTATGTATGTGTATTTCATGGGAGACTAACTGAAGAGTTTGTGTATCTATGACGATTATGTCTGTCCCCTGCTATCCATATGTAGGAGATGCGTGGAAGATATTGCTAGATACTGTTGGATCCATTATACACGAAAGTGAGCAGGAAGTTCTGAATTCAATAACTAAATTTGTTGATCAGCTGCCATTGGTATTGAATGAGGTACATGTTAAGTGTTGATTTTGGAGATTATGCAATGCTATTTATTTCATTAAGGCATGTCTTAAAGAGAAATTTGATAGGCAACCCCTAGTTAGTTAGTTTAGCTAGGGGGGTCAAGTGGGTAATGATGTGTATAAATAAGAGGAGAGATTGAGAGAAAGAGATATCTTGTCAATCGTATAGACTTCTGGGCATTAGGAGAGTCCAGAGTCTCTCGGATACTCTGGGAATTTGTTGTGTAAACAAGGGTTTTCCCTATTTTCTGTGATAATACCAGTTGGTTCCTATCAAAATCCTTGGGGATCAAGTTTTGCTGTTGATTCCCATGCCTACATTTATTGTTTATTCACCTACCACATCCCTGAATCTTTCCTATTTCTATTCAAGTCTACTTCTATTTTATGCATATGATCCCTTAGGTTTAATTGTGAGCGTCTGCGCATGCTTGTGTGTCTTTCAGGTAACACAAGGAGTGTCAGAGTTCAAGCCAACACCATCTGAAAACCGTGATTACTTTAAAAGTTCATACAATGTTGAACACACATTGTTGGTTTGTATGATGCTCTGTATTGTATATCTTAGAATTTATACTTGAAAGATGGCTGACATGGTAAGGTATTTCTGACATGTCTATCTGTGTCTCTAGGTGAAGTTCAATTTTGACACAATTGATGAGACAGATATTCTTGAAGAAACACTTAAGCTTCGTGTGGAGTCTTTGGGTGGGACATTAGACAAAGTACAGTTGAGTGGTAACCATATCACACCATGCATTCAGGTAAACCTCCTTTGCATCCTCCTTCTGTCCTATACTTTTTTTTCATTATAGTGAAGCCTTTCTTCTTTGGTAGAATCGGTTTTTTTGAATTATCATGGCAGTGACTTTGTTCACAAGTAAATTGCATTATTTGAAATATTTAATATATGCTCGGTAAGATGATAGATTTAACCCTTCAATCCTAGCATGAATAGCAAAACTTGTAATTATCACTTGTCAAGAAAAAATAAAAATGAAATATTTTTTTCTAAAAATTTGTGCTTGATTTTCTTTCTTTTATTTTATTGTTGACTAAACCCCCAATTTGGTTCCTGAGAAAAACACTCGGGTCTGAAATAGTCCCCATCCAAAATAAATTATCCATTTCATCCTTAAGAATGTAACTATCGGGACACTTTAGTCCTTCCTGTGGTTGACGACCTTTGACCACCGGTTTCCAGGTTGCACAATCCTTTCACCACTGAGTTTGCAACACTGGTGGGTTGCTTAAGGTCCTAACTTGGTTCAGCTTCAAGGATGGTGCTGTGAGGGGAGTTTTATCAGAGAACCCATTGATGCGCAGAACCCAGATGAGCAACTCCAAGATTCAATGGAACCAACGAATTCTCCATGCTTCGCCTCAACAGCTTCAATTTATCCTCCTCCACCATCCACCGTGCACCACCTGCGGTTGTTCCGTCATGAAGCGACGATCACCCTCGTCCTGTTTCTCTCTTCAAGACCCATCAGCCGCAGCCACTGAATCTTACTCTGAAGAACCAAGAGCCAAGAAGACCCTTTTTTGTGAACAAGAAGATCTCACCCTTCATGGGTTCTCCACCATTTCGCTCCCGAGTCTGCCTCGGCATCTGGTTTGCCTCCTCTGCCTCCGAGTCTCAAACTGTGTGTGTCTGATCCCACACCTTCACCTGCCAAGACCTTTTCTCGCTCCTCGAGTTCGGAAGATGTGGGAGTGGATTTGACCAAGGAAGAAACTCCCAATTCAATGGTATGAAACGTTTTCTTGAATTGGTTTGGGTTTATCATGGCTTGGGAATATGGGGTTTCTTTCTATTGTTTTGGTACTACTTTTGCAGAGGCTGAGAAGAATGAAGGATCGTCTGAGAGAGATGAGGCAATGGTGGGACGAAGTCATGCGGGAGGAGATGCAGAAGAAGCTGTGAGCGTGGAGTGGGCTGAGAAGTGCCTAAGCATTCATTTCAAGTGCCTCTGTGGCAAAGATGACAACAGTTAGGGTGTTCATCTCGCTGGCTACAAGGTTTTTGTTAAAAATGTCATTTCTCCCACTTGTCATTTTGAAAACGAAAAGCACCAAAATCCCGATTGAAATCTGCATCAAGCATTATATTGCAGGTCTTCACATCTCTGTGAATGATTTGTCTCTTGCATTCTTCGTGAAGATACGTAAGAGCAGAAGCAACCCCCAGAATTCTATTAACTCTTTGCTTCCATGACAGGACAACTGCAGAATGGAAGTTCTTATGCAGAATTTTGTTGAGGCTCCCATTGGTTTGGTAGGAACTCATAAACCGTCATAAAACTCCCCTCACAGCACCATCCTTGAAGCTGAACCAAGTTATTGTCCCTTAAGCAACCCACCAGTGTTGCAAACTCAGTGGTGAAAGGATTGTGCAACCTGAAAACCGGTGGTCAAAGGTCGTCAACCATAGGAAGGACTAAAGTGTCCCGATAGTTACATTCTTAAGGATGAAATGGATAATTTATTTTGGATGGGGACTATTTCAGACCCGAGTGTTTTTCTCAGGGACCAAATTGGGGGTTTAGTCTTTATTGTTTAAGCTTTTGATGGCACACACACTACCAGTATTGTCTAAACTGGAGATATACTGAGAATTCTTGACCCAATCATGAATAGCTGAAACATTAAGATAATGTCCATAAGTTTGCAAGTTTACAAAAAACTGATAGATAGGAACATTATTTAATGCACGCGCGCGCACATACACACATATAAGAGACTTATGTTTCAGTTAATTTAAATTTTGTTTTGCTTCTTTTTCCATTGCTGACGGGTTACACTGGGGGATCAGGAACCGAGATGGCAAGTGGGTCAATTGTATACTCCAGCAGATGCTGTTGCTCAAGGGCTTAAATCTCTTTCTTTGAATGAGACTAGAATCCTTGCCAGAACCGTTAGCGACTGGTTCAGCCGTTTTGAGGATTGAAGCGCCAGGGAAGACTTGAATTGCATACACAAAGCAATGTAATTTTGATAGTGCTTGTATTGGAACTTTAAATCCAAAGATGATAATTGAAAACCTCTGTAGTGTTTAGAACTTAAAAGATTAAAATAAAGATCTAAATATGTTTACAGTGCTTATATCATTTATTGGATTGATGTGCATTTCCAATTGCTTCTTTGACATAAAAGTTATGCATAGTTTTATTCTGACTGCTATTCTAAAGGGTTGAAGTCTAATAATTCAGGATAAGCCTTGACTTTTAGATGTTTGTGGTGTTGAAACCAAAGTGGTTCTGGATTTAATAATCTGTAAGTTTTGATGCTAACAAAAGGATTAAATTTGCTTGGCAAAGTGTTAGTTGAAATTTAACATGTGCTTTAAGTTATGCTGGAATATTTACATATAAGAAACATGGGATAAGTTCTAATTAAAAAATACGCGTCCTCCCCTGTAGACGAGTTGCTCAAATACTTTGGTAAAGTTACTTTGTTATTTAATTAAGTAGATTGGTTTTCTTAAGTAGACGATGCTCTAAATATTTGCTAGATAAATACCTAAATAACTTGTTAGGTACAGCAAGTCCAAAGACTTGATAATGAGCGCGTCCATCTTGCCACGTAAGCAGACGGAAGTAATTAGTTGAAATAAAAGAATTAAAACTTAAAGTAATATCGTAGACGAGCTCTAACCGCCACGTCACCAGACGGAGATCTTTATAACTCATTAAGAAATAGCAAGTCCGAAGACTTGTTAGATAAAATGATATGCCACATCATCAGACGAGTAAAATAAAATTTTGAACAGACTTAGTCTCTCGTATAACTAAGTAGATGGAGTTCTTTTTAGACGAGCTTCATCCTTGAAATGAATTAAATGCAATTCGAATCTCTTAAATTTATTTCAAATAATTGATATTTATTTCAATAGAATATTTCTTCTTCAAATTTGTTTTATCTGTTTTAATGTTTCACCTTGTTGTAAAAGAAACATAGTACAATCAAGAAATGCAAAAAGCAGAATTGTACAAATACGATACTGCAAAACAATCTATACGATGACAACTTTATGACTGAAAAAGCTGGTTTTACACAAAGGAGGAACGAGTGCTCAAGCTACACGACTCAGAGGAGTAAACCTCCTATTTCATGCTACCTCGATAACCAAGAGTATTATTCAGCATTGCCACAATCAAGCTCTCAGTGACAACGGATATCATGCATTAAATGCTATCTCTAAATGGGATTATTCGAAGTAACCGTTGAAGAAATACAAGTGAAGAAGAAGGTCACTATAAATAGAAGACCTCAAGTTCTGAAGAATAAACTTTTGAACTTTTGCCAATCGATAATCACTTATTCCATTATTCTTTCGAGCAAGAGTCTGTATTCTTTAGTTTGAATATTGTTGTAATATTCAACTGATCTTAAATTGTCATATTCTCACACATAGTGAGTTAAGAAGATCAAACATTAAATCTCTTTGTTAGAGTTAGAGCCTGAAGAGGCTTGGTAAGAAAGGAATACTTGTAAGCCTGGAGAGGTATTGAATACTCGATTGTAATGTATTTGGAGAAATAGTGGATAAATCATTCAAGTCGAAGGGACTGGTCATAGCTCTTGGTTGGAAGAGAGTGAACATGGATAAAATCTCTTGTGTGAATCTTCTATCCCTAAACTCTTCAGTTTTATTTGCTTATATTACTGTGGGGTTTTGATATTGCCTTTATTAAAGTCTTTTTTAAAAAAAGATTTTTATCTTTGTGCTTGCTTCTGTTCCTAATCTCCTTGAGTGCAAAAATTGTTTTAAAAATTGCTTTCGAAAATTATTAACAAACACAATTCAACCCTCCCTCTCTTGTGTTTGCCTGTGTCAACTTCATGTGAAGCCTGTAATTCAAGCAAATAGGAAAGAGGGTTCCCCTGTATGCAATTTCAGATTATATTAGCCATTGCAATGTATACATCAGAGATTTTTTTTTTTGAATCAAATTATCTACTAACCCGATAATACTTTTTGTATCTACCTTTAGTAGATATAGCCCTCAAAATGTAATCCACAGAGGGTCTTGGTGCAAACTGTGCAAGCTCATTGGTTGTTGCAGCAAGTCTAGATGGTGTTAGGCCCAATAGTTGTTGCGACAGGTCCAGATGGTCTAGGCCTAATGGTTGGTGCAAGTAGGGGTGGCAAAATTATCCAATTTTCCATCATCCATCCAATCCATCCAAGGTTAAGTCCATCCAATCCATTACAAAAGAAAAATATTTATTGGATTGGATCAAACTAGACCATGTTATTTTATGAATGGATAGTAATCCATCCACTATTTTTCCAAATCCATTGGATTACATCTTAAAACAAAAAATAATCCATTGGATAAAAGCTAAAAAATGGATAAAAGATAAAAGTTTCTTCCATCCTCCTTCCATTTCTCGTTCCCTACACCCACCTTCGAAGCTTTAGTTAAGGTTGGAAATGCAAAATAGAGTTTAATTAAAGCTTGTGTGTCTTGCAATCGCAAAACAGAGTTTAATCAGGTTCACCATCTGTCCATCTCTACTCTGACATGTTTTCTTGATTGGTTGGTTTTTTTTTTTCATTTGAGTTATCATTTTGTGTTGAATTTGCTTTCGAGCTGAATGGATTTTTCGGAACTGAGAAAATGGTGGGTTCTATGAATCCATCTGTGTTGTTGATGTTGAGAGAGAAAATTCATAGGTGTTAGGTTGTGTGGTTTCATATTGTAGTTCTGAATAATTTGGCCCAAAAGAAGAAGATGCCTGAGAGTAAATTCATAGGTGTTGTTGAGTCAATTTTCCTATCAAAATGCTTTTTTCCGTCAATGATAAGCATAATGAAAATTATTAACGAGAAAATATCATTAAAGAAGCCTGGCTCAATTGAAGTGTTGTGACCATTTTCGAAAACGCGTGCATGAATTAGACTACCTTAATTCCACATAAACTTATAATTAAAATTTAGATATATATAATCTTTTAATAATTTAGAGAGAGAGACGGAGACAAGAGATAGAGGGTAGAGAGACTGAAAGAGATGAGAGAGGGTAGAGAATATTTTAAAACTAATAAAAGTTATTTAATTGTAAAAAAAATTAAAAATAATTTTTATGGATAGATTGGATATTCATCAATAAAAAAGTTGTTAATGAATGAATTGGATGTATTTTGTTTAATGGATCATGGATGAATTTGATTTTTTTAATAAAATTTTTAATGAATCATAATGGATTAATGAATATTTTCAATCTATTCATTATAATCTACACAAAAATTTATCCAATCCATCTATTTGCTACCCATAGTTGCAACTTGCAAGTATAGCGGACGGTGCAAGCCTAATATGGGCGGAGGCCTTGAGAAAGGTAGCAGACCCACATTGTTCTTTTTAGTGACTCTAAAAAGTGATTTTTATAAAAATGTGATTTTTGAATTTGTAAACATTCATGCTTCCGTGCTGACACTCAAAGGTTTTGATGATGAGAGCCAAACACATTGGACCTCTTTATGTAAAGTGAAATAGAAAGACTTAGGAATAATTGTAGGCTTAATGAATTTTTAGGTCCTTGAAAATATAGTCACTTTTGGTTTTAGTCCCCATGTTTTTTTTTTTCTTTGCATTCGGTTATTTTAACTTTTAAATTTTGTAATTGGTCCTTGCTGTCAGCAGTTATGGTCAGACTTGACAGTAAGGACCAATTGCAAAATTTAAAAAGTTAAAAGGACCGAATGCAAAGAAAAAAATGCATGGACCAAAACCAAGGTGACCATATTTTCAGGGACCAAAAGATATTAGTTAAAAAAGGCTTAATATATGAAATGATTAGGGAACAAAATACTTACATCAAACAAAACACCGATTGGGAATGGCTAACGCTGCATGTTACTTCACGTGTGTGTGTTGTGTCCCTGCAACCTAGAACGCGATAGAGAAAAATCGTAATGCAGAGAAACTAATTCGAGAGAGTAAAATGTGAGAGGGAGAAATTGTAATACAAAACGTGAGAGAGATGTGAAAAGTGGATGAAGAAAAAGAATCTGCCTTCAGAGAAAACTTATTGCGGTTTTCTTGCCCACGTTCAACAATAACTTTCTGAAGGCAGATTTCTTTCCTTCATCCACTTTTTCACATCCCTCTTATGTTCTGTATTACAATTTCTCCCTCTCACATTCTACTCTCTCAAATTAGTTTCTCTGCATTACAGATTTTCTCTATCTCATTCTAAGTTGCAGGGACACAACACACGCACGTGAGGTAATATGCAGTGTTAGCCATTCCCAGTCAGTGTTTTGTTCCCTAATCATTTCATATATTAAGACTTTTTTAACTAATATATTTTTGGTCCCTAAAAATATGGTCCTTTTGGTTTTGGTCCCTGCATTTTTTTTCTTGGAATTCGGTCCTTTTAACTTTTGAAATTTGGCATTTGGTCCCTGCCGTCAGGAATTAATGCTCAGACCTGACCGCACGGACCAATTTCAAAATTTAAAAGGACCGAATGCAAAGAAAAAAAAACACAGGACTAAAACCAAAAGTGACTATATTTTCAGGGACAAAAAAGTTCATTAAGCCATATTTGTAAAGTTTCCTAGTTGTTCGGTAATTTGACTCAAGTGGTTTTAAAAAAAGGATAAAAACAAGCTTGAAATAATTTAATATGTTTTCAAACTTAAAAAAATATTTAAAACAAATTCGGAAATTGATTTTAAGTTACTAAGGGCCTATTTGCTTTGATTTCAATTTTCATTTTTCATTTTTCATTTTTATTTAATAAATAATTACAAAACTGTTACCTTATTTTCATTCTGTTTTCCGTTTCCAAAATTTTGTACAGGAAACTGTGAAAACAAGAAGAAATTGTTTTCAGTATTTTATATACAAAATGATGAAAACAAGAAACAAAATGAAAATATGGTGACAGTTTTGTAATTATTTTTTAGAATAAAAAATAAAAACAGGAAATTGAAAACAAAACAAATAGGTCCTAAGTAATCGAAATAAGTTCTTGGAATGTGATATGGTCAATTAAAGTAATTGACTACTTTTCAGTAATCTTGAAGTCTTGAGGTTCTATTTTATGAAAGTAATCGACTACTTTGTTGTTAGTTGGAAATTTGTTACAAATCTTCAACAAAGTAGTCGATTATCACAAAAAGTATTCGACTACTTCAAGAATTTCATAACAATCTTTCTAAAATTTTTGAATCTCTTATGAACTTTTTCTCTATAAATAGACATGCATTTGACACGAAATTTAACAAGTTTTCAAACTACTATTAAGCTGGCAAATTGCTTACAAGCACTTGAGTCTTATAGATCAATATATTAGAAAAAGTATAGATTTAATTTTTTAAAATTCATCCACTATCTAGAGTGCTAAATTCTATCTCTATTTTGAGTTGATTTATGCAATTTGTGTTGTTGTTTCTGATTGAGTGAGAGATCTCAATCAAGTCTTGTTAGAATTAGAGAATAGAAGATAAAGCATATACGAGAAATGTATTTCTGTATTTGATTGATTGTTAATGTGAATGGTACATGGTATTTATAGGTACAGATTCATAACCAAATCTGTTGCTGACTCATCAGTCAGTTATAACAGTCTAGTCATCTATTCTATTAACTCACTATAAGCTAACTCACTCATATACACTAATATACCCCCTTTATAATCATAAGGTGGGGTGACATAGGAGAACCTATCTACTATGCAAGGTTACTCCTGAGTGTTTCAAATCTGGTTTGTGTCAAGGCTTTAGTGAATAGGTCAGTCACTTGATCTTGCCCGGGTAGGTGTAGGTGTTGCACTGAGATTGATTTGTTAATGACTCTTTCTTTAACAAAGAATAGGTCTAGTTCCATATGCTTGGTCCTTGATTGTAGCACTGGGTTGTGAAAGAGTGACACGGTGCTTAGGTTATCACGGTAGATCACTGGTGCCATAATTGGAACTTGTAGTTCTTGCAACAAGGACTTTAACCATAAAACCTCTGCTGTAGTGTCAGCTAGACTACTATACTCTGCTTCAGTGCTTGATCTAGCCACTAGAGTTTGCTTACGTGACCACCATGAAGCTAAATTTGGGACCAAAGAATACACATGAACCCGAGACCGACCTTTTGTCATCAGTGTCTGCAGCCTAGTCTGCATCACTGAAGGCTTGAAGACTAAATGGTTGTCCTTTAGTAGCTGGTTTTAATAGCAAGCCATGAGATAGAGTTCCTCTAAGATACCCGAGGATGCGCTTAATAGCCTTCCAATGTTCCTCCAAAGGTTGGGAAAGAAATTGGCCAACTTTCCCAACACTATAACACAGCTCTGACCGAGTGATGGTGGCATATTGCAATGCCCCAACTATTGATCTGTAGTGAAAGGGATCAGGCAGTTAATCTCCCCAATGTTTGGTGAGTTTATAGTTTCCGATCATAGGAGTGGGAAGTGCCTTTACCTCTATCATGTTTGCTTTATCCAATAAGTCTCTAATGTATTTAGACTGAGACAATAGAAGTGCTCCATTGGACAGTGATAAACTACCGTTTTGTAGACTTTATTGTTGGGAAATTGAGTGTAATTTATTGTTTATTTGGAAATTATTGTGGATACTCACCCGATTTCTTGTGTTTATTGTAGGATACATCAACATGGCAGTGAATCAATAATTTTGGAGGAAAAAGGAGAATTCTAGAGGATTTTTAAAGAAAAGGTTGAGTTCTGAAGATTATAGAGGAGCACGACCATACTCAATATTAAGCACGACTGTGCTCATTATAAGACCCCTTGCTGATCAGCAAGGCCTTGCTCATTTTTTAGAGTTGACGTCTTTTTTTTAGCAAGATCATGCTCAATGTGAGCACGGCCATACTCATTAGCAAGGCCTTGCTAGTATTCTCACTTTTAGCACGGTTTGACGTCGTTTTCATTAAGCACGATCGTGGTTCGTGTTTCAGAAGCCCAATCACTTAGGTTTTCATATTTGGCAATAAAAGGAAGTAGTTGGGCACATATTTGGGAAGCTGGATACACAGAGAGAAGCAGACCCGTCAAGCGAAGGACTGTCTCCTAGTTGATTCGAAGGATACTTTGCATCAAAAGGGTGTTCGGGTTTTAGTTTTCTATTTCTCTTTTATGGATTGTTACATGGCTTTGATTTGTATAGTGATTTTTATGACTATGCATAGTTAAACCCATACCTAGGGTATGTTGGATCTTATGTTTGAATATCTTTGATGTTTTTCCCAGTTTTGATATGATTCAGTGTTTCTATTGATTGGTTGGTTTAATCCTTGCGTTTAAATTTCTAAAATGTTTGATCATCCTTTATCAAGTTGATCAATTGACTGACGATTTTACCACAATTAGTTAACGGAACTCTAGGATTAACTAGATTTGGGGTTGCGTGGACCAAGCGTAATCCCTTATTTTCATTCAGTTATTGAATTAACAAACTTGTCAGTTATTTGTGGTTCTTTTAACTGTTTGCCTTGCATGATCATTGGGGATAGCTGATTAGGGGAAATAATATTAATATTGCATGACCGTTGGGTATTAATAGTTCTGGAGTGAGTGATTGGCAATCAATAAGGAACACATATCATTGAGAAATTGGGTAATATCATAGTTAGTGACATAAGTGAAACCAGGCACCCTAGGCTTTCAATAATTGAACCTATACTTGTGATTCTTTATCTTTCTTGATTTCTACCATCTTCTTGTCTTTAATTATTTGATTACAAACTGAACTTGATTGTCTGGATAACATAAAAAAATAATTAATCTAGCAATTGTCATCAATCCCTGTGGGTTCGATACTTGGAGTCCTAAATACTCTTATATTACTTTTGCGATAGGGTACACTTGCCCTTAAGTGTAGTTTTAGCGCAACAAGTTTTTGACGCCGTTGTCCGAGATTATTTTTGGCAATATTAGGGAGATTAAATCCTAGTTAATTTAGACGCCATTTTATTTACTCTTTTGTTTTATTTTTATTCTTTGATTTACCTCTTTGTATGCTAACGTGTTCTCAATCTCCTTCCTTGCAGTATAATCCTGAAATAGAGAGAACTGCGCACAGAAATCGAAAGCAAGCTAGAGAGAGGAGAACCATGGCTCAAGAGGATGAAAGGACGATGTTGGACTTTGCTCGTCCTTCAACCGTGAATGCTATAGGGAGTATTGCTAGGCCTAACATTGAGACCAATAACTTTGAGATTAAGCCAGCCTTGAACTCAATGTTGCAAAATGCAATTCAGTTTAGTGGGTCTCCAAGTGAAGACCCTCATGATCATCTTGCTGATTTTCTTGAAATTTGTGACACCATCAAATATAATGGTGTCTCAAATGATGCTTTTAGGCTGCGACTGCTTCCCTTTTCTTTAAGGGATAGGGCCAAACTTTGGCTAAAGTCTCTGCCATCTGGTTCCACAACCACTTGGTATCAACTTTCTTCTAAATCAATGGATAAATATTTTCCACCTGCTAAATCTGCTAAACTGCGTAATGACATAACTTCTTTTGTGCAGGTGGAACTGGAATCTCTGTATGAGGCATGGGAGCGGTTTCAAGAGCTGTTGAAGAAATGTCCCCATCATGGCTTTCCTATGTGGCAGTTAGTCCAAGCATTTTACAATGGCTTATCTTCATCAAATAAGAGCATGATCGATGTAGCATTAGGAGGTAGTATATGGAGTAAGAGGCCACATGCCGCTTATAAGTTGATAAAACAGATGACTTCGAGTTACCAATGGCCATCTAGTGATAGGCATGTGAACAAGAGGCAACCTGTAGTTATACAACCTGGGGTCTTCAAAGTGGATGCCATTACCGCACTAAAAAATAAATTGGAAGCTCTTTCAAAGAAGATGGAATCAATGATGAAGACACAAACTCAGTTAATGACTCAAACTGCTTCCACCGCACCTCCTATTCTTTGTGATCTTTGACATGAGAGCACGGAATGCCAAGCAGGCAACCTTTTTTTCCATGGCAGATGAAGAGGAAAATTATGTGGGTAATCCTAATCGGGTTAAAAATGATCTTTATTCAAATCATTAGAATCCTGGTTACAAGAGCAACCCAAATCTCTCATATGGAAGTCAGAACCATAATATTCTCTACAGACCTCCTCATTTGCAGAATCAAGATCCGAGACAAGAGGAACGCAGGCCTAATCTCTATGATAATTTGATGGAACACATGGAGAAATCCGATGAGAGGTTCAAGACTTTGGAGAATCAGATGTCTACTTTGGTAACATTAATGACACAAAGAGAAAAAGGGACACTGCCTAGTCAACCAGAGATGAATGCAAAGGAGCATGCTAAGGTGATCACCCTTAGAAGTGGAAAAAAGATAAAGATCCCTCATGAAGAAGATAATAAGTCAAAAACCAATGAGGTTTCTACTGAAGGGAACCCAAAGGATGAGGTAATTGAGAAATATCTAGTGAAGGAAGTTCTTGTGCCATCTCCCAAGCCAACCATTCCTTTTCCTCAAAGGTTTAGCCAACAATACCCCGAATTCACTAGATTCTTGGATATATTGAAGCAACTCCAGATTAATATCCCATTTGTGGAGGCCATTTCTCAAATGCCTAAATATGCTAAATTCCTTAAGGAGAATTTGGGCAATAAAAAGAAATTGGGAGAGTTTGCTATAGTGAGGCTTAACGAGGAATGTTCTGCTATCCTCCTCAAGATGTTGCCACCTAAACTAAAAGATCCAAGGAGTTTTACTATCCCTTGTTCTATTGGTACTTCTTATTTTGAAAAGGCTTTATGTGATTTAGGTGCAAGTATTAACTTGATGCCTTTGTTTGTTTTCTGCAGGTTAGGTATGCAAGAGCCAAAGCCCACTACTGTTTCATTGTAGTCTCACTAGTGCAATAAGTGCTTTTTACGTCAGTTAAAATTGATTTTTTACGTCAGAATACTGACTGACGTAAATACAGCTGACGTTAAAAGTTACACTTTTAACGTCAGTTGACAACTGACGTTAAATATAACACTATTAACGTCGGTTCTTTAACACAACTGACGTTAATTTTGTCAAAATTAACGTCAGTTCTTTAAAAAAACTGACGTTAATTTTGTTAAAACTAACGTCAATTGTTATTAAGAACTGACCTTAAATGTATTAATGTTAACGTCAGTTGTAATAAACAACTGACGTTAATAGTGTACTGTATATTTTATAAAATACTATTAACGTCAGTTGTATGATAAAAGCGGCGTTAATAGTTTTTTTTTAAATTCAATTTTAAAATATCACTCCCCTCAGCCATCCCTGCATTCAGTAAATATCCCAGTAACACAGAATATCACACACATTACAGAATTGCAAAGGAAAAATGGAACAATGATCCATATGTATTCAGAAACAATTAATAATATTTATTAACATAGGTTATAACTCAAAATAAATACATAAATATAAATAAAAATAAATGTATACTAAGTTTAAACTACCTATATCAATATCCCTTCGTGATGATCATCACGAGTGGCATGTACATCGTCCACCTGTGTCTCCTCGATTATAGTAGGCATGTTTGTTGAAAAAGAAGGAGTCTCGGGAATATCAAGATTTGAATCTTCATTTTCATCACTACCATTATACATGCTTTTTCCTTGGAGAACCACGGACAACCTTTTGTTAGAAGGATCAGTGATGTAGAACACTTGTTTTGCTTGGGAAGCCATTATGAAAGGCTCATTTATATGACCTAACTTGTTGAGGTCTACCAATGTGAACCCCAATTCATCGGTTTGTACACCACCGTTACTATCAACCCACTTACATTTAAATACAGGCACCGTAAGCTTAGTGTAATCGAGCACCCAAATATCTTCAATATATCCAAAGTAAGGTCTCGGTGCTGTAACGGGTTTTGTGTCCTTTGCACTAGAGAAGTGCATTGCTTCGGCCACGATCATAACCCCACTATTTTGCATGGTACTCTTGTTATCTTGTTCCTTTGTATAAAAGGAAAAATTATTTATGTCGTATCCGCTCCAACATATGACGTTGAAGTTAGGCCCACGTGCTAGCCATTTTACGTCATCAGAAGCAGTACTACCATCCTTAAGCATTTCTTCCTTCATTTCTTCCTTGAACCATGGTAAGAAAGTCTTGTTATGCTTGTTCAACAACCACCTTTCGCTCATTCGAGGGTTTTCTTGATTGACTTTTCTTTTATGTTCAAATAAGAAAGGCTGAACACATTCGATGTTGTTCAATACATACAAATGTGCTTGAAGCACTTCCTCCCGATCCTTCCTATTAATTCTTAAGCCATGTGTACCCTTACCTTGACATCTGATCTCATCATGCCGAGTCTTAGGAACCCCTATAGGATCCGTGTTATGAAGGTAGTCCGAACAAAACTCAATAGCTTCTTCTGCAACATACCTTTGAACAATAGATGCTTCCGGACGATGAGGATTCTTCACGTACCCTTTCAAGATCTTCATGTAGCGCTCAAATGGGTACATCCATCTTAGAAAAACCGGCCCACATAATCTAATCTCCCTCACCAAATGAACAATTAAGTGAACCATTATGTCGAAAAAGGAAGGAGGAAAATACATCTCCAATTGGCACAAGATTGTAGCAGCCTCAACTTCCAAGTCATCCAACATACGGGGGTCAACGACTTTGCTACATATAGAATTGAAGAATGAACACAACCGAGTAATGGCATGTCTCACATTTTTTGTAGCAATACCACGAATAGCAACGGGCAGAAGTTGTTGCATCAAGATGTGACAATCATGAGACTTCAAGCCAACCAATTTAAGATCACTAGAGACAAGCCTCTTCATATTTGAAGAGTAACCATGTGGAACTTTGATGCCCTGAAGACACCCGCAGAAACTTTGTCTCTCTTTTTTTGACAAAGTATGACATCTTGTCGGCAAATAAGTCCGCTTACCATTCTCAACAAGCTGGAGCTAACTGCTCTCGTATACCCATAGCAACGAGGTCGAGACGAGCATTCACACCATCCTTTGTCTTGCCCCTGAATGTTGATAAGCGTCCCGATCACACTATCACACACATTTTTCTCCACATGCATCACATCAATGCAGTGTCTGACATCAAGCTTGCGCCAGTATGGAAGATCAAAGAATATCGACCTCTTCTTCCATATGTTTTTCTCAACAGCTTTACCTTTCTTTTTGGACTAGCCGAATATAACATCGATGTCCTTTACCCTCTGATAAACCTGCTCTCCAATTAAGGCGGCCGGCGCTTCTTCTGTCTTTTGGCATCCATTAAAAACTTTTTTCATCTTATGATATGGGTGATCACGTCTAAGAAATCTCCGATGCCCAAGGTAAACCGTCTTCTTTCCATGATGCAACTGAGTGTAGCATATGCCTTCTTCACATATAGGGCATGCTTTATGCCCCTTGACACTGTACCCGGACAAGTTACCGTATGCTGGAAAGTCGTTGATGGTGCAAAATAACATGGCACGAAGCTTGAAAGTCTCATGAGAATACCCATCAACTACATCAACACCTTCCACCCACAACGTTTTCAAGTCTTCAACCAAGGGACCTAGATAAACATCTAAGTCATTTCCCGGTTGCTTTGGGCCCGAAATCATCATAGACAACATCATGTATTTGCGCTTCATGCACAACCAAGGGGGCATGTTGTAAATTACCAACAGAACAGGCCATGAACTATGAATACTACTCATGTTACCATAAGGATTCATTCCATCCGTAGCAAGTCCAAGCCTTAGGTTTCTTGGCTCATCGGCGAAATCCGGAAACATATTATCGATATTCTTCCATTGAATAGAATCAGCAGGATGACGAACCTTTCCATCACGTTTCCTCTCATCATTATGCCATCTAAGATTCTTCGCATCTTTCGCATTGGCAAACAATCGCTTAAACCTTGGAATTATTGGAAGATACCACAACACCTTCGCAGGAGGACCCTTTTTTCTCACATCATCAAGATCATCATCATCATCACCACCCTTCACTTTGTATCGTGATAACCCACATTTGGGGCAATCGTGTTTGTCTTCATGAACACCGGTGTACAATATGCAATCATTGGGGCATGCGTGTATCTTTTTATACTCCATACCCATAGGACACAATACCTTCTTGGCCTCATAGTTACGGTCAGGCAATGTGTTGTCCTCCGGAAGCAAGTCTTTCAACACTTCAAGCAATTCCGTGAAGCTTTTATCGGTCCAACCATTTCTTGCCTTCACACAAACCAATTTTAGCACCGCCGACAACCGTGTATGAGTAGTACACCCTGGATATAAAGGCTTATCCGCATCACTTTTCACCTATCACACATGAGCTCGATGAAAAGATTCTTGTCCAATATCACGGATCATGTCCTCTACTCGATCATCCTCCATATCTACGTCAACGTCCTCACTTTGGGAGACACTCGCCGTACTACTCAACAACACATCACCATGCCATATCCATCTTGTATAACTCAAGCAAATCCCTTCACAAATCAAATGAGTACGTATATCCTTCACCGTACATTTCCTCGTATTCAAACACTTGACACAAGGACAACAGAACATTCCATTACTATTAGGAACATTCCTTTGAGAAAATTCTATAAATTCTCCCACCCCCTTCAAATACTCAGCACTAGTGCGCTTACAAACCATCCAACTACGATCCATAACTAGATAGGTCCTGTAGACATACAAAACATATATCCAATATAAGGACAATACGGGAGATTGAAAACTATAGTTTTTGAAGATTGCCAAGCACTGGTCACGGCCTGGCAGTGATGTCCATCACGGCCGTAACGTGCCAACTGAACCAGACCATGCCATCACAGGCAGAACTGATCACGGCCTAGCCATGATGAGCATCACGGCCGTGACAGATCAACCAGCAGAGCAACATGCACTCAAAACCAAAAATAGAGACGTACATTCCAAACAACTCAAACTCACGGTTTCAAGTTTCAACTACTGAGACTACAGTTTCAACATACACTCAAAACCAAAAATACAAAAATGTACCCTAAATACTCACCGGAAATAGGTGCTCGCGTGGTGGTTGGGAGGAATCGCTCGAGTGGTGGCCAACGTTCGATGTGGTTACTGAGAGCAGAGGGACAAGGAGAGTTAGTGCGCGGGAAGGGGAAAGAGAGATGTCAAGTTATTGCAAAGAATGAATGGAAACACAGAGTTAGAGTTAATAGTGTACCTCACGGTGGTGGCGAAGAAGCCCTCGCGGTGGTTGCGGTGGAGATGAGCTCGCGATTAGGGTTCTGTGCTGGGTGAGAGTGAGAGTGAGGGTTGAGCGTGCGTGATGAAAATAGAAAAGAGACGTACAAACAGAGCGAAATGCAGAAGGCGCGCGGGTGTAAACGTTAGTAAAACAACATTTAACGTCAGTTGTTTAATACAACTGACGTTAAAAGTAATTTTTTAACTTCAGTTTTATTCAACAACTGACGTTAAAAGTGTATAAGTTTATGCAAAAACATTCATTCCTTTGACTACTCTGCTACTTACCCATTGACCTGTGTTAAGAGTGACAACAGGGCATTTCAGATAGGGATATAGGATTATTTACGTCAGCTGTTTATTTAACTGAAGTAAAAATCACACTTTTAACGTCAGTTGTATAAACAACTGACGTTAAAAATAAATATTTTTTATTTTAAAAACACTTTTAATGTCAGTTTTATTCAACAACTGACGTTACAAGTGTATAAGTTTCTGCAATAGCATTCGTTCCTTTGACTATTTTGCTACTAAATTACCCATCAGTACTACTGTGCTACTTACCCATGCACATTGTAACCTATAATCCTCTTTATGAGCACTAAGTTTATACCTAGACTTAAAGGTCTATTTCTTCCTATTCCTTCGGGCGTTTTCTTTTCTGCACGTTTATAATATATGACTGCCAACTCCCAATGCGCCTTGGTACCTAATGCTCTTAATGATCAATTTAATTTTTTAGCAACTTACGACGCCTAGTAACTTCATCCCCTACTCCTATAAATAGCTTCCTTCCTTCCTTTAATTTTTCTGCTTCACAATATGGCTCTTCCATGGAGATTAACTTCATCACTCTTTCTTCCTATAGCTAGACTTAAAGGTTTCTGTCTTAATGGTCAAACAACTTATGAGTTTGAGTAAATCACATTACATGGGTGATAAGGGTGTGTAAATCGCATTATGTGAATTGCACACACCATCATCCTTCGGGAGAATCAGCAGCTACAGTTCCAAAACCTCAGCTTTGGAACCAAGGGACTGTTCCAAGAATATTGCTGAAACAGATCGAGTGCACCCTTCACTCTAATTCGGCTCCAAAGTGACTGTGGATTCACATGGAGCATCAAGGACTTTAAGTAAGGGAGGAGATGCATCCATTGGAGTTTCTGAGGACAGGACTGAGAAGAAAATGATTTTGAAGCAGAAACTTTTTTATATTTTAGTGCTATCTTGCGGAAATTTTTTATCTTTTAATCATGTAATTGTAACTTATGAATCGCTTCAATGAGATACAATTTGATTATACATATAACTTGTTTTACCTTAAGTGTTTATTTATTTTAATTTGCACAAGAATTTGTTTACTAATTCAAACTAATTAATTAAGATTAAAAATAAACTTTTTAAAAAAAAATATTAGAAATAAACTGCACTATATATGGAGTGATCTGCGTTAAGAGTGAAATTAAAACAGGGAGATGACAACGAAAGAAAGATAGGAATGAGTTGATTATTTACGTCAGTTATTTATTTAACTAAAGTAAAAATAACTATTTTAACGTCAGTTGTTTAATACAACTGACGTTAAAAGTGTTATAATCACTTTTAACGTCAGTTCATTAAACAACTGATGCAAATAGTGATTTGATATTTACAAAACTGTCACCGCCTCATTTTTAACGTCAAACATATGGTCAACTGAAGTAAAACGTTCCCGTATATTACATTATTTCCACTGGTGTTTGCAGATAGTTCCATTACCTATCCTAGAGGTATTGTGGAGGATGTTCTTGTCAAAGTTGACAAGTTTATCTTCCCAACTGATTTCGCAGTGCTTGACATAGAGGAAGCTGAAGAGGTTCCTATAATTTTGGGGAAGACATTTTTGGCCACTGGTAGGACCATCATTGATGTGCACCAAGGGAAGCTCACTTTTTTTTTCTTTTTTTTTGATCTACTTCGAGGAGTATCCTTCCGCCAACCTGAGACGAGGACTAATCTCCCGCGGGAGTTTGTTCGGCACCACTATGGGTGGCATCCCTCCTAGCTGAGGTTTTTTCCATACCTAAGGCTCGAACACGAGACATTGGTTAATGGACGAGAGGTCATTAACCACTCACACCAACCTCAGTTGGTAAGGGAAAGTCACTTTAAATCTTAATGATGAGGAAGTGGTTTTTAAATTTTTGATTCTTTGAAACTTCCTTCTACTTTTAATTCATTTAATTTTATAAATGTCTTGGATAGTACTTCTGCCCTAATATCTTCTAAAGCCACAGGTATTTGCATATATCCAGAGTACCCATCCAAGCAGCAATAAAATTGACGACCAGATAATTTCTCAAGCATTTGGTCAATAAAGGGAAGGGGGAAGTGGTCTTTCCTAGTGTCCTCATTTAATTTTATATAATCAATACACATACGTCATCATGTTACCTCCCTAACAGCTATCAATTCCTTCTTGTCATTCTCCATGACAGTGGTTCCTCCCTTTTTAGGGACAACCTGCACAAGACTCACCCAAGGACTATCAGAAATAGGATAAATAATACCTGCATCAAGCAATTTAATTACCTCCTTTTTTACCACTTCCTTCAAATTTGGATTGAGTCTTCTTTAAGGTTGCACCTTGGGTCTATGCTCCACCTACATATGTATCCTATGGGTACAAATTGAGGGACTAATACCCTTGATATCATGAATGGTTCACCCAAAGGCCTCCTTATTATCTCTCAAAACTCGCAAGAGTTTCTCCCCCATAGAACCTGTCAAAGATGAAGAAATTATTACTGGTAATGAAGAAGGATGAGATAAAAAAAACATATTTAAGATTGGAGGGAAGATGTTTAAGATCGAGTTTTGGGGGTTCTTCAATTTGATTTTGGCTTCTATGAACCACGTCCCTCAAGAAATTCAAATTGCTTAGTCCCTCTCCATTTTTCTTGGGCTATCCCTGCCCCCAGTGCCATTATCTCATCTATCAACTCCTCAGATTCCACAAGGTCATCCTTTCCAAAAATTAAAATTCTCTCAAGGGTGTCCTCAATCAATTGCGGCTAAGAATGAGAAGATATCAGTGCAGAAGTATTATCCAAGGTATTTATAAAATTACATGAATTAAAAGTAGAAGGAAGTACTATCCAAGGCATTTAATTAGTGTTTACACTTAAAATTACTTGTTGCACTAAAACTACACTTAAGGGCAAGTGCACCCTATCGCAAAAGTAATATAGGAGTATTTGGGACTCCAAGTATTAAACCCACAAAGATTGATGATAATTACTGGATTAATTACTTCCTTATGTTATCCAAACAATCAAGTTCAGTTTGTAATCAAATAATTAAAGACAAGAAGATGGTAGAAACGAAGAAAGATAAAGAATCACAAGCAAAGGTTCAATTATGGAAAGCCTAGGGTGCCTGGTTTCACTTATGTTACTACCTATGATATTACTTAATTTCTCAATGATATGTGTTCCTTATTGATTGCCTATCACTCACTCTAGAACTATTAATACACAATGGTCATGCAATATTAATATTATTTCCCCTAATCAGTTACCCCCAATGATCATGCAAGGCAAACAGTTAAAAGAAGCACAAAGAACTGACAAGTTTGTTAAGTTAATAACTGATTGAAAATAGGGGGTTACGCTTTGTACATGCAACCCCAAATCCGGTTAATCCTAGAAATCCGTTAATTAATTGTGGTACGGTCGCCAGTCAATTAATCAACTTGATAAAGGATGATCAAACCATTTAGAAATTCAAACGCAAGGATTAAACCAATCAATTAACAGAAACACTGAATCATATCAAAACTGGGAAAAACATCAAAGGTATTCAAACATATGATCCACCACACCCTAGGTATGGGTTTAGCTACGCATAGTCATAAAAATCACTATACAAATCAAAGCCATGAGGGACATGCTTTTAAGTGTAAACAATAATTTTATCTATTCCTCACTTGTGCTTTTATTTCTTTGCATTGGGGACAATGCTAGATTCTAAGTGTAGGGAGAGGAAATTACTTGTGCTTTATTCCTCTGCATTGGGGACAGTGCTAGATTTTTAAGTGTGGGGAGGGGAAATTCAATTTTTCCTTACTAGGTGCACACATTGTTTCACTTGATTTATCTGTCATATGTACTTAGTTGACTGTGATGATTGCTTCTTGTTTTTGGGTGATGATTTTGTGCCACATTGTTATAGAAAATTTGAGATCTATATCATTAGGGGACCCAATTTAATTTTTTTTATTGCTTTGACAGACATGTGACTAAAATTGAATTGAGATTATCATTTGAAAGCTGAAAATTAGCATGAGGTTCCTTGTTTGATTGCTTTTCATTGAATTGAACTACTAAATGTGAGACTTGAACCATTATAGGGGTATTTTCTAAATCATGAATATTCACCCCTCTCTTTGTTTGTGTGATGTTCCCCAAGTTTGTGCATTCTAGAACTTGTTTTGTGACCATTTCAAGGCGAATTTAATTTGCATGCATGTTGGAATATGATTGAGGCAATTTTATGTATTTTTGTGGCCTTCAGATGTGTTGTTTTGCTATGTACATTAGTTGCCCATTTTGAGCCTCAAGTAAAAAAAAATTTCCTTGGTACCCAAGTATAAATTCAAAATTGTTTGGCGGTAACCTCTTGGAAACATAAATGGAGCAATTAGATATGGATTGTATTCATGAGATATTGTTTATTTATGGTTGGCAAAGTGAAGTTGGGAATTTTTCTCTTCTCTTTTTGAAGAAAGAAAAATGTTATGAGAAAAAAAGTGAAATGATTGGAAATGTGTGTGAATTGAATTGAAAAAATAAAAATTAATAAAAAGAAAAGAAAGAAAGAAGAAGAGAAAGGAAAAGTATGGTAAAATGGGGAATTCGTTAGAATGGATGAATGATGTTATTCTGTAGTTCATTTCTAATGCCCTATTTATGCTCTAAGGGTTATTTCCTTAGTTCTTGATTTCTTTTAGCCCTTTGCATACCCCATTTCCTTCTTTTTCCTACCTGACATCATTCTCATGGCCACGTTACAACCCATGAAAGACCTCTTTATTCTAGATGCATGTAAACTATATAGTGGAGATTTGTCCTATAAACAAGCTTATGGTAATGTGCTTTCTCCTGGGAACTTGAGCGATAATTGTCTTTATCCGTATACACTTTGAGAATTGTGAGAAGAGTGACCCCCTTATTCATTGAGAAGTTTGATTTCATGGAACCTAAGCCTCTAATTGGGCAATCACTTGATTTTTCCCATAAAATTTTAAGGTTAATTTATCTATCATTGCTTGTTGAAGATTTAAGGTCCCTTGATGGTTGGTTCTTTGATTTTCTCAGGTTTCTTTTAGGCCAGGATTATTGCTTGAGGACAAGCAATCCTTAAGTGTGGGGAGGTTGATAAATTGCCGTTTTATATACTTTATTGTTGGGAAATTGGGTGTAATTTATTGTTTATTTGGAAATTATTGTGGATACTCACCCTATTTCTTGTGTTTATTGTAGGATACATTAACATGGCAGTGAATCATTAAATTTGGAGGAAAAAGGAGAATTCTGGAGGATTTTTGAAGAAATGACTGAGTTCTGAAGATTTCAGAGGAGCATGGCCGTGCTCAACATTAAGCACGACCTTGCTCATTAGAAGACCCATTATTGATCAACAAGGCCTTGCTCATTTTTAGAGTTGATGTTGTTTTCTTTAGCAAGATCGTACTCAATGTGAGCAAGACCGTGCTCATTAGCAAGACCCTGCTAGTATTCTCACTTTTAGCACGGTTTGATGTCGTTTTCATTAAGCACGGTAGTGCTCAACATTAAGCACGGCCGTGCTCGTGTTTCAGAAGCCCAATCACTTAGGTTTTCGTATTTGGCAATAAAAGGAAGTGGTTGGGGACAGATTTAGGAAGCTGGTTACACAGAAATAGAGCCGTCAAGTGAAGGACCGTCTCCCAGTTGATTCGAAGGCTGCTTTGCATCAAAAGGGTGTTCGGGTTTTAGTTTTCTATTTCTCTTTTATGGATTGTTACATAGCTTTGATTTGTATAGTGATTTTTATGACTATCGGTTGCTAAATCCTTACCTAGGGTATGGTGGATCTTTATGTTTGAATACCTTTGATGTTTTTCCCAGTTTTGATATGATTCGGTGTTTCTGTTAATTGGTTGGTTTAATCCTTGTGTTTGAATTTCTAAAAGGTTTGATCATCTTTTATCAAGTTGATTAATTGACTGGCCACCGTACCATAATTAGTTAACAGAACTCTAGGATTAACCGGATTTGGGGTTGCATGGATCATGCGTAATCCCCTGTTTTCAATTAGTTATTGAATTAACAAATTTGCTAGTTCTTTGTGCTTCTTTTAACTGTTTGCCTTGTATGATCATTCGGGGTAACTGATTTGGGAAATAATATTAATATTGCATGACCATTGGGTATTAATAGTTCTAGTATGAGTAATTGGAAATCAATAAGGAACACATATCATTGATAAATTGGGTAATATCATAGTTAGTGACTTAAGTGAAACCAGACACCCTAGACTTTCCATAATTGAACCTTTGCTTGTGATTCTTTATCTTTCTTGGTTTCTACCATCTTCTTGTCTTTAATTATTTGATTACAAACTGAACTTGACTGTCTGGATAACATAAGGAAGTAATTAATCTAGTAATTGTCATCAATCCATGTGGGTTCGATACTTGGAGTCCCAAATACTCTTATATTACGTTTGGGATAGGGTGCATTTCCCTTAACTGTAGTTTTAGCGCAAAAGACAGCTTCTTAACTTTCACACCCAGGAAGTAATCTAAGTCACCAAGTTCTTTGAGTGCAAACTCTAACTTTAGCTTACTAATGATCTGAGCAATCTGGGATGATGATGAGCCTGTGACTATGATATGATCCACATAGATCAGGATGTAAGTGCTGTGACCACCTGAGGAGTGCACAATTAGGGATGGATCACATCTACTGGACTTGAAGCCAAAGTGGATTGAGGTTTGTTTAAGCCTCTCAAACCAAGCCCGAGGGGCTTGTTTCAAGCCATAAATGGCCTTGTTCAGTTTACAAACCTGAAATTGATTGGAGCTTTTGAACTCAATAGGATGTTCCATGTAGACTTCCTCTGCCAGTAATCCATTAAGGAATGCATTGTTAACATCCAACTGCTTGATTGCCCACTGATTAGTGATGGCAAGAGTGAGTACCACTCTAACAGTAACCGGTTTAACCACAGGGGAGAATGTCTCTGTATAGTCAAACCCCTGCCTTTGGTGAAAAGCCTTTGCCACTAACCGTGCCTTATACTCATTAATTGAGCCATCTGGGTTTTCCTTTACACGGAACACCCACTTGCATCCAATGTCTTGCCTATGGGGAGGCAAGTCAAGTAAAGTCCATGTGTTGTTTTTGACCAAGGCATTAAACTCAGCCTGCATAGCCTCTTTCTAGTGAGGCTGATTCAGAGCTTCCTTAGGTGAATGTGGTTCTGCATGTGCCACGAGGACTTGAGAGACTATAGACTTTGACCTAGTGACCATGGGATGTTGATTGCAGGGTCGTGGTATAGGAGAATTAGACTGAGAAGAAAGGGAAGTAGAGTTGGGAGAACTTGGGAGGGAGACTGAGAAAGCTGGATCTTGGGGTGTTAAACCTGAGTGTAAGGAGGGTAGAGAAGAAGAGTGTGAGCTAGAACTAGTTGCAACATTAGGGGAGTTTATAGGTGCATGAGGACTAGGAGGTAAAGGAGACAAATATAGAGAAGGTGAGGGAATAGACTCGAGTGCAGGGCTTGAAGGAAAGAAAGTGGGTGGTAGTAATGTAAGAGGAATATGTGCTGAACTGACAGAATGAGGGACTAAAACTCAAGGGATAGTGTTGTCCTTGATTGCAAAGGGAAACTTGGTCTCATTAAATTGGACATCCTTGGAGATGTAGAGCCTACCATCATTTGAGAGGCATTTATAGCCTTTATGTGAAGAGGAATACCCTAGGTAAGTGCACTCACAGGACCTATATTGAAGCTTGTTCTTGTTTATAAGGTCTTAGACAAGGATAAAACACACACCTGATGATCTTTAGAAATGAGTAATCTGAGTTTTTTTTTTTTGTATAGGACAGTAAAGGGTGATTGTTGTGAGAGCTTAGGGGTTGGTATTCTGTTAATTACATAGACAACAGTGGTGAATGCATGGTCCCAAAACCTCATAGATAGGGAGGCTTGAGCAAGAAGGGCTAAGCCAGTTTCTATAATGTGTATGTGTTTCCTCTCAACACTCCCATTTTTATGGTGAGTGTGGGGACATATTACTCTATGGATGATCCCCAAATCAGCTAGAAATTTGGTGAATGGGGGAAATCCACACCCCAAAAAAAAGAGTTTGGAAAAACTTTATTATCGTTTACAATTGAACTTTAACTAACTCAAGGAATTGTTTGAAGATAGTTAAGGTTTCTGACTTCTGTTTTTAAAGAAATATCCAGGTAAACCGAGGGTAAGCATCAACAATAGAGAAATAATAGGAATGCCCTGATGCTAATTGCATAGGTGCTGGACCCCACAGATCTAAGAAGAGTAATTCAAAGGGTTTACTGTATGTAGTAGTTGAATCATTAGATGGAAATCTATGAGATTTACCAAAACAACAAGCAACGCATTGATCTGTAAACTTTTTATTAACAAAGGGAACATTACATTGTTGAACAATGTGTTTAATGGCTACATCATTGGTATGACCAAGTCTACAGTGCCAAGTATAGAAGGAACTAGGAGTGATATTCACTGTATTACTGCTAGGAAGTGGTGCATTACAATTCTGAATTGTTGCATTACAATTTGAAATACAAATAGGAACTTTATTTACATCATTATTGAAAGTAGAGTGACTAGTGACACTAAGGCAAGTATGAGAGACTTGAGTAGACTTCCCTGCCACAATGAGTTGAGGAAACATGGAGACCCTGAGAAGTGACTTGACCAGTAAGAAGAATCTGCTTATTAACCTGAGAAATTGCATCGAAGACATGAGAATGGAACTCAAATGTTACATGATTATCTTGAGAGAATTTACTTACACTTAGGAGGTTTTTAGTGATTTTTGGAACACAAAGTATATCACTAAGAAGAAGAGTAACACTAGAGTTATGAGGAGACAAAATACATGCAAAACCTGTTGAGATAATAGGGAGGCCAGAACCATTACCCATATACACCTGATCCAAGCCACAATTAGGTGTTTGCTATTGCAGATTGGTCAAATTTGAAGTGACATGGTGAGTAGCACCACTGTCAGCATACCACATCCCTGTATTTGCACTAAAACCTAAAGCTGCAATCATGGACATGAGACCATTGGACTGAGAAGCATGAGGATAAGCAGCCTGGGGGGGGGGGGATTCGGAAGATGCCAAGGCAGAGGCAATGATGATGGATTAGTCGAATTAGGAGCTCGTTGGACAGAGGTATAGGCCATAGGCGCATACTGAGCTGAAAATTGAGGAGACTGATTGTGATTCTGGGACTGGCTTAGTGAATAGTGCCTCGATTGAAACTGAGGTGGATGATACTGACTTGGAGAAGGCTATGCAGGATACTGGTTTGGTGGAGCAGTATAGGCTTGATCAAACCTATAGTAGTAGTTTAGTGCATCGTGGTTGGTGCGACGACAAATCTGACACTCCACACCTCCACGGTTGTAGTACCATCCACCTCTGCCTCTTCCACGGCCACCATAGCAACCACCACGTCCACCTCAATATCCATTTCCAGATTAGGATGAATTAGGTTGTTGGTACTGAGTATTATTAGGGAAGGAATTCGAAGGAGGTGGAGGATTCGATGATTGAACCTGATTGGAAGGTGGAGGATTGTAGGTGTGCGCTAAATTCACAGAAAACGCATCAACAACGGTCTTGGCTTTGAGCCTTTCCAAGTGCGACTTGTAACACCCCGTTTTTTTCGTTAAGTGTTGTTTATTTGTTTGTTTGATTGTTTAAGCCTTAGGACTTAGCTTAGAGTTGTTGTTGAGGGTTAAGTGGGATTTTTAGGCTTAAATCCCTTTCTAGTACATGAGCACGGTCGTGCTCATGTCCAGCACGCCCGTGCTCAAGGCTGTGTCTTGTGGCAGTATGGATCACAAACACGGTCGTGCTTAATAGGAAGCATGGTCATACAAGTGATTGGAGAGCACGCTCGTGCTTAGTAGGGTGCACGGTCGTGCTTAGGTCTGCAACCTATAAAATGGCACAGTAACCGAGGGTTTGCATTTTAAACCCTATTTTGGCAAAACAGAAACCCTAGTGCGGCTACCAACCCTTTCTTCCCTATTTTCTCTAAACCCATTGCATTGTTGGAGCTTTAGAGACTCTTGGGAAAGTCTAGTTCATCGGTGTTGATCCCTATAGGTAACAGTTCCTCTCCTTAGTGTTTCCTTTTCTATTATTTTAGATCTGGGAACTAATTGGTTAACCCTTTCTGTTTGACCAAGACTTGGAAATCTAACTGAGTCGCTCGAGGAACGCGTGGTTTACCGGTTGTGTTGTCATTATCAGTTTCTTCATACCAGGTATGGGGAGAAGGATAGTGTATACATTTGGCAAGGGGGTAGCGTAAGATGAGAGGTTCCTATAGCCCCGTTATTATTAATTATTGTTGATGCCATGGTATATTTAATGATATGTTCGTTTAGATTAGTTGCTATGATTGGTATTTGAATATTGGTATGTCTGTGGAAGGCCTGTTGTTTATTGTTGTAAACTGTTTATGAGATTGTATGTCAATGAGACTATGTCTATTATATGCCAACTATTGTAAGTTTAATGATATGCTCTATGTCATGAATTATTGACTGAACTGGTAAACTGGTATGTTATGATTATCATGTTGATTGGTTTAATGATGAGATTGATGTTGGTTTGTTAATAAGACCCTAATTGGTTAAAATAGGACTCTTAATTAACATAACGGTTAAGGGAATAATTCCCGTAATGTATTCATAAAATATGGATTAATAGTGAGATGTGAGGTTTACACCAAATGGTTTAGTTAAGACCCTAGGATTTGATTTGAGAGTGTTTGGGAGGTTTTAACCCAAGAACACCATGAATCTGCCCAGAACAGCACGACCAGCTCCAAGAGCACGACGGTGCTGAACAGGGAGCACGCCTGTGCTCCCAGTTTGAATCTGGAAGATGATCGCGCTTTAAGCACAGTCGTACAGAACAGGAGCACGACCGTGCATCAAGTACGGCCATGCTTAATAGGAAGCACGCCCGTGCTGCCCCTCCAGAACAAAATATGAGATTAAGGGTTTAAAGGGGTGTTTCATCCCTAATGTCCCCAATGATAAGATAATGCACCAATCGGACAAAGACAGTTAGATAACTTAATTGAAGATTAATTAAGATAAACAAGAACAACGAGTTGGTTAAGCCGGTGCCCAGTGGGTTACCGCACGTTGATAGACTTTGGTGCTTTTTGACCAAAGTGGCCTCGATGCTTTTTGGTCGAGGTGTTGATGAGTTGAACCTTAGTGCTTTTTGGCTAAGGGGGGCCTTGATCCAGAAGGGTCAAGGTGTTGATCACTACAAAAAAATACAGGATTACCGATCGCCAAAACCCGTCGGAAAAGCAAAAAATCTGTCGGTAATGCACGTTTCCAACGGACCAAAATCCGTTGGTATCCGGCTCGTAGGAAACGATTTCCGACGGACGGGTCGAATCCGTCAGTAAAGTTATCGACAGAAAAATCCGTTGGTAACGTTACCGACGGATTTTTCCGTAGGTAACGTTTCCGAAGGAAAACTCCATCGGTAACGTGGAAAATTCTGTCGGTATTTTTTTTTAAATTAATAATTTTTTTATTTAAATTTTTTATTTAAATCCGTCCTCGTCACCGGCGCTGCCGGCTTCGTCGGCACGCATGTCTCCCTCGCGTTGAAGTGCCACGGCGACGGCGTCCTCGGGCTCGACAACTTCAACGGTACTACGACCTCAGCTTGAAGCGCACACGCCAGAGGACGCTCGAATGCGCATGAGTGTTCTTCGTCGACGGCCGAATCTGGTGGCAGTCGCCCGGTGGTTTGTGGCGCCGATTGTCTAGGATGAGGGCGGTGGGGGAGAAGAAAGAAGGAAAAGAGAGGGAGAAAGGAAGAAGAAGAGGAAGGGGAAAGAAATGGTGGAGGTGTGGCCGGAGGGGGCTGGTCACCCTTGAGGAGAGGGAGAAGGGGCTTTGGGATTGAGGGACGAAATGAAATGGGGGAGATGGAAGAAAATGAATGAGGGGGGAGGGAAAAACTGATTTATAGATAAAAGAGGTTACCGACGGACAGGGATGTCAGTAACCTGGCGACGGATTCAAATTACCGACGACAGGATCCGTATTTCCGACTGACCCGTCTCTCGGTAAATAACCCAGATCGGACCAACCCATTATCGACGGAAATTTCCGTCGGTACCCCACTGCTCGCTCGACTTTCGAGACCCGTTTCCGATGGAAAATTTCGTCGGTAATTTACCGACGAAAATTCCCTAAGGTAATTTTTCCAGCCAAATTTTCGTGCCCTTTTTCCGTTGGACTTGCAGACGGATTTCCCGTGGTAACGATTCCGACGGCATTTCCATCGGAAAAGTCAGTGATTTTTGGTATTCAACATTTCTGATGGTTTTTTTTCGTCGGTATTTCCGTCGGTAAACGACCGCCGGTAAATCCATGTTTTCTTGTAGTGGATGTTGACGTTGATGTTGGTGATAAGTCTTGGGTGCTTATTGGCCCAAGCAAAAGAGGTGGTTGCCTTGTTTGTTGTTGTGCTCATGCATTCATACGTTGAAGTTGTTAGTGGGGGAAGTTCAATATAGGGGAGGTCGTCCTAGAGTACGGCGATCTAGCCAAGTCTCGGGTGGTTTACCCAAGGTTTGGTAAACCGTGCGTCCCCGCGGTGGCGTACCCTCGTTATGGTGCGTCGGCTATCCAAGGGGTTCACCCATAGTTTGGTGGACTGCTGGTGTTGGTGCTTTTTAGCCAATATGGATTTGTAACTCCGAAGTTGCCTTCTTGAGACAGTTTGGATCCACATGCATAACGGAGTAGCGAAGTAGTGTTGCACCGCATAACATATGTTGGTTGAGATGACATGCTGATATGATTATTTTATGTTGATGTTATGTTGTATATTGTTATGCCATGTTATGATGTATGTTCATCTTGCTTAACTACTTCCATGCCGTTGTGTTTACATGATTTCTTACTCCCCGTTTCTCTTTTTCCGTGTTGGCATGTATCTCTTATGTAAAGGACGGTGAACAGCCAGTGGAGGAGTGACTCTGAGGAGCCGCGACTCTAGCTAGGATGTTTAGTTTTTCCAATAGCTATAGTTTGTTGTTAGTTTCAGTTTCGTTGTATTCCGAGGATTTTATTCCGGAACGGTTATACCAGCTTTGTACATGATATCGGGGTTGGGTTTTGTTATGTTATTGCTTTGTTTATGTTTTATTTCTTTTAAAACTATGTTTCTTTCCGTGTTGAGTTGTTACAATGTAATATCTTTTATCCAAGTTTTTATTTTATTAAATAAATTCATGTTTTTATATTACCTCTTTTAAGTAAATGTTTTATATTAATATGCGGGGTAAAGGGTGTCACACGACTCATACGAAAGAAGAAGAGATTTGATCTCAGCCACCGAATGAGGATTGTTTCTGCTTTCTATTGTAGGAAAAAGGATATGATATTCCTCTGGTAAACCTTCCAAGATCGCATCCACATGTTCTTGAAGTGTGGTTGGATTTCCAATAGAAGCAAGCGCATCAACCAGAGCTTTGATGCGAAGCAAGTACTCATTGATCTTGCGATCTGCCTTTGAGATATGCCTCAATTCTGACCTCAATTACGCACTTCTTGCTTTCATTAAAGCATTGAAATGGTTATGGAGCTCATCCCAAAGCTCCCACACGTGTGTACATCCAATAACTCTGGCATGAACCAAATCGGATAAAGAATTCAACAACCAAATGAACAGATGTTGATCTTGCGCCTCCCATGCAAGGTATTATGGATTCGCATGATCTGTTATACGATCATCACCGGTTAGGTATCGCGGAGGGATTCTTGGACATGCAACATACTTTTCGAGCCTATTTGCGCGAATTACAGCTTCGACGACTTGTTTCCAGTGAAGAAAGTTGCTATCGGTGAGCTTAACAGTGACGATCTAGGAAAAAATGGAAGAAGAGCTTTGTGGTTGCGGAGGCGGCGGTGGCGGCGACAGTGGTGGCAGTGGTGGTGGTGGAGGATCGTGATTAGAAGTGGAAGCCATGGCCTAGAACTTAAGCTCTAGCTACCATGTTAGAATTAGAGAATGAAAGAGAAAGCATATAAGAGAAATGTAATTCTGTATTTGATTGATTGTTAATGTGAATGGTACATGGTATTTATAGGTACAGATTCATCACCGAATCTATTACCGACTCATCTGTCAGTTATAACAGTCTAGTCATCTATTCTATTAACTCACTATAAGCTAACTCACTCATATACACTAATAAGTCTAAGGTCGGGTATCCTTGGAGGTCAGGTTACTTGAGTGAGGTATCTTAAGGGATTAAAAAGGTAAAGGTGAGATATCCTTTATACTTTGATGTATGCTTGTAAAATAATTTGATTTTCAAGTAGTGGTATATCTCGTTTAAAATAAAAATAAAAAGTAGTGGTATATCTTAAGTGTTGCTTGAGGACTAGATGGATCATAGTGGTGGTGATCGAATTACGACATATTCCTTGAGTGATTTCTCCAACTCTTTAATTTTGCATTCAATCTTGTATTCTATTGTATTTTGCATTACATGATTATTCATGATAATTGGTATGCACTTGCTTCTAATTGTTTAAAGAATCATTGGTAAAGATGAATGATTTTTGTACATCAAAATGGGATACCATACGGTATCTCCTTTGTTTTTTGGATGTATTTTCGAGAAACGTGTATACAAACAAGATAAAAAGTAAGTGAGAGATAGAGATAAACATATACGGTGTCCAAAATTTGTGTTCAAATAATATAACTCTTGTTAAAAGAGTTTTTCATTCTTTCTATATTTTATAAGTTTATCTTCAACAAGAAATTTGTATCCTAATCTTACACTTTTAGGAAGAGGAGAAATTTTTTGAAACCCTGAACCAACAGTTTTGTGTAACCAGAAAAGAATAGCGTAATTTCTTGAGAAGTCTGCTTTTTTTTTTTTTTTTTTTTTGAGAAGTTAAAAGGTATAGTTTTCAGTCTTTTTTTTCGAGTTTTATATAAATATAAAAAAATCATTTTTAATGAAGAAAAAACCTAAACAAATGCCCTTAATTATTTGGTGGGTTGTTGGTACAGTGAACCATAACATAAAATAAATAAATAATGTTATCACTGCACCTCATCTATGTAGTATTGATCATATCTTGGTCTAGGGTGGGGTATCAAATTAAAACACCAAAAGTCTCGATCTAGTGATTGGTTGCAAGTTGCAACTTCAAAACCAAGTTACATAAAAGGGTCTTTGCTACTATCAAATTCTGGAATTAACATTTCTCAATCGAACCCTCACTCTCTTATTTATATGTCTTTATCAAAGCAAACCTATCTCAACAGAAGGGCAGGCACAATTGGGATAGTGTGAGAGACGGAAAGTTGGTTGTGTTGGTGGCAGATTAAAACATGAGATAGGGGACCCTGGCCATGCCCACTTTATAGCGGAAAGTGACCTTACAATTTGTGTGTGAGGTGCTGCATTGCAATTCATAAATGACAATTTAATCTTGACACCACATGCACCATTAATATTAATATGCATGGATATCTCTGAAACCCGAACCAAGTGGAGGCCACAATGCGTTATGAGAATTGGAAGGACCTTTGACTATTGCTTGCCCACCACAATTGATTATCTATCTACCGCGATTACATGGAAGCTCCATAGATATTTTGAAAAATATATAAATGAAAAAGTTATTTCCCACAACAATATTAATCAAGAGAAAGATTAAGAGCCTTTTGTATAAGATTAAAAAATAAATGATTTTGATATAAAATAATTTAGTGATTATTTTTAAAGATTTTAAAGAAAAGCAGAAGTAGATTTGTGTTTGTTTATAATTACAATAAAAAAATCATTTTTTAAACCGTAATTAGTTATAAAAATTGATTTTTTTTTTCAAAAGCTAATGAAAGTTGTTTTTCATTTTAACCCTATAAATGTTTTTTTTTTTGCTTTTTTCATTATTTTCAAAAACAAAGACAAACACACTAAGTTTTAAAAAATGATTATTTAATTAAAAAAAATAATTTTTTAACAAAATAAATAATAATAAATGCACTCTAAATCACTGGAAAAAGAAATCTATGTTATATTTAACTATATCTCTCTTTCCTTTCTGTATTTGATTAAGTATTTCATAGAAATTACTGTAAGACTAACTTTCAAACAATCACGATTAGGACGTCTTATCAACAATTACTTTTATATTTAATCTCGACTATGAGCATGCATCATTGATATTAATGAATAAAAACCAATAATACGAGTGAATATTTAAATTCGTCCTTGAAAAAAATGTAGGTCCCAATTTAGTTTAAGAAATGGAAAATCACAGTATGAATCATAAGAAACTAAAATGATGGTGAAAATAATTTTTAATAGGGAGTAATGTATACCTAAAATTTGTTATAAAAAAATTAATTTGACTGATAATTGAGATTAGAAAAATACTAGCAATGTATTTTGTAGCACTCTCTTTTATTGATCAAAGTTAACGTGGGTCAATTTGAGATTCATCTCAATTAATGAAATCTATTTCTAAAATAATGAGATTTATGAATTTCAAAATATAATTTCGGTTTCCAGTGTTCCCACGTGGCAACCACAATCTCATTGGACTCTCGAAGCTCAGGCAACGTGGCAACGGCATAGTCAGTGCCACCACTCTCAGCGTTTGATTATGACTCGTCACATCCTTCGTTATTGCCTGAATGCGGCCCCACCGCCTTTTCACTACAATTTTATCGCTGTTATAATATAAAGATGTATTGGAATAAAAATTTGAATATAATATTATCGTAATTTTGTTACTTCATGTCTCCATCATATATTATTATGTCTTTTAAAATGTTTAATCTTTTTTAATAATTGTTTTAAAAATTACACATATGTAATGTGTAATTAATTAATACTATATACAATTGTATAGTAATAACATATCAAAAAAAAATTTGACTTCTAAAAGTTAGCTACTGTTTCTTTTTTTTTTTTGTGGTAAATCCACGTTATCCTCCGATCGAGAGTCAGAGACTAATCGTTCGAGATACTGAGATTTATTTAAGTGGTTGATCTCTCCCATCAGACAATTAAAATTTTAATTTCTGACTAACTTTTAAGAGAAATGAAAACCAACTTTACATATAATCCAACACCATAAATTTTTATAATTTTTTTTTTTTCAGAAGTATGGCAACCAACTCTTATGGGCTCTCTCTATTAAGAGTGTGTTTGGGAAAGTTGGAAAAAAATAAATTATGCTGATAATCCATTATATATGTATAATCGATTATTGTAAAAATCAATTATATCAAATCTATTTTCGTTTGGGTATATTTGCTGAAAAGAGATTAAGGCAATTTATTTCGTTTGAATGGTTAAAAAAAATCATTTTTTATAAAGTAAATTATGAAAAATTGTATGAAGTTATCTAATGAGCAAATATTTTCCCCCTTCACCTGTGCACATAAATAGGCACAACAAAATATTCTTCCACATAATAATATCAATGACCGAAAAATAAATAGCAATGACACCACAAATTTTTAACATGGAAAACTCCTCAGTGTAGGATAAAAACCACGGGACCAAGTCCAGCAAAAACTTCCACTATAAATAATAATGGGTACACCAAGTCTTCCTAGAAATACTAGGGAACACCAAATCAACGATACTTCACCTAAAAGGTGGATACAAATAAGCAACAAGAGAGAAATTCCACAAAAATGGGTATAACAACCCAGCTCAAAGAGAAGGCAAAACAACAATATAATGATATCAAAATATTGCTCTTAACATTAGGAACAACATACTAAAATTTCATTAAGAACGGAAGCAATTTACTCATCTGATGAAGAGCACAATGTCCCTACTATTTCTTCTTCTCTGGCACCGTTCTCCTCTCTCTCTCGGTTCCCTTTCTTTTTCTTTTGCTTCACTTATTGTAGCCACACACACACACACTTACTTTCTTTCTTTTATTCAAACCCTTTTTTCAAATGCCACTTGGGCTTGGGCCATTGGCAACTTTTTTTTTTCTTTTTAAAATAATGTGGGACCTACTTAGGAGTGACCCACCCAACAAATCTCCCCCTCACTACTCAAGTGGGAAGATACTGCTCGACCAAGCACACCTTCTTTCTGCAGCAAATCAACTTTGTCATTGGCAAGGTCTTTGTCATCATATCTGAACCATTTTCATCAGTATGAATATTTTCAAGTGCAAATACCTTCATCTCTAGTGCATCTCGTATCCAATGATACCTCGCCTCAATGTGCTTTGACCTGGAATGAAAAGTCGGGTTCTTGCTGAGATGGATAGCACTATGACTGTCACAATAACACAAACTTCTCTTGCTTGAGGCCCAACTCTTGTAGGAATTTCTGCATCCACAAAAGTTCTTTAGAAGCCTCAGTGATGGCAATATATTCAGCCTCAGTGGTAGACAAAGCAACACATTTTTATAATTTTGATTGCCAAGACACCGCCCCCCTGCAAAAGTCATCAAGTACTCAGAAGTAGATTTTCTAAAATCAATATCACCAGCCATATCTGCATTTGTGTAGCCATCTAACACAGGTTGACCACCCCCAAAGCATAAACATACTCTAGAAGTGCCTCTGAGATACCTGAAAATCCACTTCATTGCTTGCCAGTGGTCTCTACCAGGATTAGAGAGCAAACGACTAACAACTCCAATAACATGGGCAATATCTGGTCTTGTGCATACCATAGCATACATCAAACTACCAACCGCGAACACATAAGGAACCTTCTTCATCTCCTCCTTGTCTTTCTCACTTGTAGGGCATTATTGAGAACTCAACTTGAAATGACTTGCAAGTGGAGCACTAACAGCTTTGGAATTGATCATGTTAAACCTCTCTAACACCTTCTCAATATACTTATGTTGAGACAACCACAATTTACCATTCTTCCCGTCACAAGTAATTCTTATGCCAAGGATTTGCTTTGCAGGACCCAAGTCCTCCATGGCAAAGGACTTGCTCAAATCCTTTTTCAGACAATCAATCTTCTTAGTGTCATGACCAACAATCAACATGTCATCCACATATAGTAAGAGGATAATAAAATCATCATCAGAGAATTTCTTCACAAACACACAATGATCAGATGTAGTTTTACTATAATGATATTTCTCCATGAAAGAATCAAATTTCTTGTACCATTGCCTTGGTGCTTGCTTGAGTCCATACAAACTTTTCTTCAACTTGCACACAAGCTGCTCTTTTCCTTTGACCTTGAAGCCCTCAGGTTGTTCCATATAAATTTCTTCCTCCAAATCACCATGAAGGAATGTTGTTTTCACATCAAGTTGTTCAACCTCTAGGTTCAAGCTAGCTGCAAATCCAAGCACAACCCGAATAGAGGACATCTTTACCATGGGTGAGAAAATTTCTTCAAAGTCAATGCCCTTTCTCTGATTAAAGCCTTTCACAATCAATCTTGCTTTGTATCATGGTTGGAAGCTATTCTCTTCTGTTTTTAACTTGAATACCCATTTGTTCTTGAGTGCTTTCCTACCCTTAGGCAACTTCACCAATTCAAATATGTGATTCTCATGCAAGGAATTCATTTCTTCTTGCATGGCCTTCAACCACTCTTCCTTGTGAACATTTACAATGGCCTCTTCATAGCTTTCTGGCTTTCCACCATCAGTGATCATCACATACTCATGTGGAATGTATCATTGAGAAGCATGACGCTCTCTAGTAGATCTTCTCAATTGAGGCTCAACTGGTGGCTCAATTGGAGCCTCTTCAACTGGCTCATCATGGTGAGGTGCAGGGTCATCAGTTGCATTCCCATCATCTACCTGTATATCTCCACCATCAACAAATGTTCCACTAGGAGGTTTAGGCACAACATCAATATAACTTCTGGAAACTAGTTTATGTTTCTCAGCTTTCTCAAAATCTTCAATGGTTTGGTCTTCAAGAAATATCACATCTCTGCTTCTAATAATTTTCCTCTTCATGACCATAACCTAAGAAGATACACTATTTGTATTTCCCATCAAGCTTGGACCTCTCACCCCTTGGAATGTGAACAAAAGTTCTGCAACCAAACACTCTCAAATGACTATAAGAGACATCTTTCCCTATCCATACTCTGATTGGAACATCACCATCTAGTGTCACAGAAGGAGAAAGGTTGACCAAATCCACTACAGTTCTCATTGCTTCACCCCAAAAGGTTTTGGGTAATTTTGCATGAGAGAGCATACACCTGATTCTGTCATTAATGGTACGATTTTTTCTCTCTGCAACTCCATTATGCTGAGATGTCTTTGGAACTATCTCTTCTCAAGCCTGATTCCATGTTCTTTGCAATATTATTCAAACGGACCCCGGTATTCACCACCATTATCTGCTCGGATACATTTCAACTTGCTTCCTTTTTCTCTTTCAACACTTGCATGAAAGTTCTTGAAGACACCAAGTACCTCCTGGTCTTTAGATTTCAAAGCAAAAGCCCACACTTTTCTAGAGTGATCATCAATAAAAGTAACAAAATATGAAGCACCACCAAGAGATTTACAATCCATAGTGCAAACATCAGTGTGAACTAAATCAAGAACATTTGGCCTCCTATTAGGACTAGAACTATGAAATCAAATTCTATGTTGTTTTCCAACAAAACAATGAGAGCAAGTATTTAAAGGTGTACCTTTCATAAGAAGAGAATTTTTCTTGGCAAGGATGTTGAGTCCTTTCTCACTCAAGTGACCAAGGCGCATATGCAACAAATCAGAAGAAGCATCTTAAACCGCATTTACTTCCTCCTTGCTTAACTCTCCAGGCATCCTGTAGAGAGTAGTGAAACTTTCTTCCTTTGCTACCACTAGTGACCCTTTGGTGAGCTTGCAAAGGCTGAAACACCTTTTTGATCCTTTATCTTTTGGTGAAAATTAGTTTTGGTCATTTATCTTTTAAAAGATTCATTTTGGTCATTTATCTTTCAAATGTTACTCAAAATAGTCTTTCTGTCAGATCTGTTACCGGATTCCGTTAATGACCCGACAGAATCTGGGCAATTCTTCTCAAAACTTCTTCCCCTTCATCTTATTTATTCTAAAATCAAATTACACATACTCATCCTTCTCAAAACCCATTTCCCTTCTTCTAATTTTTTTTGAACACCGTCTTCATTCTCCTCCCCTCACAAACCCTAGCCTCTTCTTCTTCTCAAAAAATCACAGTTTAACATAATCAAATTATAACGATGCTTGATTTGAAAAGATTTATATGCTGGCTCTACTTACAATCCACATTGTAAAATACAACGTGACAAAAATGTCAGCATACCTAACAAGACGGAAAACTTACACTTTACAGCTCCTAAAACGTTTTCCTACACACCTCCTACATCTTCTGTACTATGGATAAACTTGAAGAATTTGAATCATCTAAAGTAATTTCCACTATCTTGTGTAAGTCGTCAAACAGAAGCAGAATAAATCAAGTTAGCTAGCACATCATCAAATTCTTCAAGTTCACCAGAATCTCGTAATTGACTGTATGATGGAGCAATAAAATCTGCTGCAATTTCAACCAACTTCCACAAAGAGAGGCTATAAGCAATTTTGATTATTTTAATGGACAGATGCTTGGCAGAATCAAGACAAGACATAATCACATCCATCTCGTTATAATTTGAGAAGAAGAAGAGACTAGGGTTTATGAGGGGAGGAGAGTGAGGATGGGTTTCAGAAAAAATTAGAAGAAGGGAAATGGGTTTTGTGAAGGATAGGTATGTGTAATTTGATTTTAAAAGAAATAAGATGAAGGGGAAGGAGTTTTGAGAAGAACTGCCCATATTTCGGTGAAATAGCCAGATTCCGACGAATCTCTGGCGGGTCATTAACGGAATCCGGTAACAGATCTGACGGAAGGACCATTTTGAGTAACATTTGAAAGACAAAGGACTAAAATGAATCTTTTAAAAGATAAATGACCAAAATGAATTTTCACCAATAGATAAAGGATCAAAAAGGTATTTTAGCCGCTTGCAAATGCCACCACCAAAGTAAGTGTGATAGCTCTCAATGTCCAAGGCTTTAGCAGATTTTAAGTTGAGACGGATATCCGGAACATGTCTAACATTCTTCAATTACAGCTTGCACCCAATGCTAGTTTCAATCCAAACATCTCCAAAACCAACAATTTTACATACCCCTTCATTTCCCATTTTAACTGTGCCAAAATCACCAGCAGTATAAGATGAGAAGAAATCACGCCTAGGAGTGACGTGGTATGAGACTCCAGAATCAATAATCCAACTATAATAATGACATGCTAGATTTATAGAATTATCATCATAGACAATGTAAACATCGCTATCAGATGCAACTGCAGCTGTGTCTTTATCATTTTTCTTTTCTTTATCTCCATCTCTTTCCCTTGACTTTTCTCTCTTGAGGAACCTGCATTGTCTTTTGATGTGTCCCACCTTGCCACAGTGATAAATGTCACTTCTTTTCTAGTCCTGGACTTGCTTCTTGACTTGCTACGACTGTCAGATTTTTCATGCTTATGGAAATGTCTGGTTTGGCTTCTCCCCCGTGACTCTGCAACTAGTGCTTCTGACTGAGTGGAGGTAACAATCAAACCACGCTCCTTTCTTCTGGCCTCTTCAGTCAACATGCTCTCTTTTACCATTGACATTGTCAACTTCCCATTAGGAGCTGAATTAGTCAGTGTCACAACTAGGAATTCCCAACTGTTAGGCAAGGAACTAAGCAACAACAAAGCTTGCAACTCATCATCTAATTTAATATCTGCTACTGTCAACTGCTTCACAGTATTCTGAAAAATACTCATATGCTCAGCCATTGAATCCCATTCTTTGTATTTCATATTCACCAACTTCCGGATCATAAATGCTTTATTTTGCATATTCTTCCGCTCATACAGCTCGACCAATTTCTTCAACATTTTCTGGGCTTCTGTTTGTGTCTACATGAGGATATACACTCAAATCTAGCCACTGCATAATCAAAGCAACTTCCTTTCTATTCATCTTCTTCCATTGACTTTCATTTTTATCCTTGGGTCGAGCAATGTCCTCCTCAATGGGATCATACAAGTCCTTGCTGTATAACATATCTTCCATGAGGGTCTTCCAAAGTGTATAATTTGTAGAATTCAATTTAATCATATTTGGCCCTTGATTTTCTTCAATTTAAATGCACAGAACAGAACAACATAAGCTCTAGATACCACTTTATTGGGAAACACTAGAGATAGCAATCTCTAATGAGCAAATATTTTTTCCCTTAATCTGTGCAAATAAATAGGCACAACAAAATATTCTTCCACTGGATAATATCAATGGCAGAAAAATAAATAACAATGACACCACAAATTTTTAATGTAGAAAACTCCTCAGTGTAGGTATAAAAACCATGGGACCAAGTCCAGCAAAAACTTCCACTATAAATAATAATGGGTACACCAAGTCTTCCTGGAAATACTAGGGAACACCAAATCAACAATACTTCACCTAAAAGGTGGATACAAGCAAGCAACAAGAGATAAACCCCACAAAAATTGGTATAACAACCTAGCTCAAAGAGAAGGCAAAACAATAATATAATGATATCAAAATATTGCTCTCAACACCAGGAACAACATACTAAAATTTCATCAAGAATGGAAGTAGTGTACTCATCTGATGAAGAGCACAAAGTCCCTACTATTTCTTCTTCTCTGGCGTTGTTCTCCTCTCTCTCGGTTCTTTCTGTTTCTTTTGCTTCACTTATTGTAGCCACACACACTTGCTTTCTTTCTTTTATTCAAATCCTTTTTTCAAATGTCATTTGGGCTTGGGCCATTAACAATTTTTTATATTTTTTTTCTTTTTAAAATAATATGGGACCCACTTAGGAGTCACCCACAGCTTATATTAATAATATTGATGTTCTTTTTAAAATTAGAAGTTGTTTATTTTGTTATATCTTGTCATCAAGATTTTTTTTCCTATTTATTAAAAATTGAATAAAATTTGTAAAATTTTTTCACGACTATGAAAAACATGTGAAAATAATTTTTTTTTAGATTTAGAATTTAATGATTAAGAAAACTTGAAAAAATCTTTCAAAAAAAAAAGAAGAAAACTTGGAAAAAAAATCCTTCACACTAACACGAGAAGCACCCCTAATATTGTCATTAGTCTCGATGCAGCATCTATTATGCATGCGATAGAACCAGCTCGCTCCTCACCCACCAAAGGTTTTAGAGGAGGGGAAATGATTAGAGATAAGTTGGGAAAGAGAGTTCTGAGATAAAAAAATAATCAAATGGAAATTATCTAACAACTCACTCTTTCAATTGGCTAAAAAACAACTTTTTAATATGAAAAACAACTGAAATATGGAAATTTAATCTTTCCCAAACACAGTCTAACTCTAAAGTTACATTTGGATGGGAAGAAAAGTGAAGGAAAGAATAAAGAGAGAAAGAAAAAGAGGAGAAGCAGAACTTTTTTTTCCTCATTTGATTGTGTTAGAAAAAGGAAGGAAATAAAAAAAAAATGTGTGAGCCCACAAGGAAAAAGTTTTCCTCTCACTTTGAAAAGAAAAATGAGAAAAAAAGTGTAAAAACGTAAATACATATATATGACCTAATTATAATATTTCATTTTTATTTAAGAGTATTTATGTCACTTCAAAATATTTTTTTCCCTTGTCTCTCACTTTATACACAATCAAACAAGAGAAGAAAAAAGTATTAGTTTTCTTTCCTTTCATTTTTACTCCTACAAACTAAATAATCATATTATTTTTCACTCTTTTTTTTCCCCATTCTCCTTTCTTTTCTTTCACTTTCTATCCTAAATCAAAGAGAGTGTAAGTCAAGCGAACTTATCTAAGTTCACAAAAGCAGGGCTTAGGCTCTTATGGAAAAATGACCCTATTTATGTTTTGGTTAATGACCAAACTAACTTGAGTTACACTTTGATTCACTACTTGCTTGCCAAGTTTAAATGTTTGTATAAGATATCATCAATGCAAGGAAAAGGATGCGAAAGATCAAAGGAGCAAAAAGAAGGATCATGAATGAATACTTGAAGATGAAGAATTACAAAGAAGAATCTCAAGCAATATTAGATTTTCATGTAAAGAAATTTTTAAGTTTTTCTTTTTGAAAATAGCTCTCTCAAAAACAAGTTAAAAAGGTTTTCATAAAGTAAAATGAACTTAGAATGAACAAGAATTAATTGAAAGTTCTATATATCTATGTGTACATCGATTTACTTTCAGTTAATTAACTAACTTTTAATGAAAACCTATGTGTACATCAATGTATAAATAGCATACATCAATGTATACATCGATTGATTATGACTGACTTGATAAAAATGCAAAGCAAGCTTCAGTACATCGGTTGCACAATCGATGTATAAGGTGAAACAGAAGCTAACACTTTTTGAAAGAAGCATACAATCGATTGTACAATCGATGCATAAGGCTAAACAGAAGCCAACATTTGTTGTAATGTGCATCCAATCGATTGTAACATCGATGTATACACAGAACAGAAGTTAAGTCTTTTGCAAATGATAGAACAATCGATTAGTACATCGATGCATAAGCCCAAACAGAGGCAAAGACTTTTGAAACCAATTATGCAATCGATTGACCAATCGATGTAAAGACTTCCGGGCTGAGAATGCTTATGATTTTCAAGAACACAATCAATGTACACATCTATGTATCAGTCAGAATCAAGAATTTTCAAGAACACAATCGATTAGGCAATCGATGTATTCAGTTATAAAAATTGAATCTTTGATTAATACATCGATTAGACAATCGATTGACTGATAACTGAATTTTTCAATGAAAGTTTATTTTGATCTTAACTGACTTTTGAAGTGTGCCTAGCGGATCTATTTTGATATACTACTATATAAAGGCATGGGCAAACACTTTCTAAACAACAATACATTCAATACTGAGATTAAACACGAAATTCATTGAGAGAGCTTTTCATTGAGAATACTTGAAATATTTCTGTTAGAGCTTCAATTTGTAATACTTGATTTCTTAGAATCAGAATCAAAAACCTTTCTTACTGCAAAAGGAAGATTAGAAAGAAGGTGTTCTCTTTATGTAGATCAAGAGTAGAAGGGACTCTTGATGGTTTGACAAGAGTAGAAGGGACTCTTGGGAATTACAAGATTGCTTTGACTGAAAGACTTTCAATTGGGTAGAAGGAACCTGGGAGTTGAAGCTTGTAAAGAATCCTGTAATTTTTTTATTTTAGTGGACGAAACTCACTGTGAAGTGGGGACTGGATGTATGTTACCAGATGAGGTAGCTGAACTACAATAAAATCTCGGTTTGTATTTCTCTCTATCCCTTAACTCTCTTAATTGCTTTCATTTAATGAATGTATGTTTAGGCAATTGTTAAGGATCAAATTTGTGAACGCTCAATATCTGAAATCAATCTTTCCATCTCTTTTTCATATTAAAAGAACAAAGTCTTGAATCAATCACTAAGAAAAAACTTGTTTTGCTAAAGTTGGTTGACAAAAAATTTTCAAGAAGCTTAGAAAAGTTTCAGTTTTTGCAAAAAGGGGAAAAAGTTTTTCAAATCACCCATACTCAATTCAACCCCCCTTTCTTGAGTATTTAGAAGCCACAACCAACAAGTGGCATCAGAGCTTTCACTCTTGTGTAAAGCTTAATAGCTTAAGAGGATGGCTTCAAATGACATCTTGGGAGAAGGGGCTTCTCTAGCAAGACCCCCTGCATTCAATGGCACCGCCTACATGTATTGGAAAGAAAGGATGTTAATATTCCTTGAGGTAAGTGGTCTTGATGTATTAGATGTTGTTGAGAATGGTCCATTCATCCATTTTATTCTTGATGCAAATGGTGCCAAGACAAATAAGCCTAGAGCTGATTGGGATGATGATGACAAGAAAAGAGTAGGTTATAATGCTATAGCTAAAAATATTATAACTGCTGCTTTGAGTTATGATGAATTTTTCAGGGTATCTAATTGTAAGACAGCAAAGCAAATGTGGGATACGTGGAAAATTACTCATGAAGAGACAAGTGATATGAAGAGAGAGAGAATGAATTCACTCATGCACGAGTATGAAATCTTTCACATGAAGAAAGATGAAGACATCAATGATATGCAGAGGAGATTCACCTATATTGTGAATCAACTAAATGGACTTGGAAAGACAATTTCAGATGAACAACAAATCAAAAAAGTCATGAGATGCTTGACAAGAGAATGACAACCAAAAATCATTGCTATAGCTGAATCAAGAGCCTTGGAAACCATGAACATTGCTACATTGTTTGAAAAGCTCAAAGAACATGAGATGGAACTTCATAGACTGAATGATCATGAAGAGAATGAGAAAACGAAGAAAGGCTTATCACTAAAAGCACAAATCTTCAATGAAGTTCTTGATAGTGATGAAGATGAAGAAGTTGAGGAGGATGAAGGCTCGGAAGAAGATATGGGACTGTTGGTTAGAAAATTTAAGAGGTTTCTCAAGAAGAAGAAAACCCTCAACAAAAAGCCCTCAAAATTCTTTTCCAAAAAGAATTTCTCAAAAGGTGAAAGTTCAAATACAAATGTAAAATGCAATGATTGTGGCAAACCTGGACACTACAAGAATGAATGTCCAAAGCTTCCAAAGAAGGACAAACATGACAGCTATGAGTCCAAAGACAAGAATAATAAAAAGCCAAGAAGAGCATACATAGCATGGGAGGAAAATGACATGGATTCCTCTGAAGAATTTGAGGAAGAATAGGCAAATCTCTGCCTTATGACTAGTCATCAAAGTGACAATGAAAATGAATATTATGTAAATCATCTTCCCCCTACTTATGATGAATTACAAGATGTTTTTGATGAATTGCAAAGTGAATATTTGAAAATAGCTAAGCAATTAATGTCATCTAGGAAAGTCATTGCTAAACAATGTAGTGATTATGCAACTCTTCAAATTAATAATAAGGAATTAGAAGCTTAAAACAGTAGGCTAAGTGCATCTAGTTCTACATGCTCTAATTGCAATATTCTGGAAAAAGAGGTAGAAAAAATAAAAAGCACTCTCTCTAAATTCACAATGGGAAGAGATAACCTAAATGCCATACTAGGACAACAAAAAGGAGTGTATCATAAAGCTGGAATAGGTTACCAACCAGCAATGCATGAAAAAGCTTTTAGGAAACTCTTTGTTGCACCTAAGTCATCTACGAGTCCTTTTGTCAAATGTTTCTATTGTGCAAGAAAAGGACACATTGCTTCTACATGCTACTTTAGAAATCCTTCAAGGATAAGTATCAAACAAATATGGGTTCCTAAGCAAACTTATGTCATGACTAACACCAAAGGACCCAACAAAATTTGGGTACCTAAGACAAATGGTTAAAAATCTATTTTGTAGGTGTGTTTGAAGGCTAAAAGCTCAAGTTGGTATTTAGATAGTGGCTGCTCCAAACACATGACTGGGGACATCACAAGATTCACTTCCTTTAATTCCAAACAAGGTGGAAATGTAACATATGGAGACAACAACAAAGGTAGAATACTTGGTGTTGGCACTATTGGAAAAAGTCCAACAACTCATATTGAAGGAGTTCTCTATGTTGAAGGACTCAAGCACAATCTTCTAAGTATAAGTCAACTTTGTGACAAAGGGTATAAGGTAGACTTTAACTCAAATATGTGTATGATTGAATCTAGACATGATAAGAACATGAAGTTGATTGGAAATAGAGTAAACAATATCTATATGCTAGATCTAGACAATTTATCTTCTAATGATGCATGTTGCTTAATTTCAAAAGAAGAAGAAAATTGGTTATGGCATAGGAGAATAGCTCATACTCACATGGATCACTTGAATAAATTGATTTCCAAAGAACTTGTAATAGGTTTACCTAAGAAAAAGTTTGTCAAAGATGGTTTATGTGATGCTTGTTAAAAGGGAAAGCAAGTGAAAACTTCCTTTAAAGCTAAAAACATTGTTTCAACTAGTAGACCTTTACAATTGTTGCATATGGATTTATTTGGTCCTTCAAGAACAAAAAGTTTTGGTCGAAATCTTTATGCTCTTATGATTGTTGATGATTTCTCTAGATATACTTGGACATATTTTCTAGCACATAAAAATGAAACTTTTCTGCTTTTAAGAAAATGGCTAAGCTTGTACAAAATGAGAAAGACATCAAAATTGTATCTATAAGGAGTGATCATGGAGGTGATTCCAAAATGTCGAATTTGATAATTTCTGTGATGAACATGGTATACAACACAACTTTTCAGCACATAGAACTCCACAACAAAATGAGGTAGTTGAGAGGAAAAATAGATCTCTTGAGGAGATTTCTAGAACCATGTCGAATGACTCTAACGTGCCAAAATACTTTTAGGCAGATGCTGTTAGTACAACTTGCTATGTACTAAATAGAGTCTTGATTAGACCAATATTGAAGAAAACTCCATGAGTTATATAAGGGTATAAAACGAAATATTGCTCACCTACATGTCTTTGGTTGTAAATGTTTTGTGATAAATAATGGCAAGGATAATCTAGGTAAATTTGATACTAAAGCTGATGAGGGTATTTTCCTAGGTTATTCTTTGTCTAGTAAAGCTTTTAGAGTTTACAATAGAAGAACTCAAACTATAGAAGAATTTATACATGTTACATTTGATGAATCTAACCCCAAAAGGTTGGGAAAGGATATTTGTGATGATGTTGAAGAAACATCTGAAGAAACTCAACTTGAAGAAAAGCAAGATAATGCAAAAGTAGGAGTTGTAGAGAATCCAACAGAGGAACAAAATGATGAACTACCAAAGGAGTGGAGAATTGCAAACAATCACCCTTTAGACAATATTATTGATGAAATATCCAAAGGATAACTACTAGACACTCTTTAAGAAATGCATGTAAAAACATGGCCTTTGTTTCTCAAATTGAACCAAAAACTATAGATGATGCAATAGTTGATGAAAACTGGATTATGGCAATGCAAGAAGAACTAAATCAGTTTGACAGAAACAAAGTTTGGGAACTTGTTCCAAAACCCAAGGATAAACAAATAATTGGTATAAAATGGGTGTTTAGGAACAAACTTGATGAAAATGGGATCATAGTAAGAAATAGGGCTAGATTAGTAGCCAAAGGCTTTAATCAAGAAGAAGGAATAGATTATGATGAGACATATGCACATGTGGCTAGATTAGAAGCTATTAGAATGTTGCTAGCATTTGCATGTATCATGAATTTCAAGTTATATCAAATGGATGTTAAAAGTGCATTCTTATATGGCTTTATACAAGAAGTATATGTTGGTCAACCACCTGGTTTTGAAATGAATGAATTTCCCAATCATGTTTATAAACTTACCAAAGCCCTATATGGACTTAAACAAGCTCCAGAGCTTGGTATGAAAGATTGAGTAATTTCCTATTACAAAAAGGTTTTACTAGAGGCAAAGTTAACACAACACTTTTCACAAAAAGAAGAGGTCAAAATATACTACTTGTACAAATATATGTTGATGATATTATATTTGGTGCTACTAATAATTAATTGTGTAAGGAATTTTCTAAGTTGATGTAAAATGAATTTGAGATGTCCATGATGGGAGAACTTGCTTTCTTCTTGGGACTTCAAATTAAACAATGCAATGATGGAACCTTCATAAGCCAAGCAAAGTATTGCAAGGAACTATTGAAGAAGTTTGGCATGGAGAATGCAAAGGAAATGGAAACTCCAATGAGTCCATCATGTTACTTGGACAAGGTTGAAAAAGGTAAAACTGTAGACATAGCCAAGTACAGAGGTATGATTGGCTCCTTACTTTACCTTACAGCTAGTAGGCCTGATATAATGTTTAGTGTTTCCATGTGTGCAAGATATCAATCAAACCCTAAGGAATCTCATTTAACAACTATAAAAAGAATCATGAAATATTTGCTAGGAACTAAAGATATGGGTTTACGGTATCCTAAGGGATCAACTTGTAATCTAATAGGATACTCTGACTCTGACTTTGCTGGATGCAAGTTGGATAGAAGGAGTACTAGTGGAACCTACCACTTACTTGGGAACTCACTAGTTTCCTGGTTTAGTAAGAAACAAACAAGTGTGGCTTTGTCAACTGCTGAAGCAGAATATGTGCAGCAGGAAGTTGTTGTGCACAAATCCTTTGGATGAAACAACTCATTGACTATGGTGTTCTCTTAGAGAAAGTGCCAATCAAATATCACAACACTAGTGCTATAAATCTAACTAAGAATCTATAATGCATTCTAGAACCAAACATATTGAAATAAGACATCATTTCATAAGGGGTCATATTTAAAGTGAAGATATAGTTATTGAATATGTTGATACATCTAAGCAATTAGCTGATATTTTCACCAAGCAATTGGCTAAAGAAAGCTTCTATTATATAAGAAGAGAATTGGGAATAATTGATCCAACCTATGCTTGATGGTTTGAATGATTGAATGCATGATTGTTTGATATTTGATCTCTGTGCATCGATTAGATAATCGGTTAGCTTAAGCCAAAACCATAACCTCATAGCTTATACACAGATTGTACAATCCACATATAAATCTAAAAGTCCGATTTTAACATATTTACATCGATTGTTACATCGATTGATCAAAGTCTTTTAAACATAGAAAACTCTAACACATCGATTGATACATCGATTGTTAGACAAAATCAGAAAACATGACTCTCTAGAAGTTCTTATACATCGATTTCAACATAGATTAACCTGCTATAAAAATATGAAAATCCTAATCTAATATGATATAAATCGATTCGTACATCGATTGATCTACTGATCCAAAAAGCACTAGTCTCTGTAAGTGCTTATGCATCGATTGATACATCAATGTACTTGGGTTAAAATTGATACCCCTGTAATTACATCGATTGTAACATCGATTGCAGTGAAGTTTCCAAAACTTGGGACTCACTGACTTGCTCTATACATCGATTTCTACATCTATTGAGTATATATTGCTATTGTTGGACTCTCTGACATAGCTTATACATCGATTAACACATCGATTGAGTTCAAGTTTTCAGAACTTGGTACTCTCTGACATAGCTTTTACATCGATTGAGTTCAAGTTTTCATAACTTGGTACTCTCTGACATAACTTATACATCGATTGACACAGATCAAAATTCAAATCCTGATACTTTGTACATCGATTGACTGAAGTATTGCCCAAGTTGAAAACCATTAATAAATCAATTGATACATTGATTGACTGATCTGATTCTATAAATAACCAGCTTTCCCTCCAAATTTTTCATATTTCTAAATCAAATCTTCAGCACCCAAAACCCTATCAGAGCTCGAAATTTGCTAAAATGGCTCGTGTGAAGCAAACCACACCCATTACTCCAGTCCAATCCAACTCTACATCATCATCCTCAACCCATTCCTCAACACCTCAACAACTTTCCCCTATAGCCACACCTTCACGCCCTAAGAGGAAGGAAATGGAGAAAACCCAAACATCTAAGAGGCAAGGAAAACAACAAGTCAAGGAACCTGTTAAGAAAAAGGATTCCAAAGGAAAGGAAAAGGGTGGAGAGACATCAAAGCCTGCACCAAAGAAGAAGGAGGTTAAGAAGAAGGTGGCTAAGGAAGCACCCAAAAAGAAAGAACAAAAGAAGAGGAAGAGAACAGAGGAAGAAGAAAAAGGGGATGAGGATCTCAATGCTGAGATAGAACTATTAAAAAGGTATTTCTCCGATAAAGAGTATATCATGTTCTATAAGAAAGATTTTAAGCATAGAGATACACATGAGCCTTGGTCGCGCTGTCGCGCACGTGCCAAAAAGGACGAGCGGGTTTTAAAACTGTAGTTTAGGGCGACAACTCGGATGTCGTTCTCAAGGACCCTTAAAGTGTTACTTTTCACAAAAATTAGTTTTTTTGGGGGGGTTTGGTTTGGGATGCAATCAAAGAGAACAAAACAATGAAAACAGAGCAATAAAATAAAGCAGTTCAAAGAGGTTATCAAATGACCAAAAACAGATTAATCTATTGCTTCGATTTCCCAACTATCATAGGTTCATGCAATTTCCAAGCCCTAAGCAGATTTTAATCCCCTCCCGGTTGTAGCAATAATTTACAAGCGAAACCACTACTACAGATACATGTCCCTATTCCCGAATTAAGCAAACGGGGTTAAGCCCTTCGTGAACTAAGCGAACACGAAACGTACACACGCAAATTAAGCATATGCAATTAATTATAGGAACAAGATATCACCGGAAATAAATCAACACAATACAATATACTCCTGAATTAAGCAAACAGAAATATAAAGCATGGCATTGAAGAGGGAAAAACATACAAAACAGGAAATACAAGAACCTCAAGTATAGTGGAAACCAATTACAATAGATTAATCCTAAAAACTTAGTTCTCCATGTAAAAAAAATGAAAACACACAGAAAAGAAAGGTAAACAGAACAATGGAGAAGCAAAAAGTTCTTCCAAACTATTCAGAACAACTATTTATACTAATCAGAAATTAAGTCTTCTCGCGAGGCGAAGCCTCTCTCACGACGCGACTCCTGTGAACAGTCTGCAACCTTTGGTATTCTCGCGAGGCGAACACACATTCCGCGAGGCGAGGAACTGAAGAGTCTTATTATTACGCCCGTTATGAATATCAGGGGCCAACCGTGATGCTTTCTGACTTCCAGACTCGCGAGGCGAATGTATGCTCGCGAGGCAAGACTCTTCAACTTCGAAACTGCCACAGCCGTAACCTTTACCATGCATCATCCGTGATGACTTTTGGTCTTCTGGGATGGATTACTCGCGACGCGAGTAAAGTCTTCGCGAGGCGACACAGAAACCTTGCAATTTCCTGGAACAGTCAGCCTTCGGGGTCGCGAGGCGAGAAGATCAGTCGCGGGGCGAACCAGAGAGGATGTCAATTTCACTGTTCTGCTGGCTTTCAGGTTCGCGAGGCGAGCAAAACTCTCGCGAGGCGAATCCCCTGCTTCTTTATTCTCTCAACTTCTACTTAACCTGAAAACAAAGAAATAACTTTAAGTATATTATTTGACTCAAAACTGGATAATTTAACCTAAAACTACTTTATAGACTCAAAACCTTGCTTGAGGACAATCTAATCTAATTTGGGTGAAAATAGGATATAAATTGCACAAAACCCTGGTCATACTAGCCATAAAACTAGATGAGCCAGAGGCTTATCAAAATACCCCAAACTTAAACTTTGCTTGTCCCCAAGCAAACTAAGACTCAAAAATCAAAAAGACTCAAGACCTGGCAAGCTTAAAAGATTCAATCAACCTTGCACCAATTCAAGCAACACATCAAAACAGTTTTCTTTAATGTCCCCCCTTTCAACAAAGCAATCCCCATATTCATTTATTCTAAGCATTTGAGAATTTCATCAATCAAACAATCATTAATCTAAGAAGGGGATCCAAGTCACACACAAGAGGGAGATCACCTTATTCAAACAACTGCCTTCCTCACAAGGGCATTTAGTATATCACTCAATCACTCAGTTTGTGTCAGGCTATCAACATTGCACTCAGTTTCACTTTTCAAGAACACTTCCCATAAAATTTGATTTTCATCTCAAAATGGTTCCCACAGAAAACATACATGCAACATCAAAAGGTCTTTTATGGGATGTAATGGGGCCTGGCTAAGGGTAGGATATACAAAGGTACTAGGCTGAAGACCCTAGGAACTAAGAGAGCATGAACATTATTTACGCTCTGAATTTCTACTCAAGTTCCTTTTCTCATTTTTCTTTATGCCTTGGGTGGCTACAGCCTTTTATTTTCTATACCCTTTTTTTTTCACTTTTCTTTTTTTTTAATTTTTTTTACAAGCCTTTGACTCCATCCTTTTTATTGTATATCTTTTTCTTTTCTTTTTTTCTTTTTTTCTTTTTTTTTTTCAATCCCAACAACACATTACACCTTGCAGCCACCCCAAACTTAGTTTCTTGCACCCATTCTAAGATTACATGCTCTCCTAATCCTAAGATCGGGTTAACATGGTTTTCCAGATTTTTGGGCTTATAACATTAGGTTATCAAGAATTAAAGGCTAATAGGCTCAATGGGGCTAACTAGGGAACATGCATTAGGAATTGGTTATTTTTAGGCTAAGTAGCTATTTACAAAGAAAATGCCTAAATCATCTGAAGCAAACACATAATCATGCAAACCAAAAAGAGACTCAAGCAAATTCAGGAAAGTGCAACTTGAAAAGTGATTTTCACACAGTCAAAAACATGTTGGAGGCTCAAAACCTCACCTGGACATTCATGCAAATTATTTGAAAGAGATTCTATCCCTAGTGTGTGCTTCCTATCACCCCAAACTTATCATAAATCATGCCATCATAACAAAATCTCAAAGTTCAGTTTTCAATTTCACATGGGAATCACTTTTCAAACTCAAAAATTTTCAGCCTAGGGGGAATCATCACATATCAATCATGCAAGCAATCTGTGCAACATCAATAAAAATCCAATAAACTTGCCAACAAAAGACTCAACACACAAATACTCCCGAGCTTCTCAAATTATTCAGGAGTTTTATTCAAAGAAAAGGAAAAACTACAACTAGTTCCCTCCCCCACACTTAAAACATGCATTGTCCCCAATGAACAAAAGAACTATAGAAACACAGTGAGAGAAAGGAAAGGAAACTCCCTGATCAAGTATCAGTGTAGGTGGGAGCTTCCAAGGAGAGCTCCTCAACATCAACATCCACAGGAACACCAGCATCCACACCATGGAATGGCTTAAGCCTCTGCCCGTTAACCTTGAAGGTCTTGTTGGTACCTGTACTTTGAATCTCTACTGCACCATAAGGGAACACATTAGTCACAACAAATGGTCCAATCCACTTGGACCTAAGTTTCCCAGCCATCAATCTTAGGCGGGAGTTAAACAATAATACTTTCTGACCCACAAAAAATTCTTTTCTAACAATCATCCTATCATGAAAAAGTTTTGTTTTCTCTTTATACATCCTGGTGCTTTCATAGGCTTCCAGCCTAAGCTCCTCAAGTTCTTCTGAATCGCAGTTTTCTTTCAACACCGGATTTCTTCATGTCCAAGTTACGACTCTTTCTCGCCCAATATGCACGGTGCTCAACTTCCACCGGGAGGTGACATGCCTTGCCAAATACAAGCCGGAAGGGGGACATTCCTATAGGTGTCTTAAAAGCAGTCCTCTGGGCCACGCAGTGCGTCTTCCGGACGGCGGCTCCATTCCCTTCCTCGTTCTACTGCACCATCTTCTCTAGAATTTGCTTGATCTCCCTGTTTGATATTTCAGCCTGGCCATTGGTTTGGGGATGGTAAGCAGTGGACACTCTATGTACAACCCCATATATCCCGAGTAAGGCCTCCATGGTTCTCATTGCAAAAGTGTGTGCCCCGGTCACTGATGATGGCCTTGGGTATGCCAAACCTGCAAAAAATGTTGGACCTAACAAATTTGGAAATAATTTGAGCATCGTTAGTCCTAGTGGGGATTGCTTCCACCCACTTTGAAACATAATCTACAGCCAAAAGAATATATACAAAACCAAAAGAAGGAGGGAAAGGACCCATGAAGTCCATCCCCCACACATCAAAAACCTCACAATAAAGCATGGGCTGCTGAGGCATCTCACTCCTACGAGTGATGGCAGGGCCTGTTATTTGACATTCTTTACAATTCTTGTATACCTCATAGGAATCTCTAAAAATTGTGGGCCAGTAGAACCCAGAATCCAGGACTTTTCTTGCTGTCCTCTGTGGTCCAAAATGTCCTCCAACTGAAGAGGCATGTGAGAAGTTCAGGATGGACTCTGTCTCATGATCGGGGACACACCTCCGAATCACCTGATCACTGCAAAACTTCCACAGGTAGGGATCATCCCACACATAGTACTTTGCATCGCTTTTGAGCTTGTGGAACTTATGTCTACTTGTACCTGCAGGAACAACACCAGCAACAAGAAAATTTACAATGTCAGCAAACCAGGGGGTTACCCCATACAGATGTAAAAGTCTCTCATCAGGGAAATCATCTTGGATGGGAGAAGGATCCTCATCCCTAGCTATCCGGCTCAAGTGATCTGCTACCAAATTTTCAGCTCCACTTTTATCCTTTATCTCCACATTGAATTCTTGGAGCAAAAGCATCCGCCGGATCAGTCTTGGCTTAGCTTCTGGCTTCTTCAACAGATATTTCAGAGCTGCATGGTCAGTAAAAATAATAACCCTAGAACCTAGCAAATATGACCTAAACTTATCAAGTGCAAATACAACAGCTAGCAGTTCTTTCTCAGTGGTGGTGTAATTTGACTGTGCAGCATCTAATGTCCTAGAAGCATAGTGAATTACATGGGCAACCTTGCCCACCCTTTGTGCCAGAACTGCTCCCACGGCAAAATTGGAAGCATCACACATTAGTTCAAAAGGGAGTGTCCAAATCGAGTGGATGACGGGGGTAGAAGTCAACGTTTTTTTTCAGATAGTCAAATGACTCCTTGCACTTTTCATCAAACTGGAACAGGGCATCATTCTTCAGCAGGTTTGACAATGGCAGAGCGATCTTGCTGAAGTCCTTTATAAAGCACCTGTAGAAACCTGCATGGCCAAGAAAAGAACGGATCTCGCGTACGCAAAATGGGTAAGGCAATGAAGAAATCACATTAATTTTTGTAGGATCTACTGAAATGCCTTCCTTAGAGATAACATGACCTAAAACTATCCCTTGTTCCACCATAAAGTGACATTTCTCATAATTCAAAATCAAATCAGTCTCAATACATCTTTGTAGAACTAGACTCAGACTATGCAGACATGCATCAAATGAGGAGCCATATACAGTAAAATCATCCATGAACACCTCTATGCAATTTTCAATAAATTCAGAGAAAATGCTAAGCATGCATCTTTGAAAGGTGCCAGGAGCATTACAAAGGCCAAATGGCATCCTCATATAAGCAAACGCATCGGGGGGCACGTGAAGGCGGTCTTTCCTCGATCCTCGGGGCAATATGAATCCGGAAATACCCGGAAAAGCCATCTAGAAAACAATAATGAGATTGACCAGCCAGCCGATCCAAAGATCTCGATCTATGAACGGCAAAGGAAAATGAACCTTCGGTGGCATGGTTCAACTTCCTATAGTCTATACAAACTCGCCACCTATTCTCGGACTCTAGTAGGCACAAGCTCATTATTTTCATTCTTAACTACTGTTAGACCAGACTTCTTTGGTACAACTTGCACCGGACTTACCCAAGTACTATCAGAGATGGGGTATATAATACCTGCCTGTAGAAGCTTAGTCACCTCTTTCTTCACCACATCCAGAATCAGTGGGTTTAGTCGCCTTTGGGCCTGTCTTACTGGCTTAGCCCCATCCTCCAATAAAATTCTGTGCATGCATCTGGAGGGGCTAATTTCTGGAATATCAGCTAAAGTCCACCCAATAGCCTTCTTGTGCTTCCTCAGAACTTCCAATAGTTTTGCTTCCTGGTCAGAGTCAAGGTTGGAAGAGATGATGACTGGAAGTCTTTCATTTGTCTCTAGGTAAGCATACTTCAGGTTAGCTGGGAGTGGCTTGAGCTCTAAGGATGGTGGCTGCTCAACAGATGGTGCATTGGGAGTAGCCATGATGCCACGAACTTCGGCAGAACAGATAGCTCCAATCTCACTATCACTATCACTATCACTATCACCCTGCAAGGTTGAATCCAGAAACTCAGAACAAACAGAACAAGGGTTAGTGTTAGTACAGTTAGTACAAGTATATACATCATCAAAACCAGAAATGAAAGGAAAATCTGAAACAAAGTCCTCATGGGTATCCTCAATAAGCTCAGAAAGCAACTCTAAGTGGAAAACAGAGTGCTCCTCCACTGGGTGTTTCATAGCATCAAAGATCTTGAATTTGGCCACAATACCACCAAACTCCATAGACATAGTCCCATCATACACATCAATCTTAGTCTTGGATGTCATCATGAATGGTCTGCCCAAGATTATAGGTGATCTACTGGAAGGTGTCTCTCCTGCCATGTCTAGGATGTAGAAGTCCGCAGGAAGATCAAATCATCAACTTGCACTAGCACATCCTCTACCATTCCCATGGGCTCGGGCATCGGTCCTGTTGACCAACCGGATGGTAAGACACTGTGTACCGCAATGGCCCAAGATCAAGGTTGTTAAAGATGGAGGTAGGCATGACATTGATTGATGCTCCCAAGTCCAACATGCAGTTTTCAAACTTCCCGTCCCCAATAGTGCATGGAATAGTGAAGGTGCCTGGATCCTTGCACTTCGTGGTAGTGCTCGAGTAGGGGCTAAAACAACAACTCTCTCGGTGCAGGCCTAGACCGGATAAGAGCCGAGACATTTCTCCCCAAGTCAACCCTCTCATTATTCTTCATCTTCCTCTTGTTGGTGCATAGATCCTTCAGAAATTTGGCATATCTGGGCACTTGCTTGATCACATCTAGGAGAGGAATATTTACAGCTACCCTTCTGAAAACATCAAGAATTTCCTTCTCCTTATCTTCACCACCAATCTTCTTATTATTCTGCAATCTGTGTGGGAATGGGATGGGTGGTCTATACACTTTCTCAGCTTCAACTTCAACCATAGGCTCAGGAGTAACCTCAACAGTAGGCTCAGGAGTTACCTCAACAGATTCTTCATCTTTTTCAGAAGTGGCCTCAACAACTTTTCCAGATCTCAGAGATATAGCACTCACATTAGGATTGGAGGCATTAGGATTTATCACTGGTTGTGCTGGCAGCTGGGTTGTCCCTTGACCTTGCTGTATATTATTTATATTTGTGGCCAGCTGTCCAATCTGTGTCCTCAAATCTTGAATGCTAGCACTTGTTTGCTGCTGAAACTGTGCCTGTGAAGCTGCAACCTGCTGCTGAAACTGGAGGTTATTTGCAGCCATTTGCTTGATCATATCTTCTAATGAAGGTCCAGAAGGTGCAGAAGTGGTCACTGGAGGATTTTGAGGTGCCATCGGTTGTTGTTGGGAGGGGTTCCCATACCACAGATTAGGATGATTCCTCCAGTTGGGATGGTACCTATTGGTAGAGAGGTCTGGAGTGCTGTACCGATTCTGACTGTTTCCTTGACTATATGGATTAACTGCATAAGCTTGAGATACTTCACTGACAAACTCTTCCCTTTGGATGGGGCATGGATCATGTGGGTGCTCAGGTGAATTGCAGATGCTACATAACTTTGCAGGCTAAACTCTGTCTATTGCCAATTGCCTTACAAAAGAAGTCAGCTCATCCAATCTATTCTCAAGGGCAGCCTGGTTGGAAGATGAACTATGGATCTCATGCACACCTCTTGTCTCAACTGAATTTCTTCTGGTAGTAAACTGTTGGGAATTCAATGACATATTCTCAATGAGTTGCTTGGCAGCGGTGGGTCTTATCAACTAGTGCTCCCCCACTAGCAAGATCCAAAAGATTCCTATCCATCGGCAAAGCAATCCTTCATAAAAGTATCTTGGATCGGGAGTCGTTCGTAAATTTGATCTTTGGGGAAATCGGACACCAAATGCTTGAACCTTTCCCAATATTCAGCTAGCGATTCATTCCCTTGCCTCGATGCCACATATTTCTTTTTCTTATTGAAGCAGCTCTTGAAGCAGAAAGTATCTTTCTAGAAAAACCCTCTTCAAATCATTCCAAGTGGTGATGGAGTTGGGCTCAAGATACAAGCAGCCCAATCTTTGCAGCTCCCCGGAGTGAAAATGGAAAAGCCTTCAGCTTGATACTATCCTCAGTGACTCCCTCTGATCTCGAGGTTGTGGAGCATACAACTTGGAATTCCTTCAAGTGCTTGTGTGGATCCTCACCTGCAAGACCATTAAACTTGGGCAACAAGTGAATAAAACCAGATTTTAGTTCAAAAGGAGTGTCAGCACCAGGTTATGAAATACACAATCCATTATAGTTTACATTAGGGGCAGCAAGCTGTCTTAATGTCCTCTGGTCTCCCATGTTTTCAAAAACAGCTTTGAAATTGGAATTACTACTAGTGCTAGCCCGAAATTCTCTAAGGAGTGTGTGCAGTGTTCTTTCAATTTCCGGATCAAAATCACACAGTTCAGGGCAATTAGACCTAGTAGCCAGACCAATTCAAAACAACAACAGAAAATAAAAGAAAGAAAGAAAATAGAAAAAAAATGCGAAAAATAACAAATCAGAGTCCCCGACAACGGCGCCAAGGACGAGCGGGTTTTAAAACTGTAGTTTAGGGCAACAAATCGGATGTCGTTCTCAAGGACCCTTAAAGTGTTACTTTTCACAAAAATTAGTTTTGGGGGGGGGGGGGGTTGGTTTGGGATGCAATCAAAGAGAACAAAACAATGAAAACAGAGCAATAAAATAAGGGAGTTCAAAGAGGTTATCAAATGACCAAAAACAGATTAATCTATTGCTCTCGATTTCCCAACTATCATAGGTTCATGCAATTTCCAAGCCCTAAGCAGATTTTAATCCCCTCCCGGTTGTAGCAATAATTTACAAGCGAAACCACTACTACAGATACATGTCCCTATTCCCGAATTAAGCAAACGGGGTTAAGCCCTTCGTGAACTAAGCGAACACGAAACGTACACACGCAAATTAAGCAGATGCGATTAATTATAGGAACAAGATATCACCGGAAATAAATCAACACAATACAATATACTCCAGAATTAAGCAAACAGAAATATAAAGCATGGCATTGAAGAGGGAAAAACATACAAAACAGGAAATACAAGAACCTCAAGTATAGTGGAAACCAATTATAATAGATTAATCCTAAAAACTTAGTTCTCCATGTAAAAAAAATGAAAACACACAGAAAAGAAAGGTAAACAGAACAATGGAGAAGCAAAAAGTTCTTCCAAACTATTCAGAACAGCTATTTATACTAATCAGAAATTAAGTCTTCTCGCGAGGCGAAGCCTCTCTCGCGACGCGACTCCTGTGAACAGTCTGCAACCTTTGGTATTCTCGCGAGGCGAACACACATTCCGCGAGGCGAGGAACTGAAGAGTCTTCTTATTACGCCCGTTATGAATATCAGGGGCCAACCGTGATGCTTTCTGACTTCCAGACTCGCGAGGCGAATGTATGCTCGCGAGGCGAGACTCTTCAACTTCGAAACTGCCACAGCCGTAACCTTTACCATCCATCATCCGTGCTGACTTTTGGTCTTCTGGGATGGATTACTCGCGACGCGAGTAAAGTATTCGCGAGGCGACACAGAAACCTTGCAATTTCCTGGAACAGTCAGCCTTCGGGGTCGCGAGGCGAGAAGATCAGTCGCGGGGCGAACCAGAGAGGATGTCAATTTCACTGTTCTGCTGGCTTTCAGGTTCGCGAGGCGAGCAAAACTCTCGCGAGGCGAATCCCCTGCTTCTTTATTCTCTCAACTTCTACTTAACCTGAAAACAAAGAAATAACTTTAAGTATATTATTTGACTCAAAACTGGATAATTTAACCTAAAACTACTTTATAGACTCAAAACCTTGCTTGAGGACAATCTAATCTAATTTGGGTGAAAATAGGATATAAATTGCACAAAACCCTGGTCATACTAGCCATAAAACTAGATGAGCTAGAGGCTTATCAAGCCTATAACTGTTGATTTCAATTACTTTGAAAAGAATGGATTCACTTTTCACAAGATTCTTGAACACTACAAGTTAAGTGAATTTCTACAAAATAAAGTGACATTTATCCAACTCTGATTAAGGCATTTTACTACACCTTGGAAATGGATAATGGTTGTTTCTTTGCTGAAGTCAAAAACAAAAGATTTGAGATGACTTTTGAAGAATTTTCTCAATTTACTGGTTTAGATTACTTGGGAAGTAATATGGCTGGTATAGGTCCATACAATGCTTGGTTAAAATCCTATGATAAGGAAGAGGCTAAGAAGGTGCTTTTAGTTGAAAATGCACCTGAAGGAAGTCTTATCAATATTAGCCCAATGAACATTCAGCACAGACTGCTTCAATATGTGCTAAGCAGAATCTTGCTTCCAAGATCAGGAAACCATGCTGTGGTGCAAAACAATGATATATTGATGCTTTGGGCAATGATGGAGAAGAAATAGCTCAGTTGGAGCTATATCATTGCGAGGCACATGGTGGACTGCAGAATCAGTGGTGCTACACTTCCTTACCCTGGCTTAGTGGTAAAATTGCTTTAGCACTTTGAAGTTTCAATGGAACACGAGGAAAGGTTCCAAGCAAGGCAAGTGACTCACAAGTTTGGTGATGGCACAATAAACAAGATGAAGATGGCCAAGAATTCTGATGGTGAATGGGTAAGAATAGCTGGCGATGAACCAAGAGCTCCAATGGAAAACAATGCTGAAGCAAATGCAAAGATGGATAGCTTACAAAAGCTCTTTGTACTTGAGTTCCCCATCGAAGAACCTCAGGCGAGTATGAGAACTTAGAAGAAGACAAGTTGAAACTTTAATGCAGAAAGTTAATATCCTAGTCACCAGACAGGTTGACTTTTGCTTCTCCAGACAGGTGGTCTTCTATGTGGGCAGACAGGTGAGAAAGTGAATTATTACTATTGTGATCTGCACACATGATAGATAGGTTAGCGACCAATATGAAGTTTAATTAAATCATTAACAAATGTTTTAGTTTTCATCAAAACTTAGGGAAATGCACATCAGACATTTAGAGACTTAACAATCTCCCCTTTTTTTATGATGATAAACATTCAGATGATTCAATGAACCTTAGAAAACATCAATAGATAAGATAACAGGATTCAGACAGGTTGAAATTTTCTTAACCAGAAAGGTTGTGCAAACATGTGCACTTAGGTTTAATTCATATTATGCGTTCTTAAGGCAGCTTAGTATCAGAGTTGAGTTCATATACAAGATCATTTAATTCGTCAAGAGTTAAAATTATGCAGCTCAGAATGCTCAGAATTATGTAGCTCAGAGACAAGTTCATTCAATTTTACTTAACTTTACTTAACCATCTTTACTTTACTTTCTCCCCCTTTTGTCAACAACAAAAAGGAAATAATTATAAAGCAAGAAAAAGCATAAGATAGTAAAGATAGAAGATAAAGATTTATATTTCATTCATCATAAGCCATGTACAAGGAAAATTAAAAACAGAAACTACGTAGGCTGACTAAAAAGTAAAAATTGAGATTCAACTCTCTTTTCTAACAGCAGCCTAGCATGCCTCTCTTCATCCAGCTGTATTCTAGTTTCCTCTACCTGAGCTTGAAGCAGGTTGAAGCTATATAAGTCCACCATCTGAGGAGTGGAGGCTTCTATGGTCAAGCTAGCTGAAACAGCAGACTGGTCTGAGTGCCAGGGCAAAGCTAAGACTGGAGGTGCCTTGGGCACAAAAAAAGGTGAAGAGATACAGGGGGAAGATACACTGATGAAGGGTTCTGTAGTAAATGAAGGGAAGAAAGGCTATTTTAAACAAAGGTCTGATTCTAAAAAAGTCAATATCAGGAGATGAAAAGACAAAAGATAGTCTCTCAGACAGAGATAGGCGGGTAACTCAAATCTGGATATGAGGGGGAAGAGGTTGTTTGGCAAGAATAGAGGGAGGTATGGGTAACAAAGAATCAATGTAAGAAAATAAAGAATTTGAACCTGTAACTAAAAAAAAGTAATACCTAGACCTAGATGGTAACATTAAAATAGAGGTAGTATAGTGAGTCCTTGCCAATGTTCTAATGAACAAGACAATTAGGGGATAGAAGAAAATCTCCCTACATGGGTTAAGAATAGGAAGTGGAGGAGAGGAAATGGCACAAAGGTTAGAGATACTTGCAGTCATGAGTGATTGCAAGTCAGACACAAAAACACTTGATGATATGCCAGCTTGTTCTTTGGGAGTTGAATCCCTATGAACTAATGTGTACTGACATATATCAGACACAACATCATAAGATGATGTTTGGGTTTGGTGAGAGGAGACATGTGAAGAAAATGGAGACACGTGGGAGAGGGGTTGGACAAAGAAGGCAGGTGGAGAGGAAACAGAAGGGTTCAAGATCCATTGATTCAGAAGGGATGGATGGAAGGACCAAGTGGTTTTTTGACATCCTCAGCTTCTTTCTTGGCGGAGGAGGGTTCAAAGGGTTAACCTCAGGATAGACAACTATCTGTGTCCCGACATACAGGTCTTCAGCAATTGCAACAACAACTTCAACCTCTGCAGCTTGAACTTCTGCAGGAACTTCTACACTTTCAGTAGTAGCCATAGTAGGCACTGGGAAGCCATACCTTCTCTTTCTGGGAATGAGTCCCAAATTGAGAGTCTTCTTCTCATTGGGCTTCTCCAAGGGACTTGTCTTCTGCTCCCCCTGAGCAGGTACTTCCTCCTTGCAAGGTGCAGACTCCACTTGTTTAGCCTTAGCAAAGGTCTTCACAAGTCTTCTCTTCTTGCTAGGCTAAACTGACTCAGCCTCTGATGCTTCAGCTTCCTTGGTCTTCTTGTTAGGAGACAGCTTTTTCAGCTTGAACCTCAGAGGTTAAACTGTCTCACCAGAGACATAGGGCTTCTTCAAAGCAGGCCTTCGGTCCTGTCCAGCCACTTTTCCAGCAGGCTTCTAGATCCTTTCAAAGATAGGAATTGTTGCTTGGATAAATGTGATGTGCAAGTATACACAATCGTAACAAGTAATAAAGAGTGAGTAAAGACCGTTACCGTGAGGATTTAAATGGATTTAATATAAATTCTAGTTTTAACCTTTTCTACTTAACTTAATAAAGTAAAGAGTTATTTTAAGCATGTAAAGTAAATGGAGCAATTGAGTGTCAGAACAGTAATAGTAAATGAATGAAAGTAGTAAGAACAATAAATGCGTGTTTTAAAGTAAAGATGTAAACAGCTAGGATTCTAATCCTTTGAAATCTTAACTTCAGGGTAATCGATGCTTCAGGATGCTACAACATTTAGTCCAGGAATTGGAGTTTACTTTCCAGCAGTAAAAACTGAGTTCATTAAAAGCTTATTATTCCTAAGTTCATATTAATTTCCCTCGGTTGTCAGATGATTACGTCCAGCTAATTAAAGACTTGAAGGCTATTCCTAGCTCATTCAACACAATTAATTTTCCAATTAATTGTTCTATCTTTATCTTCTAAACAAGTCCACTAATTAAGTTTTTCCAAACCCAACTAGCTAGTATTCCAAATTAGTTGATCAGTCTAAAATGAAATTAAACTTTCAAACAGAGAAGAAGAAAATGACTAACATCTATTTGCATAAATCACCCTTAAGTATCGATTACAAATTCATAGAATCCTAGCTAAGGAAAATTAGCTCATAAAGAGCTTGAAGACAAAACCAACAAGAGAAATGGAAAATAAAGGCATAATGCGTAAATGAAAATTACAGAGTGGACAATGAGCTGACGACTGCTACAGTACCCAGCTGCTACGGTATGAGTCCCCCCTAAAAGCAAGGTCACAATCCTATTTGTACTAGCTCCCAAAAGTAGGGTTACACTTTCTCTCTTGCCTCACCTTTTGGGGTTACAAAAATTTAAAGAATAAAATAGTCTTTGGCTCAATTCCTAAGTACACACAGCTGCTACCTTGCATTTTCTCTTTCCTCATTTTGGGCCAGTGCAACAGGTTCTTTGTCTTGTAGTGCAGGTATGTTGAGCTGACAATTCTTTTGTCTTGTAGTGATTCTCTTCCCAGACACTGCAGCATTCCATAACATTCCATAGCAACTCCTGTAGTGATTTCAATTCTAAATCCTGCTCAAAACTCAAACAAACCTTTAGCAAAAACAATTTGGATTTCACAGCTTTTTCAACATTTTAACAATTCAACACAGATATTTACTAAATAAGGCAAAACTTGAATTTCCTTTCCAAAATTTGATCAAAACAAGAACAATGAATAAGCTAGAAAGATAGTAATAGCTATTATTTCTAAGAGTTATCACACCCCCAAACTTAAACCATTGCTTGTCCTCAAGTAATGATACTCAAAAGCTTGAGCAAACTAAAAACAAACTCAGAACAGCATAAGCAAAGTCCACGACAGTCTTCAGTTGCTTTTTCAATGACTTGATCAACACAAAACACCCTTTCTTAATCACCCTCCAAGTGTGTGTGTGATTTCCCTTTTTTCTCAATTCAACTTTATCAAAAAGACTCCAGCCAAACCACCCCTCAACAGAGTCTTAGGTGCGTTTTCCAAATATCCTTTGGATACAAGGGTGAGGACTCACCGGATTATCTTCCTCAGAATAGGGGCTTAACACATTATTGAATTTGTCATATCACTCAATTCACTCTACTTTATGTTATGTGTTGGTGTTTCACTCAAACTTCATTCATATGCAACTCTATCATAGGCTTGCCAAATTTCTAACAAACAAAAACACAAACACAAGAACACATCAAGAGGACTTTAATGGGTTGTAATGGGGCTAAAGTTCAGGTGTGGAATTTTTTGGAAAGTAGTTAACTTAGGTGGAGTTCAAGACCTCTTGTCCAAATTACCCACCCCCCAAACTTAGACATTTACGTATTCTTGCCCATATTTTTGGTGACAAGGGGGGTACTTTATTTTTTTAGAAGATTTAGGAGGAAGGGCAACAACTTCAGTACAAACATCCTCTGCAGTTTCTCTGCAGCTTTTCACTTTCTTTCTTTTTTTACATTATTCCTTTGATGATACGCTCTTTCCTCCTTTTTATTGCCTAGGCACCCCCCCAAACTTATGCTAATGGTTGTCCTCAACCATTGTGGTAAGGACCTATATGTAGGTGACCATTTTGAAACAGTCTCAAACTCCACCTAAATAGGGTAGTACAGTGTTTTTCAGGGAATTTGAGCTTGTAATGTGGCTTAATATCAACAAGAACGGTTCAGGCTCAAAGGGATTTACAAGGGATTGTAACACCCCGATTTTCACTGTTTCAAAATAATCGAAATGCGAACGATTATTTGTTTATAAATTTATTTGAGTTTTAGAAAATTATTTTAAATAAACGGAGTTCATCACTCAATCCTACTTGAATGTAGGAAGCTACAATTAAAATTTAGGTTGAAACGACGGGCGAATCCCGGCCTGCTATTTTCACTGACAATAAATTTATACTGCTCAAAAGACCTAATTTTAATTCGTGAACCAAAGACTTAAGATTATTATTTTATTTCCTACAATTCTGAAATTTTAGAATTATTTTGGAAAAAAATAAAATAATTTACGTTTTTCGGGCGTAATACGTAATCGGGTGAGCGGCAGAATGGATTTTGGAGTTTCTAAGAGCCGATAAAGAGTTTATCTTAGGATTTTGAGATGATTCGTGGGGATGAATCATATGTCTAAGTCTAGAAAGTCCTACAGGGTTAAAGTGAAAATTTAGGAATTTTACGCTTAAGTCCCTGAACTTTCTGTTAATTACCCTTTGGTCCCTAAGTTAGTTTCTAAGTTTTTTCAAGTGAATTGGGCCAGAATATTTGTTCCAAATCCAGTAATGGACCGTGGCCATGAAGCCCAAATTCCTTGTCCATGGATTAATTCCATAAAGCCCATTAGAAATCATATAAGTTCCCTATGTCATGTTAAGCCTTAAGCATTTTAGTGGGCCCCACATAAATGAATCCAAGCCCAAAATTTTGAGGCCCATGCTCAAGCCCAAGAAGGAGTGGGGGCTGCCTTAGTTTGGAAGAGTCAAGTGGATTCTTGAAGTTTCCACACAATTCCACAATGTTCTACCATGTTCCACCATGTTCTACACTTTTCTAACATGTTCCAAAATTTCTAGGTTCTTCTCAAAATATCTCATGAAAAATCAGCCAAGATAAGTCAAGATGAGACCACATTTAATGTGGCACATGGTCATCATTTCAATTTATTGGCAATTTGCAAAATAGTCCTTATACTTTTGGAATCTTTGCAAAATGGTCCCTAGGAATTATTTGCACTTTAATCCTTTGAACAAGCCAACTCATTCCTACTAGATCCTTCCAAAGTGGCACAACCAACCCCTATAAATACCCTCCAAACCGTGGCCTCCCTCACCATTTCACCCATCTTCTTCATTCTCTTCATCTTCCTCACCAACTAAGTTACAAAACCCTAAGAACACCGAATCCCCACCAAACATATGACCCTCTTCCTTTCTGAAACTCGGAAAACACTCAACATAAAAGTTGTTCCTATTTATCTCTTATTTCCAAAAAGCTAAATATCATCAAAAACTAATAAGTTTATTGGGAGATAGGATCAAAACACCGAAACTGCCCAAAATTCTCAGCAACCGACGAAACAGCAGAAAGAAGTCCCTTTTCACCCCTGTTATGATCCGAACCAAATGAAACCTTCAACACAAAAGTTGTTCCTTTTCTTCTTATATTTCTAATAAACCAAAGTTCGTAATTTTTGGATGAGTATATTGTGAGATACACTCACAATACCATCACACCCTCAAGCTGTCCAGTTTTCAACTTAGTGAAGGTTGATCATTTTCTTCATTTCTTCAATCTTCAAGAGGTAAAATCTCTCCTCATTAATCATCTAAGTCTTCTCCTTCATTTATTTTGTAAGATCAAGCCATGATCATCAAGTTTTCATAAATTTCCATTCCTAGATCTAGAACTTCAAATAATTCTAGAAAATTGTAGAAAAATCCTTTTAATGTGAAACCAATTTCTATGATCTGGTGATGTCTTCCACTTTCATTATCCAAGAGCATGTAATCAAAAACATTTTCCTTCCCTATTTTCTTTAAGTGGCAGAATCTCACTCAAAGGAGGGTTTGATGATTTTGTTTCCATTTTTGAAATCTAATGCTTGATTTGAGCTCTCTAATAGTTATATGATCTAAATCCAAGAGCTTGAATCCAACTAAATTTCCTAGTCTATTTTCCTAATATGGGCCGAAACCCTAACCCTAAAGGTTAGAGGATTTTGTTTCAAATTTTAGTCTTGTAATAAGTAATCTATGTTAGTTAAGACTCTAGTAACTAGGATCCAAAAGATGGCATTAAGAAGATAACCCTAAACCTATTTTCTAAGTTTTGGCCAAACCTAGCCCTAAAGTGTCATAGATGGTTGTCATTTGATTAATTATAGTTATGTTGTTTGGTTCAAGGTGAAACTATTAAGCTGTGGTGTGATAGCGAGGAACGTCGAGTTCCAGATTTCGGTGCTAGCTCAGGTGGGGAAAAGAATCAACCTATTGTTGGAATCGATAAGTAGTAGATTATATGATAATTGTGTAGGGCGACCTAAACCCTACTAGTAGTCGAGTAATCGACAAGACCAAAATCACATTGGAAACCTTTTCTGTAAAACCAATGGTGATTCGGGGATTGTAGGTTTATCGACATTAAGTTGATTTTAAGTATTTGAGGATGTCTGAATTATTTACTTTTGACTGTTTGTGATCCACTGGTTGAGGTATTCCATTTGCATGTGACGTATTATTGCGGTGTTTGAATATTTATGATATTGAGGATGTTTGTGGTCTGTCACGGCCGTGATGGCTATCACGACCAGGCCGTGACAGAGTCTGACTTTGTTATTTATTTGGTTTGACTATTATGATTTGGTTGTGATAAATTGCTTTATATGATATTGAGATATTTGAATATTTTCTGATGTTATGTTATGCATGATCTGCCTGGTTGTTAATATTGTGCTTAGCTGATTTTAAGGATATGTGTTGTTCGGGAGATAATTGTTTGGGTGAGAGAATAAAGGTGATTTAGAGGTGCCTAGACTAATTAAGTGGTTTTATCTATGAGGAAAAAGGTGTTGAGACTTTGATGGAAGGTTGAGGCACTAGGTTGTTATTGATGTAATTTAGGGAAATACATTTATAGATGTATTGTTATTCACAGTCGTGTGAGTGGAACACACGAGGTCAGGATATCCTATTTTGGGATATCAGATATTGCGGGTGAGTGCCCTACGGATGTGGATGCCGAGGTAGACTACCGTAATACTCTTTAGTTCTTGACGCGTTCGAATGTTCTTGGCACTGGACCGTTATGGAATGATATTCCTTGACGAGTTCGCATGTTCTTGGCACTGGACCGTTCTGGATTGATACTCCTTGAAGCATTCGTATGTTATTGGCATTGGACCATTTTAGACTAATACTTGTTTAGTCTTTGATGCGTTCGAAAGTTATTGGTACTAGACCGTTCTGGACTACTGACTAACGTGATAGGAAGTAAAGATGGCCACATCAGTATAAAGTTTTAGTTGCATGGGCTGAGGGTAGAGGATGATATAGTGAATTGAGGATGATTGTTGATTTTGAGTGATGCATGTCTGTGACAATTACTGTATAATTTACTATTACTCTTTTCCGCTTTTTGATGATAGAACTGTTTCTTATTCCCTATATATTTCTGTGTGTTGTATTTTATTTCTGATGTGATCGCATGCGAGAAGACCCGATGGAGGAACCAATTGCCGAGGAGTTAGATGGAACTCCTTACGAACCAGATCTTTGGGAGGTCGAGCTGTGATTCATGGCGATTAGAGTATAGACATTATGGCCAGTGTGTCTAAAGAGTATTTATAATTCCGCTAAGTATGTCTGTAGTGAAGTTTATGCCTATGAGGGATCCTACTGAGAGGATACCCTCAACAGTGTTTTGGTAATGTAATAAATAAACATGTGTGTGTGTGTGTGTATACATATATATATATATATATATATTACAACCTTGGTGTGTTTAATTTGCAGAAGTTATATGATTGTTTAACTAAAGTTTTAATTTTTACATATTTTCAACGATAAGCGCGCGATTAAGTAAATAAATAATAAGGTTCTAATTTAATAATACAATGGGGAACAACGGGGTGTCTCAGGGATCATACTTGAAGGTAAGCCTTTTAAGTCACAGTAGGTAAAAACAACAAAAATGCCTCAAGCTATTTTGTGTGCAACCGTGAAATGTGCAATCAATCACATAAATAAGGCAAGTTCTGCAGAGAAAACACATGCATGGAATGTATGATGAAAGAATATGTTGAAGCCCAAGAGCTCACAGGATTTATGTTGCAGAGTGCTACAGCATCTTGTTTAGTCTCACACACCCTCAAACTTAGGTTGAAATCTAATTCAGACCTCATCCTCTCTTCCTTGGATAAGGGTCTTTGCAACCCAATTCCCAGATTGAATGATGACTTTGAATGAAATCCTCCTTTTAAATCAATTTGAGGTAGGGCATTTTGTGGTGAGAAAGGATTAATTCAGGGTATTCATGTATTTTACATGCATCACAGCACACATAAACAAAGGGTCTTCATCAGATGCACATGGACAGCTAAACCATTCATTCATTCATATACTTTTTCTTTCAAAAAGGCCCCCACTTTCCATTAATCACAATTCTTTTGAAAGAGTGGGAGCATTGCAAACTTCAAACAACTACAGAAACAAACTATTAAAACTAATAACAGAAATGAAAAACAAAAACTAATAACACTAAAGAGAAGTTTGAAAAGGGTCCTGGTCATCTGGTGCTGCAGCAAGCTGCAACACCTTGGGTTGGAACTTCTGTTCAAGGCTGGGCCAATCTGGCACTGCTCCTCGTGCCTCCTCCTCTTGCCATCGTCCTCATGGTGGGCCTGCTGGTTGCAGGATTTTCCTTTGTGATCGCCACCTCCACATTAGGATTTTTTTCAACATCTTCAGTCACTCCTCCACCAGTTTTTGCCTTAGCTTTTTCCCCTTTTGCAATTTTCTTACTCAGAGGTATGTCATCCTTTGATTCTTCACTGGAGTCAGAATATACTTCAGCCGCCAATTCTGCCTTTGTTTTTCTTGGCCTAGGGGGAGCTGTGTGCTTGATTCTGCCCTTTTTGGGTGGAGGGGGACCATCAGGCTCAGCTTCAGCCACCTTCTTCTTGCCTTTGTCTTTGCTGCTGGGTTGTGCTAGAGGTGGGGTGGGATCCCTTGGCGGTGGTGGTGGTGTCCAGTCAGAGCTCACTTCATTATTGTTCACAGAGTGCTCACTTGTTGTGGGATTTGTAGGGGGGACTTCAGGATTTTGATCTGGTGTAGATGGATTGTTAGGAATAGGGTCTGGTACCTTGGGGTTGTCAGGAACATATTTTTTCACGGGTTTAGGGACTTGGTATTTGAAAGGTTCAAACAATGTTTCATGGAACTGGGGAGGGTAACTGCCTAGTCTCATCTTGTTGATTCCTAGGGTTCTATGCAACCACAAATGCTACTCCTTGGAAAACTCCCAGAAGAGCTGTTGTTGCTGCATGTTATACTGTAGCATTTGACAGCACGGCTCCACCTTTTTGTTCAAATAATCTGGATGTTCCTGCTGCTCAACTGGAGGAACTGATCCTTAGACCTTTGATGCCGATGCTCCAAAATGCTTAACAACCAACCAATCGATGGCCTCCTTGTTTTCCTTGATCTCATCTTCAGGCAAAGCCTTTACTCCACTTTTCAGGCATAAATAAGTGATTAAGGATGAGAAATACAACAGGCCCTTCTTCTTGAATGTGCAAGTAATAATTTCCCTCTCAATCTGTTGCCCCACATCTACTTTATTCTTCTTCAAAATGCAAAACAAAAGAACTAACCTCTCTTTGTTCATTGTTTCTAAGTACGCAGTAGGAAGAATTTTGGTTCTGATGATATGATACCACATCTTAGCCAATGGGGTGAGATCAGGCCTCACTATTTTCCAGTTCTTGTCCGTCTGTATCCATTCTGCGCCTTCCACTGTGACTTCTTTCATCATGTCATTTAGCTCTGTTTCCTCAGCAGTTTTTAATGGATCTGAGTATTCATCCTCAACATCTTTCAAGCCCCACCTCTTGTTCAACGTAGCAGCAGAAAACGATACCTTTGAACCCCTAACCATGACATGCTTTTGCTGGGGTGAGGTCAGATTGGCATAAAACTCGTGCGCAAAAGGGATTATAGGGTCTGTTGGATGAGTCACGAACTTCTTCCAGTTGTGATTGTCTATGAGCTCATCAATTTCCTCCGTGAGCCCATAATGAGTGGAGTCCAAAAGGAAGAAACCCTTTTATAAGTGGAAGTTCCGCTTCTTGATTTCTTTTTCATACTTTAGTCTCCCTTCTGCGTCCACAAAACGCTGTTCGGATTCTTCTTCAGAAGATAGAGAAATGGAGGTGACCTGCTTTTTGGAAGGCTGAGCTGGAGTTTTACCCATTGTATAATATGGTGGTGGGGTTCGGTTGATGGTGATAGACAGAGATAAGTGATGCAGAAAGTGCGAGTGGGGTTGGTGTGGGGTTTAGGTAATAGGCACAGTATCTTTAATAGGGAAGAGTGGGCTAAGGTGAGAGGTTGAGGATGGATGTGAGTGGTGGAGAGAGAGGGCGGTAATTAATGGGTAGTTAATGCCAAAATACACTCCCCACGTTTCCCTGTACTTCTTCCCCCAAAACCTTCCAGCTTTATGAATTAGAATTTCAAAATGCTTGCACTTGAACTTGGGCCTTGGAGCAACACAACTGACACAACCCCTAGCACCTGAACAATGGGCTGAAACTGAATTGACCCAACTCCTAGCACAACCCAACGACTATATTGCTACAGCCTGCAGTTACAGGGGTTAACCGCATATATTTATTTGAAATTAAACTAAAACTAAATAAAACTAAAAGATAAAATAAACTAACTAATTAAAGGATATAAAATTGGGTTTCCTCCCAGGAGCGCTTGGTTTACTGTCCTTCAACCTGACCCCACACTCGTGGTTAAGGGTCTCTGAGTTGGGTGGTGGCCTTCATCCTTGCATAAGGCTCACCCCAATATTGTTTCACCCTTTGACCATTAACTTTGAATTCCCTCCCAGAATTTTCATCTCTCAACTCCACAGCTCCATGAGGATAAACTTTGATCAATTTGAAAGGCCCTGACCACCTCGATTTCAGTTTCCCAGGGAATAGTTTCAGCCTGGAATTGAATAGGAGCACTTGCATGCCCTCAACTAGTTCTCTGGGCTGAATTTTCTGATCATGTCAGGCTTTCACCTTTCTCTTGTATGTTTCAGCATTTTCATAGGCAAAAAGCCTGAACTCTTCAAGTTCATTCAGCTGCAATAGTCTTGCTTCACTAGCTGCTTGAGCATCAAAATTTAACTTCTTAATGGCCCAGAATACCCTGTGTTTTAGTTCAATTGGTAAATGGCATGCCTTGACATTAACCAACCTGTAAGGGGACATGCCAATTGGAGTTTTGGAACCCGTTCTATAAGCCCACAGAGCATCATCTAGGTGCAAAGACCAGTCCTTCCTAGAAGGATTCACCATTTTTTTCTAGAATTCTTTTAATTTCTCTATTGGACACTTCAGCTTGTCCACTGGTCTGAGGGTGATATGCAGTCGCTACTTTGTGTTTCACCCCATATTTCACAAGCAAATTGGCAAACAACTTGTTGCAAAAATGTGAGCCCTTATCACTGATTATAGCTCTGGGAGTACCAAACCTGGTGAATATGTTCTTTTGCAGGAATTTTGTAACTACCTTGGCATCATTGGAAGGCAGTGCTACTGCTTCTACCCATTTGGAGACATAATCCACTGCCACTAGGATATAGACATTCCCACAAGAGCTAGCAAATGGTCCTATGAAGTCTATTCCCCACACATCGAACAATTCTATTTCCAGAATAGTGTTGAGTGGTAGCTCTTGTCTATTGGAAATGTTCCCAATTCTCTGACACCTATCACAATTCCTTGCATACTCTTGCGCATCTCTGAACAAAGTGGTTCAGAAATACCCTGATTGTAAGATCTTGGAAGCTGTTCTTTTTCCTCCAAAGTGACCACCATAAGGTGCAGCATGGCAATCACTTAAGATGTCTTTCATCTCTTCTTCAGCAGCACACCTCCTCATGATCTGGTCTTGGCATCTTTTGTACAAATAGGGTTCATCCCAATAAAAGTACTTTACTTGATGTAAAAACCTCCTTTTTTGTTGTGGGTCCATATCTGCTGGAGTCACTCCACTAACCAGGAAGTTTACAACATCTGCATACCATGGTGCTGCAGTATCCTCCAGCATTAGAAGGTGTTCATCAGGAAAATGCTCCTTGATTTCTCCTTGAGGCTTGGCATCCATTTCTTCAGCAATTCTGGAAAGATGATTAGTCACCTGATTTTCAATTCCATTTTTGTCTTTAATTTCCAAATCAAATTCTTGTAGCAAAAGAACCCATCTAATAAGCCTAGGCTTTGCATCCTTTTTGTCAATGACGTACTTGATGGCTGCATGGTCTGTGTATACCACTACCTTGGTTCCCACTAGATAGGGTCTGAACTTGTCAAAAGCAAATACAACTGCTAATAACTCCTTTTCTGTGGTGGTGTAATTAATCTGGGCATCAATGAGAGTTTTTCTAGCATATTAGATTGTGTGAAACATCTTGTTATGCTTCAGCCCCAACACAGCTCCCACTGCAAAATCACTTGCATCTCACATCAATTCAAATGGTTTCTCCCAATCAGGAGCTATTATCACAAGTGTTGTGATTAAAGATTTCTTGAAAGTTTCAAAAGCTAATGAGCACTCAGCTGTGAACACAAATGCACTATCATGCTCCATCAATTTGCATAATGGTTTGGATATTTTAGAGAAATCTTTGATGAATCTTCTATAAAAGCCTGCATGACCTAGGAAACTTCTGATGCCCTTCACAGAATTAGGAGGAGGGAGCTTTTCAATCACTTCTATCTTAGCTTTATCCACCTCCAAACCTTTCTTTGATACCTTGTTGCCCAACACAATGCCCTATTTTACCCTAAAGTGATACTTCTCCCAGTTCAGCACTAGGTTAGTTTCCTCACACCTGTACAACACTTGTTCTAAGTTATCCAAACATCCCATGAATGAGTTTCCAAACACTGAAAAATCATCCATGAAGATCTCCATGGTCTTCTCAATGAAATCAGAAAAAATAGCCATCATACATCTCTGGAATGTTGCTGGAGCATTTCAAAGCCCAAATGGCATTCTTCTGAAAGCAAATGTACCATATGGACAAGTGAATGTGGTTTTCTGCTGATCTTCTGGTGACACTGCAATCTGATTGTAGCCCGAATAACCGTCCAAGAAGCAATAAAATTCTCTTCCAGATAATCTATCGAGCATTTGATCAATGAATGTTAGTGGAAAATGATCTTTCCTTATGTCTTTGTTCAGCTTTCTATAATCCATGCATATCCTCCACCCAATAACTGTTCTTGTAGGAATAAGCTCATTCTTTTCATTCTTCACCACAGCCACTCCTCCCTTCTTTGGAACACATTGCATAGGACTCACCCATACATTGTCTGAAATGGGATAAATAATTCCTGCATCAAGCCATTTTATGATCTCCTTCTTTACAACCTCTTTCATTATTGGATTCAGTCTTTGTTGGCCCTCGATACTGTTTTTAGCATCCTCTTCTAGCAAAATTTTGTGCATACAAAGACTAGGACTGATTCCTCTAATGTCTGCCATTTGCCACCCGATAGCTTTCTTGTGCTTCTTCAAAACTGAAATTAAGCTACTTTCTTGCTCATAAGTTAAGAGAGAAGAAATGATAATAGGAAGAGTTTCTTTCTCCCCAAGGTAAGCATACTTCAAATGGGAAGGTAACTGCTTCAATTCAAGGGTGGGAGGTCTTTCAATGGAGGGCACATTTTCTTTGAAGGTGTTTGAAGATACATCCAATGATTCATATTTTCTAATCCAGGATCTGTGGGCTACACTCCCTTCAACTATCTGTTTCAGTTCTTCATTTTCAGGAATAATCCCCTCATTCAATTCAAATTCCTGCTCCCAATTTTTTTCGGATGCTATCATATGCACTTGTACCAGAGATTCCATATCAGTAAGATAAGAACAACTCTCCATCTCTTCATCAAGATAGTGTAACGCATTAAAGACACTGAGGGTCACTTGTTGATCATTCACACTCATGGTGAGCTCTCCTTTTTGCACATCTATCAATGTTCTTCCAGTGGCAAGGAAGGGTCTTCCAAGAATGATAGGAACTTCCTTGTTAGCCTCAAAATCAAGAATAATGAAATCCACTGGAAACACAAATTTGTCCACCTTTATTAGAACATCTTCAATCTTTCCTTCTGGGTACACAATGGATCTGTCAGCAAGCTGCAAAGTAACAGTGGTCGGTCTAGCTTCTCCAATCTTCAGTTGCTTGAAAATAGACATTGGCAGCAGATTTATGCTAGCTCCAAGGTCACACAAAGCTTTTCCGCAATAAGTATTCCCTATTGAGCATGGAATTGTAAAACTCCCTGGATCTTTCATTTTTTGAGGAACCTTATTTTGTAAAATCTGACTGCACTCCTTGGTCATGGCCACAGTTTCAAACTCTCCCAACCTCTTTCTCTTTGTAAGAATATCTTTCATAAATTTGGTGTAGTTGGGCATTTTCTGCAAGGCTTAAACAAGAGGTATGTTAATATGCAGTTGCTTTAGGATTTCTAGGAATTTGTTGAACTGCTTTTCTTGAGCTGCTTTCCTTAGTCTTTGTGGGAATGGAGGAGGTGGCCTTTCAGGAATTAACTTGGCCTCTTTCTGCTTGGGAATTTCTTGCTCTGGTTCTTCTTCTCTTGGAGTGACTTTAGGAATTTCCTGTTCTGGTCCAACTGTATCAGAATTTCTTGTTGTTGGCTACTTAAATGTTATAGGATCCTGCAGCTCTTTACCACTTCTCAGATTTATAGCTTTAACCTGTTCCTTCCCTTTATCAGCAGAAATTGATGGACTTTCGGTGGATGCAGGCAGGGTTCCATTTGGCCGATTTGTGAGGGCAGTAGCCAACTAACCTACCTAATTCTCCAGGTTCCTCACAGCTACACCCTGATTCTGAATTTTGGCCCTGGTTTCAGTCATGAAGGCTTTCAGCATGGCTTCCAGAAAAGGTTCCTTAGCTGGGGCTTGGGTATGCTGCTGCTGACTGTTTTGTCCCTATTGTTGGTATTATGGTGGAGCATTTCCAATTGAGGAATTCAGTGTGTTGTTGTAATTCCTATAGCTGAAATTTGGATGTTGCTTCCAACCCGGGTTGTAAGTATTAGAATATGCGTTATTTCCTCTATTACCCACATAATTCACTGAGACTGGGTTGCTGGGACACTCTTCAAATAAATGACCCCCTCCACAGAAGATACATGAAATAGAACTCAGTTGAGCCACCACAAATTAGGCCATAGCAGGTTCTTTACCAGCATTAGTGGCAGTTAGATTTTTCAGCATGTTAGTAATGGAAGCAAGCTGAGCAGAAAGGGCAGTTGCTTCCTTCACTTCAAGTATTCCAGCAGGAGTTTTAACCGAATTGGCCCTCACGGTTGGCCATTGATAGCTGTTTGCAGCTACCCTCTCAACCAATGCATAAGCTTCATTATATGATTTTGTTAAGAATGTCCCTCCAGATGAAGCATCTAACATCAATCTTGAAGGAGGCAGTAGTCCATCATAGAAGGTTTCCATTTGGATGCAAACAGGGATGCTGTGATGAGGACATCTTCTCAATAGCTCCTTGAACCTTTCCCACGAGTCATATAGAGATTCCTAATCATTTTGCTTGAATGAAGTTATGTCATTCCTCATTCGTGCGTTTTTTGTAGGAGGGAAGTACTTGGTCAAGAACTTTTCAGCTAGGCCATTCCATGAAGTAATGGAGTTGGCCTCCAATGAGTTTAACCAGGCCTTGGCTCTGTCCCTCAAGGAATAAGGAAAGAGCCTTTGCTTGAAAGCATCATCACTTACTCCAGGGATCTTGAAATTGCTTGCCACTTCCAGGAATTGCCTCAGATGCAAGTGTGGATCTTCAGTAGGGGCACCACCAAACTGCCCGACAGTTTGAAGCATTTGAAACATCATTGGTTTGAACTCAAACTGCTGGGTAGTTATTTCTGGTCTCACAATCCTAGTGTTCATGGTTTGGGGATCAAAAACAGCATAGTCCCTGATGGACCTATCTCTATCATTTGCCATTTCATTAATGACTGGCTGATCCTGTTCTTCATCTCCAAGAAAGTGAGCCATGAAGCCTAAGTCATAGTGTTGATCTCATGCTCTCTGTTGTTTAGTTCTCTTCCTTAGCTTCTTTGCGGTTTTTTTTCAATTTCTAAATCTAATTGGAACTCAGGTGTACCCTTGCTGCGCATACAAATGTACCTATAGCTAAGCAGAGCTCATAGAGCTTTAAGTACTAGCTAAATAGAAAAAGTTGACAAAAGAATTTAAATATTCAACACCATAGTTAATCCCCGGCAATGGCGCCAAAAACTTGTTGCTTGGATAAATGTGATGTGCAAATATACATAATCGTAACAAGTAATAAAGAGTGAGTAAAGATCGTTCCCACGAGGATTTAAATGGATTGAATATAAATTCTAGTTTTAACCTTTTCTACTTAACTTAATAAAGTAAAGAGTTATTTTAAGCATGTAAAGTAAATGGAGCAATTGAGTGTCAGAACAGTAATAACAAATGCATGAAAGTAGTAAGAGCAATAAATGAGTGTTTTAAAGCAGAGATGGAAACAGCTAGGATTCTAATCCTTTGTAATCTTAACTTCAGGGTAATCGATGCTTCAGGATGCTACAACATTTAGTCCAGGAATTGAAGTTTGCTTTCCAACAGTAAAAACTGAGTTCATTAAAAGCTTCTTATTCCTAATTAAGTTCATATTAATTTCCCTCAGTTGTCAGATAATTGTGTCCAACTACTTAAAGACTTGAAGGCTATTCCTAGCTCATTCAACACGATTAATTTTCCAATTAATTGTTCTATCTTTATCTTCTAAACAAGTCCACCAATCAAGTTTTTCCAAACCCAACTAGCTAGTTTTCCAAATTAGTTGATCAGTCTAAAATGAAATTAAACTTTCAAACAGAGAAGAAGAAAATGACTAACATCCATTTGCATAAATCACCCTTAAGTATCAATTACAAATTCATAGAATTCTAGCTAAGGAAAATTAGCTCATAAAGAGATTGAAGACAAAACCAACAAGAGAAATGGAAAATAAAGGCATAATGCATAAATGAAAATTACATAGAGGACAATGAGCTTACTACTACTACAGTACCTAGCTGCTACAGTACAAGTCCCCCTAAAAGCAAGGTCACAATCCTATTTGTACTAGCTCCCAAAAGTAGGGTTACACTCTCTCTCTTGCCTCACTTTTTGGGCTTACAAAAATTTAAAGAATAAAATAGCTTTTGGCCCAATTCCCAAGTACACGCAGCTGCTGCCTTGCATTTTCTCTTTCCTCATTTTGGGCCAGCGCAGCAGGTTCTTTATCTTGTAGTGCAGGTGTACTGAGCTGATAATTATTTTGTCTTGTACTGATTCTCTTCCCAAACACTGCAGCATTCCAGAGCAACTCCTGTAGTGATTTCACTTCTAAATCCTGCTCAAAACCCAAACAAACCTTCAGCAAAAATAATTCAGATTTCACAGCTTTTTCAACATTTTAACAATTCAACACAGATATTTACTAAATAAGGCAAAACTTGAATTTCCTTTCCAAAATTTGATCAAAACAAGAACAATGATAAGCTAGAAAGATAGTAATAACTCTTATTTCTAAGAGTTATCAGGAATCTCTGACTCGATAGTGGAGACCACTGGTTCCACCTTCATCTTCTGCTCAGCAGCAGGCTTCTTCTTCTTCTTCTTCTTCTTCTTCTTCTTCTTCTTCTTCTTCTTCTTCTTCTTCTTCTTCTTCTTCTTCTTCTTCTTCCTCTTCATCCTCCAGAGGAATAACCTCTATGTTCATCATAGACAAGTTCTTCTTGTCAATAGGAAAGGACATGTCTATGAATTCTCCATCACCAGGAACAAAAAGCTTGTTCCTGAAGAGTCTTGTCAACAGCATTCCATAGGGGAAAGTCTGCATGTGGGTCCTCTTGATCAGGGATTCAAGGTAGATAAAGATCAGGTCATTGATATCCACTTTGATCTTGTGAAGCAAGTGGTACAGGGCAAACCTGTCAATCTTGGTCACACTATCCCGTGGCCTTTTCCTCGGCATCACACATTCCATCAACTGCTTGTGCATGAATCTGCATTTCACTACCATGTTCACAGTCTTCATGTTGTTTGGCTTGGGAACACCATACAGAGCAATGTTCACATTCTCTGTTCCCACTTGATCTTCCCACTTAGGCTTGTACGCTGCTCCAATCCTTGGGCATTTGGTGACAAGTTCCAGAGAGCTGATGGGAACGAAGATAGTTGTATCCAACACTCGAGCACAATAGCTCTTGGTTCCATCAATAGTACTGGTGAGAACCACAACACTTGTCCAGTAGTCTCAGACATGTTTGGGATGAACCAGCTCATTTAAGTCGAAGAAGGAGGTCCACTTGGAGTATTCCAACTCCTCTTTGACATCCATTCCCCACTTCTTCATTTGTTGGAGATCCACAGTTTTGCCAGCCAAGATCTTTTCAACATCTGAGAGTCTCTTATTGTATTTCTCAGCAATTTCTTTTGAAGAGAGGTGCTTTGAGGGTGCTATTGCAGAGAGAAAAGATTTCTAAGGTTTGGAAATCTTAGAAGGGTTTGGCAGAGAAAGAGATGAAGACGAAGAAATTTTAGGGATTTGAAAATGTAAAGGTTGAACCTTTCTAACTCCTTGCCTTTTATAGTCATAAAGTCGGGAGAGAGAAAGAAAATATTTTTAATTTTAAAACAACGCAATTTACGTGGGGAACTACAGCGCCCACTTTAGACATTCTGAAAACCTGGTTTCGAGATTAAAAAATGTCGTGCACATGATTAGCTTCAGATTAATAAATGGCATTAAATAAATAATAACCATTTTACCAAAAACTGTTGAGTTCAAGCATTATGACTCTGCAGGGTCAGACAGGTATCACAGACATGTGATATAAAAACATAAGACAGGTAGCATAGACATGTTAATTATTAGACATGTCATTCAACAATGCAATGCATGTTTAGATTATCTCTAATAAATAAAAACCTATCTTCAGTTAAAGGTTTAGTGAAAATATCAGTTTATTGATTTTCAGTTTAATAAACTTAATATCAAATATACCTTTCTGAACATAATCCCTTATAAAGTGATGTTTTATTTCAATATGCTTAGCCTTAGAATGATGAATTGGATTTTTAGTTAAGTATATGGCACTTGAATTATCACACCACACAGATATATTATGCTCATAAATAGAGTAGTCCTCAAGTTGTTGTTTTACCCATAAGAGTTGAGAGCAACAACCGGCAGCTGAGATGTATTCTGCTTCAGCAGTAGGCAAGGTAATAGTTGTCTGCCTTTTGCTTGACCAGGAGATTAAGCTTGCTCCAATAAAGTGACAACCTCCACTGGTGCTTTTCCTTTCTATTCTGTCTCCAGCAAAGTCTGCATCACAAAATTCCACTAATTTTTTTCTTTTGATCTTAGATACAGCAAACCAAGATTAGTAGTCCCAAGCAAATATATAAATATTCTTTTAACAGCATTAAGATGAGATTCTCTTGGGTCATATTGGAATCCAGTACACATACAGACAGTAAATTGAATGTCAGGTTTGCTTGAAGTTAAGTATAGTAGAGAATCAATCATACCTCTGTAGACAGTTTGGTCTACCTTTTTACCTTCATCATCTTTGCATAATTTTGCATGGGGTTGCATGGGATTTTTCATGAGTTTAATTCCATCTTGTACTTCTTAAGTATCTCCTTGATATACTTTTGTTGATGGATGTAGATTCCATAAGTTGTCTATTTGATTTGCAATCAAAGGAAGAACTTTAATTCTCCCATCATGCTCATCTCAAATTCTGCTTGCAATAGTTTGGAAAATTCCTTGCACAACATTTCATTAGTTGTTCCAAAAATAAAATCATCAACATACATTTGAACTATAATGAAATTCTCTTTTGAAATTTTCTTAAACAAGGTAGTATCTACTTGTCCTCTAGTAAAACCATTATGCATGAGAAAAGAACTAAGTCTATCATACCATGCCCTAGGTGCTTGTTTCAAACCATATAAAGAATTTTTAAGTTTGAAAACATGATCTGGTTTATCAGTATCTTCAAAACTAGGGGGTTGCTTAACATACACTTCTTCAATTATACCATTTAGAAAAATACTTTTACATCCATTTGAAAAAGAGTGATTTGGTGTTCATATGACATTAATATGTGAATAGCTTCTATTCTAGCTACAGGTGCAAAGATTTCAGTATAATCAATACCTTCTTTTTGGTTATAGCCTTGAGCTACTAACCTAGCTTTATTTCTGACAACTTTGCCATCCTCATCCAATTTGTTTCTGAAAACCCATCTTGTTCCAATGACATATTTGTTTTTAGGCTTGGAGACAAGTGTCCAGACATCATTTCTGGTGAACTGGTTGAGTTCTTCTTGCATAGCAAGAATCCAGCTTTCATCCTAAAGAGCTTGTTCAATGCGTTTTGGCACCATTTCTGACATAAAAGCCATATTGCTTGATTCTCTTAGAGTAAATCTGGATCTTACTCCTTCTAAGGGATTTCTAATAATAAGATCCTTAGGATGATGAGTTTTGAACTTCCAGTCCCTTTTGAGATCATCATGAAGATCTTGACTTGTCTACTGACTTGTCTGTTGACTTGTCTGGTCCACTTTTACAGGTTCTGTCTTGGTCAGATCAGGTTGTTGGCTTTCTGGCTTGTTTATGTCAAGACATGCAAGATCATCTTCTAGATCTGATAGTTCCTTATCAGTCTTTAAACCATCATTGAACTTAACATGAACATATTCTTCAATAACAGAAGTTCTGGAATTATAAATTCTAAAGGCTTTAGACATTCAGAATAGCCTACAAAGATACCTTTATCCTTTTTGGAATCAAACTTTCCAAGTTGATCCTTAGTGTTCAGAATGAAGCATTCACAACCAAATGCATGAAAATAAGATATGTTGGGGCTTTTCTTTCAACAATTCATAAGGTGTCTTCTTTAGGAAAGGCCTAATAAGTATTCTGTTATGTACATAACATGTAGTGTTTACTGCTTCTGCCCAGAAGTACTTAGGGAGATTATTCTCATTAAGCATAGATCTAGACATCTCTTGCAGAGATCCTTTCTTTATCTCAACCACTCGGTTTTGTTGTGGAGTTCTAGGTGCAGAGAAATTGTGAGAGATCCCATTCTCCTCACAGAACAGTCTAAACTGCTTATTTTCAAATTCTCCCCTATGATCACTTCTAAGGGTAGAGATACAGAAACCCTGTTCATTTTGTACTCTTTTACAAAATACTGAGAAAGCCTTAAAAGACTCTTCCTTGTGGGTTAAGAAGAGTACCCATGTAAATCTAGAGTAGTCATCAACTAGGACAAATCCATATTTTCTTTCGGCCAAGCTAGCAACACTAACTGGCCCAAACAGATCCATGTGTAACAACTGAAGAGGTCTAGAGGTTGATACTTGGTTCTTAGATTTGAAACTTGATTTTACTTGTTTACCTCTCTGACATGCATCACACAAGTCATCTTTCTTAAAACTAATATCAAGCAATCCTCTCACAAGGCTATCCTTTTTCAGTTTAGAAATTAGTTTCATACTAGCATGTCCTAGTTTCTTATGCTATAACCATCTTTCATCCTCTTTAGACATCAGACAGGTTACACTTTGATCTGAGAGATCAGTCAGTTCAATCGTATACAGATTTTGTTGCCTTTTAGCTGAAAAGGGGGTTTTGCCAATAACTATGCATAAATCCTTGGTAAAGGAGACATCAAATCCACTGTCACATAATTGACTTATGCTAAGAAAATTGTGTCTTAATCCTTCAACCATAAGAACATTCGGTATAGGGGGAAGAGGGGGTTTACCACCAATAATACAAATGCCTATAGCCTTCCCTTTCTGATTGTCTCCAAAGGCAACATGTCCTCCTTTCTTAAGTTGGAGGTCTAGGAACATAGACCTTTCTCCTGTCATGTGTCGCGAGCAACCACTGCCCAGGTACCAGCAATGGTGTTTTCTTTGTCCCATTAAGGACATCTGCAACAGGAACTATTTGTTCTTTAGGTACCCATAATTTTCTGGGTCCTTTTATGTTAGTTCTAGGAGTCTTTGAAGACTTCCTTCTCTTTTTGTGAATACACTTGGACATAACTTGTCCAGTGTTTCCACAGAAGTTGCAAACATGTATGGATTTAATGAAAGTTGACCTAACAGACACTTTAGAGGTTTTAGTTGATACTTTATTATGTGTTTGATGGACATATCCAATACCTTCTTTGTTAAGGGGGTGTCTCTGACAGCCAAGCAGCTTAGTCAGATTGTCTCTGCCATTAACAAATTTGGCAAGATCAGAAGTGAGCTCTTCCACTTTCTGTTGAAGTTTTTCAACTTCTTCGGATTGTGATGTTTCACTAGAGATCTTAGCTTCATCAGACTTTTCAGTCTTCAGCTCACAGTTCTCTTTGGCCAGCTTCTCATACTCTTGAGATTTCTGTTTATGCTCACTAAGGAGCTTTGCAAACTCTCTCTTGAGGGATTTGAAGGCCTTGGACAAGAAGTTGGGTTCCTCCAGCAACTCCTCATAGGCATCAAGTAATTCCTCAAATTTAGGATGTACCTTATTATCTGAATCCGAGTCAGTGTTTGCCATCAATCAGAGATTAGCTTCTTCCTCTGTCTCTTCATCATTAGAAGATGTGGAATCCAGATACTCCCAAGTAGCCATCATCCCTTTCTTCTTTTTTTTTTAAGAACTTCTTAAAAGGGGCTTTCTTGAGTTGAGGACATTCAACTTTGATGTGACCAGGCTTCTTGCACTCATAGCAGACAATTGAACTCTTGTCTGTTGAAGTGGATTCTTTGAAGTTCTTATCGTTGTTGAACCTTTTGAATGGCTTATCCTTTCTGAACTTCTTTTTCTGTAATAGAAGCTTTATCTTTTGTGTTAGGAGAGATAACTCGTCAACACTTTCAGAATCCTTGGGTTCAGATAGGTCAGCATCATTGGATGACTCATCTGCCTTCAGAGCTTTGGAAGCTTTTGCTGACTTTTGATCAGTCTTCAGAGCAATTGACTTGCCCTTCTTTGTTGCAATTTCATCTCCAAGTTCTTGCTCATGAATAGTGAGTGTACCAAGAAGTTCATCCATAGTCAAGGTAGTGAGATCCTTGGCTTGAGAGATAGCAGTGACCAAAGGTCTCCACTACTTAGGTAGACTTTTTAGTATCTTTCCAACCTTCTCAGCATTAGTATAAATTTTTCCAAGAGACTTTAGGCCATTGATGATAGTTTGGAATCTTCATATCATCTGAGCAACAAATGCTCCTTCCACCATGAGAAACAGTTCATACTTTCTGACAAGTATAGTAATTTTTGATTCCTTGACTTTGGTTGTTCCTTCATGAGTTACAGCTAAAGTATCCAATATTTATTTTGCAGAATCACAGGCAGAAACTTTTTCAAATTCTTCAAGACTAAGAGCACAAATGATGTTGTGTCTGGCTTTGTGATTTAGCTCCAATTTTGTCTTTTCTACAGGGGTCCGCTGAGCTTTTGGCTTGTCAGTGTTGTCATCATTCTTAGGAATGAATGGACCATCAGTGATGACATCGCAGAGATCAGAGTTTGTTGATAGGATGAACCATTGAAATCTATCTTTCCAATAGTTATAGTTTTCTCCATTGAAGAATGGAGGTCTGGTTAGGGAAGCTCCTTCAGTCTGGTGGTTCCCACTTGAACTAGCTCCAGCAGTCATGTCTATTCTTCAGGACCTTAACCTCTACACTGCTAGATGCTCAACCCAGAGGCTGAGCTCTGATACCAACTGAAATAGACAACTATAAACACGAGAAAGGGGTTGAATTGTGTTTATCAGAAATTAAAAAAAAAAGTTAAAAACTTTTCACACACACAAGCTAGGTTCAGACAAATGTCAAACACACTGCACAGACAAATCACCTATCTAATGTGGTTGAAACAAAAAAAAAACACAAACACACAACTTGAAAACAAGCTTGATATTCACACTTTATCCCCTTTAGTTACATGGCAAATAATATAATCAAAGCAACTAAAAAGTTTAAGGGAAGAGAGATAAACACAACTATTTATCTTGGTTCACCCTTTAACACTGGGGCTACGTCCAGTCCTTAGCAGCATCAAGTTTTATCCACTATAACTGATCAGGTTACAGACTCCAAGTATTATTTTCACACCTAGCCTCTTCAGGCTCCAAGACAAGTATTCTTTGCTCACCTAGCCTCTTCAGGCTCACTCAGGTTTGTTTGAGAAGTTTGTTTGTAATAAATACAACAGACAAACAGTTCTTTCACTAACACTCAAAGAGTGAATTAAATGTAAGCTTAGGAAAGACTGTGTAATAACTTCAAATGATTGAAGAATACAGATTGAAAGAATGAAGAAATGAATGTGTAGATTAATGGCTCTTTAATGTTGTGTGTGTTTTCTGATCTTCATCTTCAATTAGTTCTGTATGTATAGCCTTCGAGCATTTAAGATCTGTTAGAGACATTCCTTCAAATGTTGGCTTCAAGCAGAGCTCCATTAAATTCAACAGAGTCAATCTGGTGACATGAACTCGGCAAGTGTACCGGGTCGTTGCAAGTAATAAAACGGTAAGAACCGGAAATCGTCCTCAGGGATCGTGGACAAGTACCACTTCACAAATTGAACTACTATTTAGGTGAATCTTGTTTGGAATGAAGGTAGCTCTAACATCTAATGAAACAAACAAGAATAAAATGTTTTTGTTCTTTTGGGTATTTTATCAAACACTTAATAGGCAAACAGAAATGTGAACAACAAATGGATAGAATTGTTAGGGTTAGACTAGGCTAATCCTCCTTTGGTGCTATGAAATGGTAAATAACACAATTCCTACTTCAATTATGACAATCAAATCTTCTTCAAATACTCAAACCCTAATGTCTTAGGTGGAATGAGCCTAAAATCTCAAATTAAACCCTAATGTCTTAGGTGGATTAATATGAGAAATTTCATTAAGAGTCAAGATTCATAAGATTGCAAGCACCCCAAGACCTATGTCTAGGTTCATGAACTACTTGGTATTTGATTCAAGAGCATGCCCTAACATCAACCTTTCAATTGTCTATTAAAGCAACATATCATTCCTAGGATGATCAAGCCAAGGAAAGCATTAAGCATGGAATCAAACACTCAAAAAGAAATAGGAAATTGCATTATAATCACTTCATGTTACAACCAAAATCAGAAAAACCATTGTCTAACCCCAACAAGGGGAGTTTAGCTACACATCATCAAAGTAAAAGGGAAAGAAAGAGATACAAAGATGGAGAAAGGGAGGAACTCCATGGAAGATGCCCAGTAGCAGCCACAACAGCAGAGAATGCCTTCTTAGGGTTTGCAGCCGCCTCCTTTTTTTTCCAAATCCAATCCCCCTTTGCATTCTGCATCAGATGGCTTATAACAGGGGTTCTGAGATTCGCGCGCTCGCGGGGCGAGAAGTGACTCGCGAGGCGAGTCTTAAAAATCTTTCCTTCAGAGATTCGTCCTCTCACGAGGCGAGAAGGTAACTCGCGAGGCGATCCAGAGAGGGTGAAGTTTTTGGCGCAGTCAGGCCTTCTGGTTCGCGAGGCGAAACGTTATTCGCGAGGCGACACAGAAAGGCTGACTGTTGCTTATCAGCTGGCCTTCAGGTTCGCAGATCCAGTCTCGCGGGGCGAGACAGAAATGGTGCCTGTTGCTGCTTTGGCTGGTACTCTGGCTCGCGAGGCGAGATACAGTCTCGCGAGGCGAAGCTTCAAAGTTCTGCTTAGCTCAATTTCTTCTCTTTTCAGGCTCTCTCTTCAACCAAGCTTCATTAGGGCCAAATCTTAGGCAATTCACCACAAATTCCTGCAAAACAACACACAAAACCACCTTATCTATTCCACAGGAAAAACTAACCAAAATCAACTAAAATGGCCTAACTATATGCAAATGCATGCAGAAATATACATGGAAAAATGAGGTGAAATCACACTCATCAAATCACCCCAAGCTTAAGACTTTGCTTGTCCTCAAGCAAAAACCAAGGCCAGAAGATGAAATCAAACAGAGCAATGATAGTGAACTAAGAACCCGAGTAAAATGATCCAAGTAACAGGCATTCAAATAATCAGCAAGAGACAATCAATTCAAGTCCAATTAGGGCTTAGGTCTCCTAGACTCATATTCTCACTAATTCGGGCACTCTTGCTCACTTGAAGGTCACCCCAAGCTTGTTCATTTACTTGGCTTTCTTTCTCGCCTCACTCAAGTGTTCAAGTATATATGACAATTCGCTCCATTTTCCTCAAGGAATGAATCCTACCATAAGCTTGACTATCAACCAAATCTCTACTTTATTAATGAAAACACCTAAGAATCAAGAGGTCTTTACTTTGGGTTGTAATGTGGCCATGGGATTAATCGTTAGGTGGGGATAACAAGAAAAGGACATTTCAAATGGCTACATAAACATCAAGCATTGCAAACATGACCTTCCAACATACCTTTTGGGTTTCAGTTCACTTTCCACCTTTCTTTTCTTTCCTTTTCTTTTTATTTTTTCACTTTTCTTTTTGTCATCCCCTTCTCTATTTATTTATTATTTATTATTATCTTTTTCTTTTATTTTTCTTTTGTTTGGAGAAGGGGAGATTTTTCAACTCAAGAGAATTGTTTTTTTCTGATTCTTTTCCCAACTTTCAAATACCTTTTCACCCTTTGTAATACTTTAGAAGGTCCCTTATCAAGCATATTTATCAAAACATTTCAGGGTACCAAGAAAAGCATTTTTTTTTCTTTCAGGCTCAAAATTGGGCAACTAAGGGGTAGCATTTCATCATTCAAAGCTCAGAAGGCCAGAAAAATACCTACTGCCTCAATCATTTTCAAAAATGTTTTCAAAAATTTTTAAGCTTCAAAATGGTTTTAAGTCAAGTTCTAGAGAAAACAACCAAGAGGAATAACACTCTAACACAAGAAATGGGGTAGATTTAGTGAGTACCCCTTAATGGCTCAAAAGTCACATTTATCAGTTCAAAAACCAGTGAGGAACACAAGTCTATAGAAACACATGCTAATCATCAACTATCCAAGACCATCTCAAGAATATCTATTTGAAGCCATATCACAAGAATAGAAAAATCAGGGTTCAAAATTCACTATCACAAATAAATTGGCACTCAGTTCTCACAATCAGATGCTCAATCTAATCAGGGGTAACCGAATCATGCGATCATGCAAAACTATGCCTAGATGAATGCAATATGAACAATGCAAAAATTCAAAAATTTACAAAAATACCCCTACCCCAAGCTTAAAAACTTACATTGTCCCCAATGTAAATAATCAAGTTGGAGAGGGGTGAAAATGGAACAACTCACCAGGGTGGTAGCGGGTGCTGAATCACATGCTTTCTGGCTTTGTCTCTCCCTGCCCTTTTGTCCTCCTTCCTCCAAAATCTGAAAGCACTTAACAAAACTATTAACAAATCTCTTGATCTTCTCAAATTATTCAAGAGATGAAAATTAAAAACAAAAGAGAAAAGGAAAAGGAAACTTGGGTTGCCTCCCAAGAAGCGCTTCTTTAACGTCACTAGCTTGACGGGTGATCTCTAAGATGGTGCCTTAAGAGGGACGGAGACTGCTTGACGATCGAAGTCTCCTCCAAGATAGTGCTTGAGTCTTTGTCCATTAACAGTGAAAGTATCTCCAGATGATGGGTCTTCCAATTCAACTGAACCAAATGGGGAAACCGACTTGACATAGAATGGGCCCGACCACCTTGATCTCAGTTTGCCTGGAAAGAGCTTGAGTCGTGAGTTAAAGAGCAAAACTGATTGGCCTTCTTCGAATTGCTTGGGAAGAATGTACTTGTCATGCCAGAATTTTGTTCTTTCCTTGTAAATCCTTGCACTCTCATAAGCCAAGAGTCGGAATTCATCCAACTCATTCAATTGAAGCAGTCTCTTATCCATGGCCAGCTTAGCATCAAAGTTCAGGGCCTTCACTGCCCAAAAAGCACGATGTTGGAGCTCTACCGGAAGGTGACATGATTTTCCAAACACTAATTGGTAAGGTGACATACCAATAGGTGTTTTGTATGCAGTCCGATAGGCCCAGAGTGCATCATCCAGTTTCTTCGCCCAATCCTTCCTAGCATTGTTCACAGTTTTCTCCAAAATTCTTTTCAACTCCCGATTGGACAACTCCACTTGCCCACTGGTTTGAGGGTGGTATGGTGTGGCAACTTTATGATTCACCCCAAACTTGGCAAGCACTGCATTGAACTCTTTGTTGCAAAAATGGGTACCCCCATCACTAATAATGGCTCTAGGGGTTCCAAATCGGGTGAAGATGTTCTTCCTTACAAAACTAATCACAGCTTTTGCATCATCCTTCACAGTTGGGACAGCTTCCACCCACTTGCTCACATAGTCCACCGCAACAAGAATGTAATTGTTGTTGTATGATGATGGGAAAGGACCCATGAAGTCGATCCCCCATACATCAAAGAGCTCCACCTCTAGAATACCTTTCAAGGGCATCTCATTCCGCTTGGATATACTTCCCGTCCTCTGACATTTATCACATTTCATCACCCAAGCTCTGGAGTCTTTGAAAATAGTGGGCCAAAATAACCCGCATTGCAAGATCTTCATGGCGGTCCTCTCACCACCAAAGTGTCCCCCATATGATGAGTTGTGGCAATGAGTCAGTACCCCATTAATCTCTTCCTCCGGAATGCATCTTCTCAGAATTCCATCCGAACCTCTTTTGAAAAGGTAAGGCTCATCCCATACATAGTATTTGGCATCATGGATGAGCTTCTTCCTTTGTTGTGCATTGAAGTCCTTCGGAATTTTGTTAGCAGCCTTGTAGTTTGCAATGTCTACAAACCAAGGTGCCACTTGCACCATAAACAGCTTTTCATCTGGGAATTCCTCTTGAATTGGCAACTCAGCTTTTGCTTGAACATCTGCTTGTGGAAGCCTAGACAAATGGTCGGCCACCACATTCTCTACTCCTTTCTTGTCTTTAATATCCAAATCAAACTCCTGGAGCAGCAGTATCCACCTAATAAGACTTGGCTTGGCAGCCTGTTTAGTCATAAGATACTTCAAAGCAGAATGATCAGTGTAGACAGTAGTTTTAGAGCCAATCAAGTAGGATCTAAATTTATCAAACGCAAACACCACAGCAAGCAATTCTTTTTCAGTTGTGGTATAATTCAATTGGGCATCATTCAGCACACGACTGGCATAGTAAATGACATGCAACACTTTATTTTTTATTTGGCCCAAAATGGCTCCTACCACATAGTCACTTGCATCACACATTAACTCAAATGGTAAACTCCAATCTGGAGGTGTAATGACCGGTGCGGTGGTGAGTTTTTCTTTCAAAAGTTGGAAGGCATGCATGCAATCATCATCAAATACAAAAGGAGTATCAACTACCAAGAGCTTGCATAGGGGTTTCACAATCTTTGAAAAATCTTTTATAAATCTCCTATAGAAACCTGCATGCCCTAGGAAGCTTCTAACACCTTTCATATTTATGGGAGGTGGAAGTTTTTCAATCACTTCAACTTTTGCTTTATCAACTTCCATCCCCCGTGATGAAATTTTATGACCAAGAACTATACCTTCTCTAACCATGAAATGACATTTTTCCCAATTTAACACAAGGTTAGTTTCTTGGCATCTTTTTAGAACACATGCAAGATTATTCAGACAATTATCAAAAGAGTTACCAAATACAGAAAAATCATCCATAAATACCTCTATGAATTTTTCAGTCATGTCAGAGAATATAGAAAGCATGCACCTTTGAAAAGTAGCGGGTGCATTACACAACCCGAATGGCATTCTCCGGTATGCATAGACTCCATAGGGACAAGTGAAAGCGGTCTTCTCTTGGTCCTGTGGGTCAACCACAATCTGGTTATACCCTGAGTATCCATCAAGGAAGCAATAAAAAGCATAGCCTGCCAACCTCTCTAACATCTGATCAATGAAGGGCAATGGAAAGTGATCTTTTCTGGTGGCCTCATTCAGTCTTCTGTAGTCAATACACACCCTCCATCCAGAAACGGTCCTTGAGGGGATGAGCTCATTTTTATCATTTGCCACCACCGTCATCCCCCCTTTCTTGGGAACAACTTGGACCGGACTCACCCATGGACTATCAGAGATTGGATAGATTATTCCCGCATCCAAAAGCTTCACAACCTCTTTCCTCACAACTTCTTTCATATTCGGGTTGAGTCTTCTTTGGGGTTGTCTAACCGGCTTGAAATTTTCCTCCAAGAGGATTTTGTGCATACATAATGAGGGACTTATCCCCTTCAAGTCGGACATAGACCACCCAATTGCAGATTTGTGCTCCCTGAGCACCCTTAACAGTTTCTCTTTCTCCAGAAAGTTCAATTCACTACTGATGATTACTGGGAATGAAGAATTTATCCCAAGGAAAGCATAACGGAGATGGGATGGAAGTTCTTTCAACACTAGCACAGATGGTTCACCCTTGTCTTCAATCCTCACATCTTCCACAACTTTGTCTTCAACATTATTCACCATCAGACAAGCCTCAAGGGATTTAACCATGAATTCAACTTCCTCCGCACATACATCTTCTTCTACATCCTCCATCATAAGAGCCGCTCCAAAGAATCTTCAAAAGTCTGTTGCACACTCTTATCAGTCAATGAATCAACAAGGTCCACACTCATACACGTATCCTTGTCGCTTGGATGCCTCATTGCTTCAAAAACATTGAAGGTGACCTTTTCATCTTGGACTCGAAGAACCAATTCCCCTTGATTTACATCAATCAAAGCTCTACCCGTGGCTAGGAATGGTCTTCCAAGAATCAACGGAGTCTCACTATCTTCCTCTATATCCAATACCACAAAATCTGCTGGAAAGATGAATTTGTCTACTTTGACCAATAAATCCTCCACTACACCATAAGGATATGTAATGGAGCGATCCGCCAATTGGAGAGAAATACCAGTTGGCTTGACTTCACCGATTCCCAGCTTCTTGAAAATGGGGAAAGGCATAAGGTTTATACTTGCACCGAGATCACACAAGGCTCTCCCAATATTCAAATGACCAATAGTGCATGGAATAGTAAAGCTTCCCGGATCCTTCATCTTTACTGGCAATTTCCTTTGGAGTATAGCACTACACTCTTCTGTGAGCATGACCGTCTCCTCTTTCCACTTTCTCTTGTTGGTAAGAATCTCCTTCATAAACTTTGCATAAGAAGGCATTTGTTGAAGGGCTTCGGCAAACGAAATGTTAATTTGCAACTTTTTGAATACATCCAGGAACTTAGAAAATTGTTGATCCTTTGCCTCCTTCTTCAACCTTTGAGGATATGGTATCTTGAAATATGGTGGCAACTCCTTGGGATTGTCAACTTCTTCAAGAATTTGCCTTTTAGTCTTCTTTCTTGAAAATTCTTCATCCACCAATTTTTCTCTTTGTGGTGTTTCAGCTTCAACAACAATGGGACTAGAGGTAGTGGCTTGGGAAGTCTCAGGTTCTTCATTGGTCACATCTTCAACAATCACCTCATCACTAACCCTCTTTTCTTCCTTCTCTTCGCTCTTTTCTTGTGGCCCTACTACCCTTCCACTTCTTGTAGCAATTGCCTTGCAATCATCTCTTGGATTTTTCTCGGTGTCTCCCGGCAATTGTCCTTGAGGTCTTTCCGCCATTTGCTTCGCCAGTTGGCCTATTTGGTGCTCAAGATTTTTGATGGAGGCATTTTGATTCTTCATAGTCTCTTGAGTTGCTTGAAAATTGGCTTGGGTCGCTTGCATGAACTGGCCTAGAATATTCTCTAAGTTGCTTGATTTCTATTGAGAGGGCTTTGCTTGAGAACTTGATCCTTGCCCTTGTTTCCAACCAAAGTTAGGATGGCTACGCCACCCCGGATTGTATGTGTTAGAGTAAGGATCATTCTTGGGCCCTTGATTCCCCATGTAGTTCACCTCTTCTTGTCCAGAACTTCCAACCACATTAATCTCACAATTTCCATTTGCATGGTTACCTCCACAAAAATCACACACTGAGGTAGGTTGAACTTGGACAGCTTGTAGTTGAGAATTCTGCAGTTGAACGGACCCCAATTGCTTGGTAAGAATGGCCATTTGTGCCTTAAGAGCGCCAATTTCATCAAGCTCCAACACACCTCTCTTGACCAATGATCGAGAACTAGGCATTTGATAATCATTGTTGGCCATAGTTTCAATCAAATTCTTTGCCTCTTCGGTGTCTTTTGACTCAATGATCCCACTGCATTTGCTTCAATCATACTTCTTGAATTCCTGTTGAGCCCATTAACAAAGGTTGCCACTTGCTGCCATGTCTCTAACTCATGATTTGGACAAGCTGTGAGTAACGACTTGAACCTCTCCCAGGCTTCATAAAGTGACTCACCATCTCTCTGTGCAAAGGCATTAATCTCGGACCTCAGCTTTATCATTCTTGAAGGAGGGAAGAAGCGAGATAAGAACTTGCTCACCAAATCATTCCAATTGATAATACTTCCATGAGGATGAGATTGAAGCCATGACTTAGCTCTATCCCTCAAAGAGAAAGGGAAAAGACTTAAACGAATGGCCTCATCGGAGGCTCCATTTAACTTGATGGTGTCACACAACTCAATGAATGTGCCAATGTGAGTATGAGGGTCTTCACTCTCCAAACCTCCAAACTGATTTTGTTGCACAAGATTGAGAAGTGATGCCTTTATTTCAAAATTGTTGCAAGCCACAGCAGGTCTAACAATGGGAGTCCCACATCTATCTACTCTAGGGGAAGTATAGTCCCCCATTGTCCTTCTTGGTGCATTTTCTTCAGCCATGGTGACAGTTGCAACTTCAACTTGTGGTTCTTGCACACTGGGTAATTCCACTTGTGGCTCCTGTTTACTAGAAGATGCTCTTTCTCTGTTTTTCCTTGCTTTGGTTTCCTTTCTATTCTGTCTGCAAAACCTCTCGATCTCAGGATCAAATTGAAGTTCACCTGGGTCGATTGTACCTCGCATACAAGGAACAAACAGAGTAGCACAGAAAAAGGATAGAACAAAATAGAAAATAACAAAGCAGAAAACAGAAAAGAAAAACAGCAATAGGAAAACAATGAAAAATGCCTAAATTAGGAGTCCCTTTTGGTACTCGTGATATTGGCACACCGATCCCCGGCAACGGCGCCAAAAACTTGACACGAACTCGGCAAGTGTACCGGGTCGTTGCAAGTAATAAAACGGTAAGAACCAGAAATCGTCCTCAGGGATCGTGGACAAGTACCACTTCACAAATTGAACTACTATTTAGGCGAATCTTGTTTGGAATGAAGGTAGCTCTAACATCTAATGAAACAAACAAGAATAAAATGTTTTTGTTCTTTTGGGTATTTTATCAAACACTTAATAGGCAAACAGAAATGTGAACAACAAATGGATAGAATTGTTAGGGTTAGACTAGGCTAATCCTCCTTTGGTGCTATGAAATGGTAAATAACACAATTCCTACTTCAATTATGACAATCAAATCTTCTTCAAATACTCAAACCCTAATGTCTTAGGTGGAATGAGCCTAAAATCCCAAATTAAACCCTAATGTCTTAGGTGGATTAATATGAGAAATTGCATTAAGAGTCAAGATTCATAAGATTGCAAGCACCCCAAGACCTATGTCTAGGTTCATGAACTACTTGGTATTTGATTCAAGAGCATGCCCTAACATCAACCTTTCAATTGTCTATTAAAGCAACATATCATTCCTAGGATGATCAAGCCAAGGAAAGCATTAAGCATGGAATCAAACACTCATAAAGAAATAGGAAATTGCATTATAATCACTTCATGTTACAACCAAAATCAGAAAAACCATTGTCTAACCCCAACAAGGGGAGTTTAGCTACACATCATCAAAGTAAAAGGGAAAGAAAGAGATACAGAGATGGAGAAAGGGAGGAACTCCATGGAAGATGCCCAGTAGCAGCCACAAGAGCAGAGAATGCCTTCTTAGGGTTTGCAGCCGCCTCCTTTTTTTTCCAAATCCAATCCCCCTTTGCATTCTGCATCAAATGGCTTATAACAGGGGTTCTGAGATTCGCGCGCTCGTGGGGCGAGAAGTGACTCGCGAGGCGAGTCTTAAAAATCTGTCCTTCAGAGATTCGTCCTCTCGCGAGGCTAGAAGGTAACTCGCGAGGCGATCCAGAGAGGGTGAAGTTTCTGGCGCAGTCAGGCCTTCTGGTTCGCGAGGCGAAACGTTATTCGCGTGGCGATACAGAAAGGCTGAATGTTGCTTATCAGCTGGCCTTCAGGTTCGCGTGGTGAGATCCAGTCTCGCGGGGCGAGACAGAAATGGTGCCTGTTGCTGCTTTGGCTGGTACTCTGGCTCGCGAGGCGAGATACAGTCTCGCGAGGCGAAGCTTCAAAGTTCTGCTGAGCTCAATTTCTTCTCTTTTCAGGCTCTTTCTTCAACCAAGCTTCATTAGGGCCAAATCTTAGGCAATTCACCACAAATTCCTGCAAAACAACACACAAAACCACCTTATCTGTTCCACAGGAAAAACTAACCAAAATCAACTAAAATGGCCTAACTATATGCAAATGCATGCAGAAATATACATGGAAAAATGAGGTGAAATCACACTCATCATTTGGGCAGCCATTAATGCAATAGGAATGTTGGTTATACTCTAACAGAGAAGACCAGGACTTTATGCATCGTGCAGTAGCCAAATCAGAGTTTTGCATAATGCTTTTGTACTTTGCAGAGCACATTTTCCTTTTCGTGTAGTAACCAAGAGTACTAGGGAATAAAGATTGTTGGAAACATTCTTTAGCTGGACTTCGATTCTGATTTCCTAGGTTGCTTGTGAGAAAGGCCTTCTGACTTTTTTGATAAACGTGAGAATGAGAGAGAAAGGGAGAGAGAGAGAGAGAGCTTCAGAGTCTTATGAATGCGGGGACAGCTTACAAAAGCTCTTTGTACTTGAGTTCCCTATCGAAGAACCTCAGACGAGTATGAGAACTTAGCAGAAGACGAGTTGAAACTTTAATGCAGAAAGTCAATATCCTAGTCACCAGATGGGTTGACTTTTGCTTCTCCAGACAGGTGGTCTTCTATGTGGGCAGACAGGTGAGAAAGTGAATTCTTACTATTGTGATCTACACACTGGATAGACAGGTTAGCAACCAATATGAAGGTTAATTAAATCATTAACAAATGTTTTAGTTTTCATCAAAACTTAAGGAAATGCACATCAGACATTTAGAGACTTAACACTAATAAATTCGATTACTAAATTTGCTACCAAATTATGTTTTACAGACTTTTGCGACCATTTAGCGACCACGTTGTCCGTCGCTAATTGCGACCAAGACCGAAGCTTTTTTTTTTAACAGGTACAAAAAAAAAGGTCATCAATCAGAGTACAATGGGTACTCTAGAATCCATTTACAAATTTCCTGTATAAAAAAATAGATTACAACAAATTAGAAAATTCATCTGAAAACCTGTATAGCTATACAAAACTGTTAAGTATGATTAATATATGTGGACGGTGAATTTATGTGGACGATGGAGGTGAGACTTGTCCAATACCAACGGCCTGTGTCTTAGACCCATCGACAAGGGTAATATGGTGAGCGGTTTTAGGGAATGATAGCTTAGAGAAAAGAGAAGGATTACCAGCTAAGTGATCAGAAGCACTTGAGTCAAGAATCCAGGATCCAACAGATGCTGATTGAGATAGACAAACTGCAGAATTACCAGTGTGAGCAATGGTGGCCGAAGAATAAGCATGTTAAGTGGCTTTAAACTGAAGGTACTCGTTATACTCATTGGCAGTCAAAAGGTGATCCTTTATGGGCTCGATCTTGTGTTCAGCAACAGGTTCATGAGATTGAGCTATATTAGCGGTTTTATTTGGGAATCCATGTAGGGAGTAGCACTGATCTTGGGTGTGTCCTTCTCGCTTACAATACGAACAATAAAGGATACCTCGTCCACCTCCTCCACGACCACCACCTCAATAGCCATGACTTCGGCCCCCTCGGTTAGTTGAGTTTGAGATAAAAATCGAAGACTCTGATCCTGTTTGGGAACCAACTCCAATTGAAGCTGCTGGAGAAGGAACTCCAAGCAATCAATCAATTAGGTCCTCCACAGTAGGAATATCAAGATTGGTCAAAGTATGATTCCGAACATATTCAAAGTCTTTGTGAAGGCCATGAAGAACAAAAACCATAAGCATATTATCTGTAACAGTCGTGTTTTTTACGACTTTGTTTTACGAATGATGACTAGGTTTAAGACATGGATTATATGATTAAGATGTTAATTAAAGTTTAGGAACCTTTTTATGGAAAGTATGCGATCATCTAGAGTGAATTTAAACGCGAGCATATTCTAGGGTTTCCCGTATATCGTCTAAAAGGGGCTTAAGTGTGTGAAATAATAAATTTTGATTTAAGAAGGAGATTAGGAATTTTTTTAGGGTTTGAGGTTGTTTATTAGGTCTTGATGAGCCTATATCTCAAATTTGGGATCAATCGGATGTCGAACGGACTCAGAACGTGACAATATGTTTCATGGCCAATGGTCAACGCTCGAGCGTGGCATACCCAATGCTCAAGCGCTAAGGTCAACCAGACCAGCTCTGGCGTTGACTCCACGTGTCACAAGAAAGCCTATGTGGCATCACCTGATTGGTTGCATGAGCGGTGGAGCTACCTACCTCTAACGCTCGAGCGCTAGCGCTTGGTTCAGCAAAAATAAAAGACTTAAGTGACTTAAGCCATTAGATGAAAAACATAAGGCAGAATCCAGTCACTCGGTTTGCTGTTTATACGGGTCTATCTCGGTGTCAACTAGAGTAGGGAATGGAGCCCCATTTGGGATGGTGGGGACCTTCAGAGTGGGACAGACTTTCCCATTCCATATTGAATTTCCAGATGCATCATTACCACCGATGCCGCCGATGCCAGAGGTGGTACCAGTTCACGTTCCAATGCCAGTTAAGGCACTTGCACGAAAGCCAGCACCAGTACCAGCACTAGTGCCTATCATTGCACCAGCTCCTGAGGAGGATTAGGTAGTACCAGATATCGATCATACGCTTGCTCCGAAGGTACCCGAGTTTCCCGATGTTATAGAGATAGGATCTGAGTCCTCTATATTGTGATCCAGAGACAGCAGAGCTTATCGCCGACTGTTTCAGAGGCCTGCAGGGAGGAGTTCCTCTAGCAGCAGCAGAGGAGTTGTGGGACCCTCCAGACTCAGGGGTGACAGTGAGGGTAGTATCATGTGATAGTACATGCCAGTGCTATCCAGATAGGTGTGTATCGGTGTGAGTGAGGATGTTGATGTACTTTTGAGAGGGGACTGGGGTTCTGAGAGTCGGTGACGTATCTTCTGTTTCAGTCTTTGATGTATTTTTTGTTATGTCCCAGTTTGTATATATTTGGGATCCTACTGATGGGATTCCCTCTACAGTACTAGATGATGTATATATGTATGGGTGTGTGTTATATGTTTATCGTTGATGGTTGTTAAAGTTTTTAATTTCTTCCGCTTTTTATATATAATTGTTTAACGCTAATAACACTATTAGGAAGTAATTTAAATATGGTTCATTAAATGGGACATCGGGACGTCTCATTTAGGTGGTATCAACACAGTTTGATTATGTTCAGACTGTGAGGTTAGGGTGTACTGGCCATTTTAGTTGGATCCACATCGGATATCGACTATGCCTAGAAGTTGGGTGGTGAGTCCGTACACGAAAATTAACATTGATGTGACATATAGTATTTATATTCTAGTTTTATGTAGTATTATATGTCATATTAATATGAGCTAATGATTTCTTTTAATAGGATCATGGCTCGAGATAGAGGATGAGGACGTAGAGGACGAGGGGGTGGTAGGAACCCAGAGAGGGTGGATGGTGAGACTTCTCAGCCTGAGGTAGGAGCTGGAGGTTGAGGAGAGTCATCTGAGACTCTCCAGACTATTCGCGAGTTGGCATCTATACTGTTGTAGCAGGCGAAACAGAATGCTCAGAGGATGCAGAGAGATACAGAATTACAGGAGCAACAGGACAGGAGGAGAGCTGCCAAGGCTGAGGATGCAGGGATGGCTACGTTCCTGAAAGGGAAGCCACCCCTGTTCGGAGGTGATTATGATCTCGAGTGATCTGAGTGGTGGATTCATGAGTTATAAAAGATATTTGATACCATGAGGTGCAGGGACGACAAGAAGGTGACTTATGCTGCTTTCATGCTGACGGGAGGAGTCGAGTCATGGTGGAGAGGCAAGAGAAGGTTGCTAGAGGCAAAGGGTAGATTGATCAGTTGGGAGTTGTTAAGAGACTGCTTCTTCGAGAAGTACTTTCCGCGGTTGGCTAGACGCGAGAAGGAGAGGGATTTCATGAGTCTCCGATAGGGGGACATGAGTGTTGGTGACTGTGTGGCCAGTTTTGAGGCTTTGATACTGTTTTTTGAGTTCTACCAGAGGTTTCTGGACGAGGACTGACAATTTCGGAGGTTTGAGGAAGGGTTACAGCATGAGCTGAAGAGGGCTATAGTGCCCTTGGACATTTTGAGCTTTCTAGAGTTAGTGGAGAGGTGCAGTGCCATTGAGAGTATGGATCAGAGGTAGGCTGTAGAGTAGAGGCAGCAGTGGAGTGGAGGACCTATGAAAGCCGGTTATCAGAGGAGAGGCAGTAGTGGTTCTCAAGGGAGGAGATGACCCTATACTAGGCCAGCGCAGAGTATTAAGACACTTGTAGCAGCACCAGTTGGTAGAGAGGTCCAGCAGCAGAGTGGTCCATTTTGTTTCAGATGCGGAGGTCCGCATTATATGAGAGAGTGCCAGGAGAGACCTGGTAGTTTCATCTGTGGTAAACCAGGTCACTTTGCTAGGGATTACAGGCATAGAGGAGTACAGTAGCAGACAGCTGCAGGCAGAGAAGCCGATACTTACAGAGGTCGAGCTGGGAGAGGAGTTCCAGCAGCAAGACGATAGACTGCCAGACCTCAGGTCACAGGGAGGGTGTTTACTGAGAGAGGGACTGAATCCTCTCAATCTGCAGATCTTATTCAAGGTATGTGTTTAATATCTGACAGACTCTCGTCCGTGTTATTTGACTCAGGTGCTACACATTCGTTTGTTTCCCATGAGTGTGTAGATCATTTACATTTGCCCGCTTCCCAGTTACCTTATACTCTTATAGTATCTACCTCGACCAATGATTCCTTGATCACTATGATCGTTTGCTTAAAGTGTCCTATAGTTGTTAAAAATAGGACATTCCTTGTGGATCTTATCTGTTTGCTTATGCAATAGATAGATGTTATTCTCAGCATGAATTGTCTTTCGGCTAACCATGTAGTGTTAAACTGTTCCAGAAAGACCCTATCTTTTCTTGAGCATTCTAGCATAGTATCTGCCAATGAAGGAGTATCTATGAGGAGTGATGATTCTCGACAGTATGTGATGCTTTTCTCAGTAGAAGCTAAGGAGACTCCGAGTATAGATTCTATGTCTATCGTGAGAGAGCTTCCTGAGGTCTTCCCTCCTGATTTTCCAGGTTTGCCACCAGAGAGGGAAGTTGAATTCACGATAGATCTCATAATATGGACAGGACCTATATCAATAGCTCCTTATCGAATGTCACCCGTAGAGTTGGCTGAATTAAAGAAACAGTTGGATGATATGATGAAGAAGGAATTCATCAGGCCTAGTGTTTCGCCGTGGGGAGCATCAGTGTTGTATATGAAGAAGAACGATGGAAGTTCCAGGTTGTGTATGGATTACAGGAAATTGAATAAGGTGACAATCAAGAACAAGTATTTGTTGCCTAGGATAGATGATCTGATGGATCAGTTGGAGGAAGCTTCGGTGTTTTCTAAGATTGACTTAAGATCAGGCCATCAGATTAGAGTGGAGAATGAGGATATACCTAAGACAGCTTTCAGGACGAAGTACGGACACTACAAGTACTTGGTTATGTCTTTTGGTGTGACTAATGCTCCAGCAGTGTTCATGGATTACATGAACATGATTTTTAGACCGTTCCTCGACAAGTTTGTGGTGGTGTTCATAGATGAGATTCTTATCTATTCCCATTCATGGGAAGAACATGAGGAACACCTGAGAGTTGTGTTGCAAATGTTGAGCGATAGGCAGTTGTATGCTAAGCTTTCTAAGTGTGAATTTTGGCTAGAGGAAGTTCGGTTTTTAGGTCATATCATTAATAAGGAAGGGATAGCAGTTGATCCAGCTAAAGTGGAGGCTGTGATTAGAAGGGAGAGACCTAAGTCAGTAAGTGAGGCGACAAGTTTTCTACGTTTAGCTGGATATTACCGGAGGTTTATTGAAGGTTTCTCGATGATTGCGTTGCCTATGACGCAGTTAACAAGAAAGAGTATGACGTTTGTTTGGATGGAGAAGTGTGGAGAGAGTTTTCATAAGTTAAAGGAGAAGTTGACTACATCTCCAGTGCTGACATTACCAGATCCATTAGGACAGTTTGACGTGTACTGTGGCGCGTCATATCAAGGATTGGGTTGTGTTTTGATGCAAGATGGAAGAGTTGTGGCTTATGCTTCCCGACAGTTGAGAATTCATGAAAGGAATTATCCTACCCATGATCTGGAGTTAGCATCTATAGTGTTCGCATTGAAGATATGGCGACACTATCTCTAAGAAGCTAAGTTTAATGTGATCAATGATCATAAGAGTTTAAAGTATTTGTTTGATCAGAAAGAACTGAACATGAGGTAGCGTAGATGGATGGAATTTATTAAGGATTATGAATTTGATCTTCAATACCATCCTTGGAAGGCGAATGTAGTGGCGGATGCACTGAGTAGGAATCTTTGCATGTGGCCGCAATGACGGTGATGGATATGGAATTGATTGAACAATTTAGAGATATGAACCTAAGTATGAATTTGGCTGAGGATAAAATATGCTTAAGTATGATCACCATCAGTAGTTAGTTTCTGAGATATCTTAAGGTTAAACAGGTTCAGGATGAATATCTGCAAGAGGTGAGTCGAGGCATAGATGAGGGTAAGTTAGTTGATTTCAGTAGAGGTATGGATGGTGTGTTGAGGTTTAGAGACTGGATATGTGTGCCAAAGGATTTAGAGCTTAGGAAAATGATATTGGAAGAGGCACATAAGAGTAAGCTGAGTTTTCACCCAGGAGCCACCAAGATGTACCAAGACTTGAAGAAGATGTTTTGGTGGCCAAAGATGAAGAAGGAAGTGGCGGAATATATTCTATCTTGTTTAGTTTGTCAGAAATCTAAGATAAAGCATCAGAGACCTGATAGGTTGTTGCAATCATTGGATATCCCAGAATGGAAATGGGATAGTATAGCTATGGACTTTGTGGTTGGATTACCATGAACTCCGAAGAGGGATGATGCGATTTGGGTTATCATTGATAGGTTAACGAAGTGTGCTCACTTCTTACCTACTTGTGAGAGTTACAGTTTAGAGAAGTTGACCCAGATTTATATCAAGGAAGTTGTGAGGTTGCACGGTGTGCCGTCAAGTATTGTCTCCGATCGGGATCCAAGATTCACATCTAGATTTTGGAGACAATAACACAATGCTTTGGGAAGGAAGTTGAGGATGAGTTTGGCTTATCATCCTCAAACGGATGAACAGTCAGAGAGAACGATTCAATCACTGGAGGATCTCTTGAGAGCCTGTGTGTTGGAACATATTGGCAGTTAGGATGAGTAGTCTACCTTTGATTGAGTTCACTTACAATAACAGTTTCCACAGCAGTATCGGGATGGCACAGTATGAGGCTTTATATGGCTGAAAGTGTAGGACTCCGTTGTGTTGGTATGAGACTGGTGAGAGTCAAGTGTTGGGTCCTGATGTGGTACAGCAGACCACGGAACAAGTCAAGAAGATAAGAGAAAAAATGTAGGAAGCACAGGATAGGCAAAGAAGCTACAGTGATAAGAGGAGGAGACCCTTAGAATTCCAGGAAGGTGATCATGTGTTTTTGAGAGTCACTCCGAAGACTGGTATTGGCAGAGCTATAAAGTCTAGAAAGCTTACTCCCCGATTTATTGGACCTTTCCAGATCCTTCGACGAATTGGTCCAGTGGCTTACCATATAGCCTTACCCCCAAACCTCTCCAGCCTTCATGACGTCTTTCACATCTCTTAGTTGAGGAAATATTATCCAGATCCTTCTCATATAATTGAGCCTGCGTCCATACAACTCTGAGAGAATCTATAATATGAGGCTTTACCGGTTAAGATTGCAGATAAAAAGATTAAAGAATTTAGTGGTAAACAAATTCCCTTGGTTAAGGTTATATGGGATGTTATTAACGGAGATGCTACTTGGGAGCATGAGGCATACATGCAGCATCAGTATCCGCATTTGTTTTTAGGTATGTAAATTCCGAGGACGGAATTTCTTTTAAGGGGGGTAGAAATGTAACAGCCGTGTTTTTAATGACTTTGTTTTACGTATGATGATTAGGTTTAAGACTTGGATTATATGATTAAGATGTTAATTAAGGTTTAGGAACCTTTGCATGGAAAGTATGTGATCATCTGGAGTGAATTTGAACGTGATCATATTCTAGGGTTTCCCATATATCGTCTAAACGGGGCTTAAGTGTGTGAAATAAGAAATTTTGATTTAAGAAGGAGATTAGGCATTTTTGAGGGTTTGAGGTTGTTTATTAGGTCTTGATGAGCCTATGTCTCAAATTTGGGATCAATCGGATGTCGAACGGAATCAACGCGACAAAATGTTTCTTGGTCAATGGTCAATGGTCAATGCTCGAGCGAGGCATTCCTAATGCTCAAGCGCTAGGGTCAACCAGACTAGCTCTGACGTTGACTCCTCATGTCACAAGAAGGCCTACGTGGCATCGCCTAATTGGTTGCATGCGCGGTGGCGCTACCTACCTCCAACTCTCAAGTGTGGAAGGTCCAACGCTCAAGTGTTGGAGAGCTCAAGCGCTACGTTTCCAATGCTCGAGCGCTGGCGCATGGTTCATCAAAAATAAAAGACTTAAGTGACTTAAATCACTTAAGTCATTAGATGAAAAACATAGGGCAGAATACAGAGAGAAAATAAATGAGAGTGTAGAGAGAGATAGAGTGAGAAAGCTAGAGAGAAGGAGTCCCGGCTCGGTTATCGACTCGATCGATCGTCCAGACGTAATTCTGAGTACGTCATTGTGATCGTGGCAACAACGCCTTCACTATTCTACCTTTCTTCTATTCTCTGGTGAAGGTGAATTTTTGGAGGCCCGTGGGACCCTTGGTTGGAGCATCGCAGAGTTGAGAGGAGTCGAGGAGTGTTGATTTCGTGACGTTCAAGTTATCGTACGACCCATCGGGTGGGGGAAAGAAGCCATCTAACGTCAGAAACGGCAAATTGGCATTTATTTCAATAACAGCGTAGGGTGACCTAAACCCTACTAGGGAGTGAGTAACGGACAATATCAATATCACACTGGGAAATACTTAGTGGTACCAATGATGATATTGGAATTGTAGGTTTATCGCTGTTAGGTTAAATATATCATATTTGAGGTTGACTGGTTTGACAGTGAGACACCCCGATGTGCCCCATCGTATTATTACATTAAAACCTTAATATTTTATTTACTTAATCGCTCGCTTATCGTTGAAAATACGTAAAAATTAAAACTTAATTAATAATTATATAACTTATGCAGATATAAAACATACCAAAACTATATTACATAAATACACACCTGTTTATTTATTACATTACCAAAACACTGTTGAGGGTATCCTCTCAGTAGGATCCCTCACAGGCATAAACTTCACTACAGACATACTTAGCGGAATTACGAATACTCCTTAGACACACTGGCCATAATGTCTATACACTAATCGCCATGAATCACATCTCGACCTCCAGCATCTGGTTCGTAAGGAGTTCTATCTAACTCCTCAGCAATTGGTTCCTCCATCGGGTCTTCTCGTACGATCACATCAGAAATAAAATACAACACACAGAAAGATATAGGGAATAAGAAACAGTTATATCATCAAAAAGCGGAAAAGAATAATAGTAAATTATACAGTAATTATCACAGACACGCATCACTCAAAATCAACAATCATCCTCAATTAACTATATCATCCTCTACCCTCAGCCCAGGCAACTAAAACTTTATACTGATGTGGCCATCTTCACTCCTGTCACATTAGTCAGTAGTCCAGAACGGTCCAGTACCAATAACTTTCGAATGCATCAAAGACTAAACACTTATTAGTCTAAAATGGTCCAGTGCCAAAAACATACGAACTCGTCAAGGAATATCATTCCATAACGGTCCAGTGCCAAGAACATACGAACTCGTCAAGGAACATCCTTCCATAACGGTCCAGTGCCAAGAACATACGAACTCGTCAAGGAATATCCTTCCATAACGGTCCAGTGCCAAGAACATGCGAACTCGTCAAGAACTAAAGAGTATTACGGTAGTCTACCTCGGCATCCACATCCGTAGGGCACTCACCCGCAATATCCGATATCCCCAAAATAGGATATCCTGACCTCGTGTGTTCCACTCACACGGATGTGACTAACAATACCTCGATAAATGAATCTCCCTAAATTACATCAATAACAACCTAGTGCCTCAACCTTCCATCAAAGTCTCAACACCTTTTTCCTCTTAGATAAAACCACTTAATTAGGCTAGGCACCTCTAAATCACCTTTATTCTCTCACCCAAACAATTATCTCCCGAACAACACATATCCTTACTTAAAAATCAGCTAAGCACAATATTAAAAACCAGGAAGATCATGCATAACACAATATCAGAAAATAATTCAAATACCACAAAATATCACATAAGAAATGAAATAATAATAATAAATTCAATCAACCTCAGATAAGATAAAATCATCCTAATGTCGATAAACCTACAATCCCCAAATCACCATTGGTTTTACAGAAAAGGTTTCCAATATGATTTTGGTCTTGTCGATTACTCAACTACTAGTAGGGTTTAGGTCGCCCTACACAATTATCATATAATCTACTACTTATCGATTCCGACGATAGGTTGATTCTTTTCCCCACCTGAGTTATCACCGGAAACACGTACACGATGATCCTCGTTATCCCTCCACGAGTTAACACAACCACCTTTAACCAAACAACATAACTATAATTAATCAACTAACAACCATCTATGACACTTTAGGGTTAGGTTCGGCCAAGACTTAGAAAATAGGTTTAGGGTTATCTTCTCAATGCCATCTTTTGGATCCTAGTTACTAGAGTCTTAACTAACATAGATTACTTATTACAAGACTAAAATTTGAAACAAAATCCTCTAACCTTTAGGGTTAGGGTTTCGGCCCATATTAGGAAAATAGGCTAGGAAATTTAGTTGGATTCAAGCTCTTGGATTTAGATCATGTAGGTACTAGAGAGTTTAAATCAAGCATTAGATTTCTAAAATGAAAACTAAATCATCAAACCCTCCTTTGAGTGAGATTCAGCCACTTAAAAAAAATAGGGAAGGAAAATGTTTTTGATTACATGCTCTTGGATAATGAAAGTGGAAGACATCACAAGATCATAGAAATTGGTTTCACATTAAAAGGATTTTTCTACAATTTTCTAGAATTATTTGAAGTTCTAGATCTAGGAATGGAATAAACATGAGAAATACATGAATATTAAAGCTTATATGATAAAGGATATGAGCTTTTACCTCTTGAAGATTGAAGAAATGAAGAAAATGATCAACCTTCACTAAGCTGAAAACTGGACAGCTTGAGGGTGTGATGGTATTGTGAGTGTATCTCACAATATACTCATCCAAAAATCATGAACGTTGGCTTGATAGAAAGATAATAAGAAAAGGAACAACTTTGGTGTTGAAGGTTTCATTTTTTTCGGATCATAACAGGGGTGAAAAGGGACTTCTTTCTGATGTTTCGTGGGTTGCTGAGAATTCTGGGCAGTTTCGGTATTTTGATCCTATCTACCAATCCACTTATCCGTTTTTTATGATCTTTAGCTTGTTGGAAACAAGAAAGAAATAGGAACAACTTTTATGTTTAGTGTTTTTCTAGTTTCAGAAAGTAAGAGGGTCATATGTTTGGTGGGGATTCGGTGTTCTTAGGGTTTTGTAACTTAGTTGGTGAGGAAGATGAAGAGAATGAAGAAGATGAGTGAAATGGTGAGGGAGGCCACGGTTTGTAGGGTATTTATAGGAGTAATCTTATGCCTTGTTTGGTTAAAAGGAATTGGTTTAATGGGTTTTGTGATTATTAAATTAATATAAGCTTAACCATAGTTAATAATTAACTTAACTAGGGTTACATTGCTTAACTATGGTTAATAAATATGTGGCTCACATTTGATGGAGGTGAGACTGATTTTGGGCCACACAAAGTGACTCACCAATGAGTCACCGATCCTATCCGTTAGCGGTTCCCAGAATTAAAATTCCGACGACTCAAGTCGTTTACCCGATTTCGATTTTTGAGAGGAAAATAATGAAACGAAAGCAAACTGAAATAGGTATGGTTGAGTATATATGGATGCACGAAATTGAGGAGATGTGGGAGGTTTACAACCATGTAAAATGAGTGGTTAAGAGTGCGTAGATGTGTCTGGTTAATACCCGCAAAAGCTTGGGGGTATTTTGGTCTTTTTCACCTAAAAGTCATGATTACTAGCATTTAATGCTCATAAATGCTTGGTGACTCATCCTCCATGAGTCATCATGTATGACTTGTTGTCCCGATCCCTTGACGGGTCTCTGTAGTTCCGTTTTCGACTCCGTCGGCTCCCCGATTAGGGTTTTACGCCCGTATAAAAGCGTAATATTTCGTTTTCGACTGAAAATTTTCAAACTAATTAAACTCGTTTGAAATATGATTTAAATATAAACCATTTCATTCACGAGTCAAAATTAGGTTTTCTGATCATTAAAATCTTACTGTCAGTGAAAACATCGACTGTTTTCCATCCGAACTTTTACCAAAATTCGTCCGAATAAACATAATATTTTATTTCTGATAAAAAATTTGGAAAGTAGGTTTCCTCACGGATAAAATAAAAAAAATCTACAGATTTCATTTTTCGGGTCAAATTAGGGTTTTCTGTCAGTATAAAATTATACTGTCAGTTAAAAAATGCAGACCGGGCTCCATCTGAATTTTCAAACCAAAATTTCACCGTAACCTTCTACCATAAGAGAGACTATGAATATGATTTTAACTTATTTAAAATCACTTTCTAACTCTCAGATTAAAATATAATTAATTATATTTTAACCGGTTAAACAGCGTCATTAAAAATCAAGCTGTTACAGACAGCTTGACTATTATTGGTATGTTGTTTGATATATGATGAGTTTTCTAAATTATTTGGATTATTGGATATATATATATATATATATATATATATATATATATATATATATATATATATATATTATTTTAGTATATGTTGGAAATGATGATATGACCGTGATTATTGTGCTTAGAGATTTTGTAAGTGTTGATACATGATGAGCTATGGTGATGTATGTGGGGTTTCATGATACATGTGTTCAGAAGTGCCTAACCGAGATAATTATCATGATATTATGATGAGACTGATTAGATATGATTATTGTTGAGGTTATTTATGAGATAGTGATGAGAGGTTAAGGCACTAGGAGATGACCCGAGAGATGGTCGGTGATGTTTTCATATGCATAGGGATTTATTCCCAAGGGGTGTATTCCCGTGATTCAGAGTATTTGCAGAACAGTCCCAGACATTTATTATTATTGAGTTTCAGCTACAGTTCATGCATTGCATGAGCACCCTCACGAGAGAACCAGGGTGTGCACCGACGTGTACTGTGCAACTATAGTGCCTTTGCTTTGCATGGGCATCCTCACCGCGGATGAGGATGTGCATCGGGGACTCTGGAGATGTGTCGTTTGATTGAGATATGGATATCTGGATTGGTGGCCGCATCATTATCATACACATTGCATTGCATCATGGTGAAGGGGTAGATGAAAATAATATGTTTTCGAGGATGGTTGTACATATATACAGAGATATGTGGTGACGCATGTTTTTTGTGCGGTTATTGAGTAGATGTTGCTAAACCCTTTCCATGTTGATGTTAAATGTATTCTTATCCCCTTTTCTTCATTCTTTTGTATTTTGTTTTCTTTACTGTTGTACTTAGACACGGATCACGTTGATGGTGCATTGGGGACATCCTTGGATGGAGCTTCGGTGCGGTTCCCCCTCACAGGGATATTTGAGCTTGAGTTTGTAGATGTAAACGGGTGGCTAGTGGACCCAGTCACTTGGTTTACTGTTTGTACGGGTCCTATCTCGGTGTCAGCTGGAGTAGGGAATGAAGCCCCATTTGGGATGGTGGGGACCTTCAGAGTGGGACAGACTTTCCCACTCCCGATCAGATTTCAGATACACCGTTACCACCGATGCCGTCGATGCCAGAGGTGGTACCAGTTCCCGTTCCAGTGCCAGTTGAGGCACCAGAACCAGCACTAGTGCCTATCATTACACCAGCTCCTGAGGAGGATCAGGTAGTACCAGATATCGATCATATGCTTGCTCCGAAGGTACCTGAGTTTCCCGATGTTAGAGTGACAGGATCTGAGTCCTCTATATTGTCATCTAAAGACAGCAGAGCTTATCCCTGACTGTTTCTGAGGCCTGCTGGGAGGAGTTCCTCTAGCAGCAGTAGAGGAGTTGTGGGACCCTCTAGACTCAGGGGTGACAGTGAGGGTAATGTATGCGATAGTACATGCCAGTGCTATCCAGATAGGTGTGTATAGGTGTGAGTGAGGATTTTGATGTACTTTTGAGAGGGGACTGGGGTTCTGAGAGTCGGTGAGGCATCTTCTGTTTCGGTCTTTGATGTATTTTTGGTTATGTCCCGGTTTGTATATATTTGGGATCCTACTGATGGGATTCCCTCTACAGTACTAGATGATGTATATATGTATAGGTGTGTGTTATATGTTTATCGTTGATGGTTGTTAAAGTTTTTAATTTCTTCTACTTTTTATATATAATCGCTTAACGCTAATAACACGATTAGGAAGTAATTTAAATATGGTTCTTTTAATAGGACATCGGGATGTCTCATTATCTAGTTTATCCGACATCTTTTTCGCATCATCATTAACTAGCATCAATTTTACCTCCTCACAAATAGATCGTGCCTTATTCAGATAGGAGGCCAAGTCAAGATCAAACATCTGCATTGTTGCCAAATTATGAATTGTCTCATATAGCCACTGTATGCCATTAGCATAAACAGCTTGAGCCTTCTTCCAGATCTCGCAACATGTTTTGTAAGGACGAAAATGCACCATTAACCTTGGTTCAATGGACTACCACAACAATGATACAAGTTGATAATCTGCCCGTTGCCACTCTTCTTCCTCAGTTGCAGCAATATCAGCAGCCTTTTTGGTGAGATGATTAGGCAAACCCTGACCCAGAAACCATACTTCAACAACATCACGCCAACTCACATAATTCTTACCATTCAACTTGTCGAAAGTAATGGTGGGGGACCCATAGAAAGCAAACCAAACCAAACTTTCTTTGCCTCCATGGAAGAGGTTCAGTGAACTAACCAAAAGAAGACAAAATTACTCACTGAAAAATTTAAAATGCAAAGAACAAAGCACACAATCCAAAGAAGGAGTAGCACAATAGTAGACCCGAAAACCAAACAAGGGTAAAACAGAACCGGGAGGATACACCGAACATAGCGGTGCAATCAGCGGACAAAAATACGGTCGGGAAGGTGGCACTTGGATCGTACGCACCAGAGAGTGGAGATTTTGGCGGCGGCGCGTGAGGGCACGTGGCGACGAATATGGCGGCGGGACTTGGTGGGACTTCCGGTCACCGGACAACTAAAAAATGATGGGTCAGCGCTGACAGTAGTTGAAACCCAAACAACACCCAACCAGGAACAAGAGAGCTCTGGTACCAATTTGAATATATGAACTGAATATTTGTTCAGTATCTTTTCATTCCAATATGACAATTTATATACACACACACACACACACACACACACACACACACTTGACAATGAGATAGGAAACCTGATTCCTAGAGAACAATAACTATCTATGCTAAGTCCTACATGAAATATACAACGAACATGAGGATACAATGGATGAGACTCCACCGTCCACATAAATTCAACGTCCACGTTTTTTTTATAAAGTCAGGCATGCAAAGGCATCATAATAGGTTGGCATCGTCCACATATATTAAAATTATTTAACAAAAACAATTAGCTAGTTTAATGCACCAACCAGAGAATGAGCAGAAAACACCTCGTGATCTAGCTATAAACCACCTCCAAGAACACACCTTGATCCTATCCAACAAATAAACAATATCTGTAGTATCATTTCCAAAAATTATACCGTTATGGAGCTCCCAAATACACCAAACCACCACATGCCAAATCAACCATCCACCTCCTTGTTGTCTGTTGGCCGACCTCAATAGTAATGGAATTTGTGGAAGGAATATCAACCCCAAGTATGAGTGCCCAAAGAGAATTTGAGAAATGACACTATAAAAAGAAGTGAGAACAAGATTCTACATGCAGTTTACAAAAAATACAAAGCAAATCACCATTTTCACCAATTAATTGGAATTAAAATTGTATAACCTTAAATAAATTCGATAAATGAAATGAAAATTTCAATAATTTAAATAATAAATTAAAATTCAGTACAAATATCAAATACAAAGTACCCAATACAAACTAAAAATCACAAGTCAACAGGAGGGGGGGAACCAATGATCATCGGCTTCATGATCATCTGCATCTTGCTGGCCATCTACACCGGGCATAGGGGAGGCATCGGGAACGACCGGGGCATCAGCAACAATAGGGGTAGCCGAATCAGCAACATCATCCTTAGGAACAGAACCAGAAGTATTCACTCTAAATCCTTGGTTTCAGTACAGCTGCTGCCTCTCCCTCTCTAGTGTAGCTACCCGATCCGCCAAGCTGTGGATTTTGTGTTCCTTTTCCAACAGAGGGGACAACATGATCGAAAATCATATGCTCGAAAGGATTGAATTGTTCTCTCCCTTCACAAAGACCATAAGATGCATCTTCCACCGCAACCAGGGGAACCTATTGTCATCCCTAGTCTCTTACTCCTATCTTCTATGGTGATACGACCTGAGATAAGGGCAAGGCTAATGTCCTCCAAATTTAATATTGAGAATTGCTCCTTCAACAACATGAAGCATTGATGAATTGATTACAAAATTGAAAGATAAAAAAAAATGAGCAAATCAATGATTAATTGTTTGCATTTGAATGTCCGATTCTCCACAAAAGAGTGGATGACTTTAAACTTTACTTTAAGATAAGTTAACCTCGAAATCGTCAAAATTTATACCAAGTTTATTTGTACTCGATAGCAATATTTTATATAAAAAGTATTTAATATATTGTATTAAATACTTCTTAATTAATACTTTAAAACCACTCATTATCAAAATACTAAAACTAATTATCTTTTTAACCTATAATATTCACTTTTGAATTCTTCCTTCCTCATTTTTTTAATAATCTCTTCTAAAGATTATGTTGAAATATTAAAATGACATGATTATAAAAAAAAATTAGAAAATTGTTAATCTAAAAATTAAAAAAGTATGATTTTAATATGATCATTTTTGTTTTTTACAATAAAAGCCCAATTTTATATTCGCCTAGGCCTATAAAATTATTGGTTCATCCATCCAGTTTAATTCATAGAGTTTAATTGATATATATTATCAGTGTAAATATTTTTTACACTGTCAACCAATAATAAATCACCACGTTATTAAAAATCTTTAATTCTTATTCAAATTACCTTAAAAATCATTTATACCATGATTTGTGATTGATTGACGATCTTAATTCATATTAAAAAATTTGGGAGGAATCCATCAAAGTTTCTTACAGTGACCAACACAGGTTTCAAGGTAAAGAAACTCAAATCCCTTGAATATGTGATACCGAAATTTATACATTTATATAAAAAATAATCATTAAAAAAAAATTAGGTCCTTCAGGGGCCCGCAGTAGCTCGGAGTGCTAGTTTACCCACGTACAATTTTGTACCTAAAAATATAATTCATGATTTAACAATAAGCACGAGCAGTAGGAGTAGTACTGACGGTACAATGTAGGATCGAGGAGACAAAACTTAGGAAAATGGTCGTACACCATCGTGTCACATTACATTTTCTCAGTAATTCAATCTTTTAAGCTGCTCTATAATAATAAGAATACATCTCTTCTTTTTTCTTTTTCTTTTTTACTAAAAAATATTAATTCATTCAAATTGGTAAAATACATCGAAAATAACACAAATTCAACATCGCTAGAAATCGAAGATGATGTATCTGTGAACAAACTCACAGCACCCAGGTTAATAGCATAACACGGCAAAATGCCTACAAATGTGACAAAATCAAAGTGACCGGAATACCCATGTTTCCGGATCTGTAACGTTGACGCCTAAATCTTGATTGAATCTATAATAGATCGAAGCTGATCTGTCAATCTGAACCAAACGAACACCGCAACAAGACTGGAAACCAAACGATGCCGCAACAAGATGACGAACAAAACACCACCGCACACAAACAATGAAAACACGTAAGAAAACCCAGATTTATATGGAAAACCACTTATTTAGATAAAATGAGGGGAAAATGATGTAGATGGATGATTTCAGGCTAAAAAAATGGTCAAAACCACTTTCTTTCAGTGGATAAGAGAAAGAAAGAGAAGAAGAGTAGAGGGAAGGTTGAGAGAAACATCTCTCCTTTTTGTAGCTACATCTATCCTTTTTGTAGCTATAATAATTGTAGTTTTGTTTTTAATTTATATCGTTTTAGATTTTAACTAAATAAATCAATTATACAAATATATATATATATATATATATAATATTAAATATTTTTTTATCTTTAAATATATATTTCGTAAAATATTATTTAATTTTAAAAAGTCATACGTGCTAGTAAGTTAAATCAGTGATACCAAATGTATGGCTCCACAGAAGTGGGGTTCACTTCACATCATTAATTCGTGGCTAGCTTTGAATGTTAAATTAATGATGTTAATCAATAATCACTGGCATTGCACTAATGGACTCCTTTATGGGCCATCAGTCACAAAGATAGAGCAGAAGGGACCTGTAGCACAGAAAAATCCAGTCCAAGTAAATGGTGGGAGTGCTGAGCCTGAGTTTTTCTGTGTCTATGAAAAGGTGACAAGAGAGGTGAAATTAAACCATTTTTATTTTGGTGTGAATGGAATCTGAAGGTAGATAGAGAGAGAGAGAAGCAAACACGGTGTAAGTGGGTGAGTGTGGGCGTCTGTGATTCGACAAAAGCAACTTCTTTTTCTTCTTTTTATTTTAATTTTTTTTCTTTCTGAAAGGGCAACTGCACCTGCGGGTGTTGGGATTGGCTGAAGTTGGCTGCTTAGCTTTGGTTTTATCTCAGATCAGAACTGAAGAAAAGGATAGATAGAGAAGGGCAAAGTCATGTACATCCATCCATCAAACTTTGATGTTATCCACTGGTAATTAACAGAAACACAAGATGCATGTTTCCCTCTCTCTGTCATACGCACTCCAAATTATACGTTTATTAATACTGTTTTTCATTGTTTGGTTTTATATCTTGTTGTCTTTCTTGCGCATATCTTTACTGGCTGTTAATAGTTGACCAGCATCCAATACTAACACTTGAGTGTCCCAATTAATAAGGGGGAAATTACACTGATATTTTGTAAAGTTTAATTTAAGGGTCTTAACGAGTGTCCTAACTGATTAAGGAATCCATAATAGAAAAATTTATATTGAAAAATTAAGTATAACATTTTTCGAAATACTAAATATATAATTTCTCATATAAATTTTTCTTTCTTGATCCTTAAACAATATCCCAAAAACACTTATTAGTATTATACTTAACTTAATTATATTCTTTACCGTCTTGTTTTATATAGTATATATATTGTCTGTGTTATTATTACATTTATCTCCTCAAAAGCAATTATGGTTGAAATTACACTGAACTTATTTAAGGGATTGTTTGTGAGTTTTAGAGGGGAATGTTTTGGGAGGAAGAAGGGAGAAATGGATGGGGGAAGTGAATAATACTCTCCCACCTTGTATGAGGTTTTTTTAACAAAAGAATCAAAATCCTCTAATTTGGGGAACTAAAAAAATGAACTAGAAGAAAAAATTTGGAGGGTCGTCTTCCCTTCCCTCATTCCTCTCCCCCTTTTTTTTCTCAAAGCCTTCCCCTCCCAAACTCACAAACAAGCCAACAAGCCTAGTTTTTAAAACAAGAAGGATGACACTTGTAATTAATTAAGTGATACCTTAAGAAAAGTCAACATAATTTCCCCAATTAATATCAAACCAGTATGGTCAGAAAGGTTTTTGGCATATTTACATGAGGGGTATTTGGTTGATATGAGCAGAGAATTTAAATGTCAGGCAGAAAATTAGAGAAGCTTAGTAGCTTAATCTTTCTTTTATTTAGGTTTAACTAAAGGCTCCATCAATTTTGGAAGATAGTTTCTTTAGAAGACTACATCAGCTACTAGTCATATTCTAATTGTGAATTTGAACATGGGATAATCCAATTGTGAATTGTTATTTATTCGTGAGTTTATATAGCAAAAGCACGAATTCCTAGATCAGCAAGTGATTACCTCATATATAAAGATATCATGTGGGATGTATGGAGAGGTTGAACTTCTTGCAAGTTGTTTGTCATAATGTCATGGCTTCCCTTGTGTTGCTCAGAAGCTGAATTACCGGGACAGTAGCTTAATTTCCAAGTCGTCTTTCAGGTGTCTGGACCAATAGTACTTTTTGTAGAACTATTGTAACAAATTATTAATCTGGGAGGGTGGTGTAGTAGTACTAGTTCAGGTAAATGGTGATGAAATAAAACCATTTAAAAAGCTGGTATCACAATTGGATGATTGTGTTCAGGTGCTTCAATCTCAACTAAATCTTATGGTCAAGGCCACGGCTAAACATATAATTATATAATATCCGTCTGTCCTCATTAACTTTATTCGTAATCCCAAAAAATAAAAAACCTGCACTTCATAAATCATATCTCTCTCTTTCTTTTGTTGTTCAATTGATACAAATTTTTAATTTGATGATTATCTCTAATTTTCCATTTTATTGATTAATTCAATTGAATGGTAATTAATATTTAAGAAAATAAAGAGATATATTAGATAAGAAACTATGAATTTTTTTTATCTTGAGAATAACGTACAAGGATAAGGATAGAGAGCTGCGCAGTGGGAAATTTTCATGTAAATTATTATGGCTATAAATAGTTATATTAAAATTGTTCGGATTAAGTATGAGAAAGTGTGTAGAATTGAGATGATAGGTTTGATAGCTAGAGGTGGAGGGATAATGGTGAAGAAGTTGGGGTATAAAAAATATTATTATAAGTACCCACAGAAATATTCATCCCGCAATCATATTTTGATAGTAATTTTGTACATATTTTATCTGATATTTTCCTCAAATTTCTACTAGCTATATGTAGAAGGGAGATGTGCTATTCCCTAAAAAGTTGTTTCTTCACATATTTTTGCTAATAAGTAATTAAGTATCCTTGTGACAGATCGTTCCAGATTGCCATGTTATCTTAATTGGCTGCGGTAAGAAGTACTTTTCAAGATTTATTTCTTTTCAGTTTCAATATAGGTAGGCTCATTTGCCTTGAACACTGTACGTACGTTAACTCCCTAATTCGATGGTAACATGGGTTAGGTTAGAACGGGACCACGAAACCTCCATAGAGATAATGCAGCATGAAAGCTAACATACAAGACCATCAAATATGCAAATCAACCATAACAAAAACAAATCAAATAAAGAAGGCATAAAATGGTAAAAAAAAAGATGAACACCGGGATTTTAGTAGTTCGATCATTGTGGCCTACGTTCACGGGAGAGAGCACAAGTCTCCATCTCTACCTTTACTATCTTGATATCAGAGATTACAAGGCTTTACAATAGAAAATCATCTCAACCCTTGCCTCTTCTTGTATACCCATGTTTCTCATCATGCTCTCCAAGAAATACACTCAATGTTGATCTTTCTATTCCTATGCACATTTCCCAATCTCTCACAATCTCTCTAGATTTCCCTCGAGACAGAAAAGCCTCACTCAATCCCTCTATTCTTTTCCCACACCACATTGTGTCACTCATGTGATGATGCTTATCTCTCTTGTGATGTATCATCCTATACATGATATCTATTTATAGACTTACGTGAGTCTTCCATATGAAGTAACCAATCCTTGTGAAGCTTATCCAAGTTAGTTGCTGACACCAACTAACTAACCAACTTCTCAACAGATTGCACACAATCTCTCCATAATCGATTATCCGATTGACCATAATCGATTATGTTATCTCTGTCTCATACACCTTTTCTGATACTAGTCATAATCGATTACCCTAATCGATTACTATGTTTCTGCTAAACATATAATCGATTACGCCATTACCATAATCGATTATGCCTCTGCAACTTCTACTTCATATTGCTGATTTTGAGACATATCTCAACAATCTCCACCTTGACTCTAAATCAAGGAATATGAGTCCAAGTCAATCACCAATGTTGTGCTCTCCTACTTCGGCTCCAGAGAATCCAATCATTCCTTTGAGTCACCGAGCTCCTTAGTGTGAGTTTCTTCCACACTCTCAACATAAGTCAAACTTACTTCCATGTTGTTCCAGCTGCTCCACCTCAAACATGAATCCTTTCTCTGTCAAGCTTCGTTTTGACTTCCTTTGCTATTCTGGCTTCAAGAATTTATGAACCTTTAAGTATTTGCAAATGCAGCAATTTAACACAACTGCTTCATTAGCCTGGTGGTCTCCACTGCTGCTACCAAGGTCTTGATACACTCATGATAAAACTATTTATCATCACCGAAATTCCTTCTTTTTCCAGAACCAGCAACCATCGTCTTCTTGGTTGCGCCAAGAATGACCATGTACCCAGAAAAATGGAACTTTTAGTTCCCATCACAGACACAAACCGTTTTTCTTTCAAGATCTTCTTCCTTTTCAGCAAGCTTCAAGAAGAGTGAGACATCACGAAAACCACCACGTCCCTCATCCTTACTCCACTTGAACTGCCACCATAGCCGCTGTCTTGTACCACGCGCAGATCTGTGAAGCACCATCGTTTGCGTAGGACCACCTCACAAGGTCTCCACTACCACTATACAACGGCACCGCGCTGCACCGTCCCACCGCCGCGAGCCGCTTCCTTCCGCCATCTGCCGCGCCTCCCTGGTTTGTGCCATTTGCACCAACCTATTCCAACAAGAACACACACAGCAGCCCAATCCAAAGAAGAACAATAACAAAGAAAGAATGACAAGAATGAAACTAATATGAACAAATAGAAATTGAAAACACCTTCTTCAACCTCTTTCTTCTAGTTTCCCTTTCTTTCATTCTCTCAATCCGATTTCTGTTCTTCGCCTCATAATCGATTATGAAATTGATTATGACCTTCCTGGTTCTTGATTCGCACCTTATAATCGATTATCTAATCGATTATAGCACCTCTGTTCTTGATTCCTCTGCTTCTCACAATCATTGCTTCATGAATTCCCACAGACGACGCCACTTGTTGGGTTAGAACGGGGCCACGAAACCTTCATAGAGGTAGTGCACCATGAAAGCAAACATACAAGAACATCAAATATGCAAATCAACCGTAACAAGAACAAGTCAAATAAAGAATACATAAAACGGTAAAAGAAAAGATGAACACCAAGATTTTAGTGGTTCGGCCATTGTGGTCTACGTCCATAGGAGAGAGCACAACAAGTCTCCATCTCCACCTTTACTATCTTGATCTCAGAGATTACAAGGCTTTACAATAGAAAATTCCCTCAACCCTTGCCTCTTCTTGTACACCCATGTTTCTCACCATGCTCTCCAAGAACTACACCCAAGGTTGATCTTTCTATTTCTATGCAGCCTCACTCAATCCCTCTCTTTTTTTCCCACACCACATTGTGTCACTCAATTGATGATGCTTATCTCTCTTGTGAAGTATCATCCTATACATGATATCTATTTATAGACTTATGTGAGTCTTCCATATGAAGTAACCAATCCTTGTGGAGCTTATCCAAGTTAGTTGCTGACACCAACTAACTAACCAACTTCTCAACAGATTGCACACAGTCGCTCCATAATCGATTATCCGGTTGACTATAATCGATTATGCTATCTCTGTCTCAGACGCCTTTTCTGATACTAGCCATAATCGATTACCCTAATCGATGACTATATGTTTCAGCCAAACATAGAATCGATTACACCATTACCATAATCGATTATGCCTCTGCAACTTCTACTTCATATTGCTGATTTTGAGACATATCTAAACAATATGGTCAAAGATTAATTCTTTATAGAAATTTTGGGTTTTGGAATAGTCCCTCAAGTGGTCCATGAGTGAAGCATTAATTTGACCCTCTATTGTAGGTAAATGTAGTAGTGACCGGTTTTTCTATTTTGCAAATAAACCCTTTTTTTAACTTCTCTTATTTGATGCTCGGTCCTCTCCCTCACCCCTCTTTCTTACCTTTGTCACCTCTGCTCACACCTGCTAACGACCATATTCTACTGCCAGAGTGCGAGCAAGAAAACAAGCTTAAATCCGGCAGGCGTTGTGGCACCATAAACCGCGGTTCCGACGAGCTCCAGGTAAATCATCTGCAACCCATGTTTCCTTCATATGGGTTTTAATTTCCTTTTATCTATGATTATTTCGGGTTAGGGATTTGGGTATGAAAATTTAGGGTTCCTTCAATACTATTCAAAATCCGAGATTTAGAGTACTACATCCCCCTCATTGTTTTGATTTATCACCTCCATTTAGATTTGTCACTTTGATTTTTCTTTGTCACTCAAATTTAGATATTGTTCTTGTGTTCTTGATAATAGCAAGAAAATTTAGGAGATGGTTGGTGTTAAATATTGGGAATATTCTTTGCCCTGTTTATTTTCTTTGTTCTGTGACATTTGAGTAACTTTCATCATTAGTTATGCTAAAAATGGGTTTGGTCTTATTAGTGCATATCATACGTATAGCGCATGTATAGGTTATGTATAGATTAGCTAGACTTTGCTTAGCTGTAAATGTATTTCTGTTAAGAAGTTAGTTATACTAGAACTAACTTCACCTCATGTAATTACCCTATATATATGGGTCTGTGTAATGAGAATAAAATAAATGGAATTTCCAATTCATTCTTTCTATCTTTTTTGCTTAATCTTCATTTCCATTAGGTCTTGTTTGGATTTGGTGAAAATGGGTTTCCCTATTGATGATTTGATTCATATGGACGTAATAATCGAATCAGGAAATCCACTAAATATTCGATTCATTTTAACATACTCACTATAAAAAAAGGACTGATTACCGACGAACAAAAGCCGTCGGAAATGTCAAAAGGTCGTCGGTAACCAACATTACCGATGGACTTTCCGACGGACCCATCTCCGTCGGTAATAGACGCGTAAGAAAGGCTTTCTGACGGATCTAGGTCGTCCGTCGGAAATTTCCGGCGGCCTTGGCCGGCGGAAAATACGTCACTCGGATCCCCTAATTATCGATGGAAATGTCCGTCGATAACTGTCAATGGAAGTTACCGACAAATGTGTCCGTCAGAAAATCTAAACTACAATAACCGACAGAAATGTCCGTCGAAAACAAGGTTTTTTTATTTTTTTAAAATTTATTTTTTTATTTTATTTGTTTTATATTAAGAATTAATTTTTGCAATTAATTGTTTTTATTAAAATTTATATTTTGAAATGTTAATTATTATTATATTTATTTATTAATTATTATTGTATTTTATTTTAATTAATTATATTTAATTATTATTATATTTTATTTTAATTAATTATTATTATATTATTAATTAAAAACAAAATTTAAATTACAAATAAAATTTTAAAAACAATTAAATTAAAATAAAAACAAACTCAACATATAATCCATAAATAAAATATCTGTTTTGCTACAAAACTCTACTACACCTATAACTATCCTAATACCCATCACCATAATATCCGTCATCGTCGTCTTGTCAGGGGGAGTCTGCCGGCATCAGATGACCATCAGGTTGCCGCTCAGAAGACAGACCGGCATCATGCGGCTGCGGTGGTGGATCGGAAGAAGTAGTGGAGGACTGGGGCTGGGTGGCATAGAGGACCCCTTGCAGAGGGCTGGGGCTGCGCCTGTCTAGTGGGAGGAAATCGAGCACTGCGGTCATGACTGTAGAGAATGTCTCCATATGCTGCATGATGCACTCGTTTGTTTCCCTCTGCTGCTGCACCTCCTGCCTCAGTCGATGCACCTCCTCCGTGTCCTGTGAGATGGAGGATGTAGGCTCCCGAATGGTCAAGCTCGGTATCGACCCCCGACGGATCGACTTGGCTAGGGTGGCAGGACCGTAAATCCGCCCCTTCTTCTTCCCGTCCTCCACATCCATCCAGACCTGGGTCTGTAGTCGCTCAACCTCGGCAGGGTCCAGCTGAGAAGGATCCGAGGCACCAGAGAAGGAAGCAACCTCAGATGCTACCCGACTAAACTTGGAATTGTACTCTGCCTGCAATGAATACATTACAATCAATATTTATTAAACTATATCTATATCTATCTATCTTTCTATCCATATATATATACACATACATATATATATATATATATATATATATATATATATATATATATAATATTTATAATTATTACCTATACTTTCAATATATAAAAACACTTTAGTTCACCACTGTCTGCCTCGACCTCTCATCAACAAACTCGCAGGTATCCGAGCGAATATGTGTCTGCTCAAAGACCGTAGGGACATTAACGGACCAAGCAAGTTCTCCTTCCTGCAATCGACACATAAATAAAATCAATTAGTTATAAAATAATTTTTAATAAAGATATATGGTTTATAAATAAAATTATTTATATATGTATACCATGTAAATGGCATGATGCATGTGGCTAATCGAACCACCAGTGTACGTGCTCCCACCCTTCTCGGAAGCCCGATTTCTCTTCCCCTGTTCACACTTCAACTTGTAAGCTAGAGTGTCCCAGTACGCACACAGTTGGGCCCAGATGTTGGGCCCGATGTAATCCGGACGTATCCGGGTCTCGCTATGCTCCTGGAGCATGTCCCTCAGTCGAGCAGCTGCTCGATCGTCAAAGATAGCACGTATCTCTGAAACATGCTTCGGTAACCAGCGCACAAGCCTGTTAACAAAGAAAAAATATTAATAACATTATACCAAAAAAAATATAAAATGCATGAAAAATAAAGGGGGAATTGCATGAAATAATAAACAACAACTTACCCCGAATCATATGAAGATACGATCCCGGTCGTCCCCGGGGATCACCCCTTATGATGGCTAAAAGTGACGATACTGCGCCTTGATGGCGTAGGTAACGTGCTTCGATCCCACTTTCGATGAGATGAAGCTAAAAAATTTATAATTTTATTAATTCAACAATTTGACAACCAACAAATATATACTTATTGAATAGTAACTAAAATAGTCAAAGTTGAAAAACATTAAATTAAATAAAACTTACGATCCATAAACAGGCCGGATCCAAGGTCGATCCTCAGGTGGGGGCACCCTGGCCCACTCAGGTAGGTCCTCCACGGGGGCCGACTGCTGCACAGAAGATGATGATGGAATGGCCGTGTCATGACCGTATGCGGGTGCGGATGATGAGGATGGAATGGCCGTATCCGGCTGTGGCATCATCCCAGGAGTCGGAATAAATGATAATCCCGCTAGCTGTGTGACCGGCGCAGTCGATGATGATGGTGGTGCTGGGTGTGGGTGTGGTGTGGGTCCAGTATGGGGCGTTGAGTAGCCGGTTAGTGCACGTCGTGGCGCAAAGCGAGTGGAGGTCTGGGCATGGGTGGAGGATGAGGTAGTATGGGTCGGGGATAGTGTAGTATGGGTAGGGGATGGTGTAGTATGGGTCGGTGATGGTGTAGAATGGGTGGGGGAGGGTATAGAATGGGTGGGGGAGGCTCCTGTAGGTGCTGATGGGGTGGGTGCGGTAGGGATGATGATGGGTGCGGTGGATGCCGAGGGACCTGCAGGAATGCGAGCAAGCACCTGGGACTTGATAGTGTATCGTCCTCGCTTAGTCTTCCCCTGATACTGATTTTTATAGCACAATTATAAATCAATGTAAAAACAATAAATCAATAGACATCTAACAGACTAATCTAAGCAAATATTTAAAATACAACAATTAGAGTCAAGTCTTACATTTAATTGCATATAAGCAAATATTTAAAATATAATAAAAATAACTTAACAGTAAAATTCCTATTCAGAATCGGTATCGTCATCTGATTGTAAGTCCGACTCTTCTTCTTCTTGCATTTAGTCAATACTTTGGATTTCGTCTTTTTATGATGCATGGATCGATGACTGATTACCAATGACCACTTCTTCCCTTTCATTTGCAGATCCCAACATGCCAGTAATCCACTCGACCTCAATTACTTCATTGACATGTGATGATTCATCCGTCTGGAAGGGCGTCTCATCCTCTACATCATCGATTTCTATGAGACCCCTAGGATTGGTAGGGACAGCAACACACCAACCTCGTTTATCCGTTCGCATTGCTGGATAAGGGATATAATAAACTTGTTTGTATTATGAGCAATTATAAACTGATCAAACTGTTGATATCTTCTATCCATGTGAATGTTTACAGTTCCATACTTGGGATCAACCTTTGTGCCTGTCCTTGATGGATCAAACCAGTTACAATAAAATAAGACTACTTTTTAGGATAAGTAGTAGTATTGTATTGTAACTCGTATATACATTTTATGACCCCATAAAAATCACCAGTACCTTCACCCTGTACGACAACCCCGATATTAATTGTCTTTTTGCCTACATTCCATTCATCTGTGTGGGATTTGTACCCATTAACAAAGTATATATGCCAAGATCTAACACAACTATACGGCTCGTATGCTAAATCTCTCAAGTGTTGATTAGTCACGCTTAATGGTTGTTGATACACCTACGAATAGGTAAGTCATATTAAATAATTACTTTTTCAAGATCCAATTAAGCTTGATATATTGTAGGCTTTCGATATATGACAATTACTTGTTGCTCGAACCATTCAGGAAAATATGCACGTATACGAGCAGAAGCATCTTGTTCACTTAATTGATTAATTTGCTTGAATACACTGACAAATAAAATGTGTACTATGTGTTAAAGGAGAAATTCATATAACATGTGATACATTAATTCAAACATGGGTTGTTGATACTTACTCATGGTATGGTTTCACCTATGTGCAATTTATCAAGACATGAACATGGGCCGATGCATACTCCTCATCACTTAACCAGTAAGTAAGCTCCTTGCCAGCATGACAGCCAGGAAGATTAAATACGGATAACATATAAAGATACCCTACACTATAAGCATCTACCTCGTTCCTAATATTTCTCGTGGCCAACATGAAGTTGTTGAAATAGTGGGAACAGAAATGAGTTGTCTCACAGTGTAAGTAAGACGCACATATTGATCCTTTCACCCTAGCTTTGTTTTTAACTGATCGTTTAGAGTCTCCCATGAATCTAAGTAATAAAAAACATTAGTGACAAGGCATTATTCAAGGGACGCTAATTATTTAAATGTGAAAATATAATAAAATTACCTTTCAAACGGATACATCCACCTATATTGTACTGGTCCACCAAGCCTCGCTTCATATGCAAGATGGACAGGGAGATGTTCCATTGAGTCAAAAAATCCTGGGGGAAATACCCTCCCCATCTTGCATAGAATTATTGGAATGTTTTCTTCCATCTTCGTCAGACCATCCGTTCTTAAAGTTGCAGAGCATAGTACTTTGAAGAAGTGACTGATTTCTGTTAGCGAGTTCAAAACATGCGGGGGCAGCGAGCCAAAAGCAATAGGAAGCAAACACTCCATGAATACCTGACAATCATGACTTTTCATCCTATGAAGCCTCCCCGTTCTTGCGTCAGCACATCATGCCAAATTAGAGGAATAACCATCAGGGGTCCAAAGGTCTTTTAACCACCGACAAATTGACTTCGCTTCATCGACGGTTAGAGTGTAACAAGCTTTTGGTTTGACCATTTTTCCATTAGGCTGCGACTTCATCTCCAAATCCTTTCGTCTATAGTACAGAGCTATGTCCATCCTTGCCTTCTCATTGTCTTTTGTCTTTCCAGACACATTCATAACCATGTTAAAAATGTTGTCAAAGAAATTCTTCTCAATATGCATCACATCAAGGTTATGTCTTAACAGATTATCCTTCCAGTACGGTAGTTCCCAAAAATATACTTTGTTTTTTCCAGTTATGCCATTCTCCATACCCGGTTAATTTTGACACAACTGCTTCAGTGACTTTAGGAAGATCCCTGACCCGACCCCATATTTGTACATGAGTCAACAAAGGCGGTGGACCTTCCTCTTCTGTCTGATTCTTTTTGAATGCTCGGATATTCCTTCGGAATGGATGGTCAGGATCAAAGAACCGACGATGAGAATCAAACCAGGAACTTTTGCCACCATATCTTAGGGTAAAAGCCTTTCCATGTTCCATGCAATACGGGCACGCCAATTTACCGTGGGTCCCTCAACCAGAGAGCATGCCATATACAGGAAAATCATTGATAGTCCACATCAGTGACTCCCTCATCATAAAGTTTTGCTTCTTGGAAACGTCATACGTCAACACACCATCCACAACTTCTTCAGATCATCGATCAGAGGCTGCAAATATACATCTATCCCAGCCTTTGGATTAGATGGTCCCGGTATGAGACAAGTAAAAAACATATAGGGTTTGGACATGCACATTTCGAGAAGAAGATTGTATGGTGTAACAATCACTGGCCAACATGAATATGGCGAGTAGGGGTGTTCGTGGTTCGGTTTGGATCGGTTTTGAGGGAAAAAGTCATCCGATCAGAAGTAAAAAAGAGCATGCGGTTCGGTTAGGTTTGGATGACTTCTTAAAAAATATCTGATCCGATACGATCCAATAAAATGCGGTTTGGATCTGTTCGGTTGGTTCAGTTTTTAGCCACACATCATTAGTTAAAAGAAGGCATTCAGTGGTTCAACTAAACAACCTGTTAACGAAGAATTTTATTTGGAAATGTTGTTTTGGGGCAAGGAGAGTAACATACCATAAATAAATAAAAACCATATTCTCAGGAAACTGAGATTATGAACTCAACAAATGCTGTCAATATAGGATAGCCAGTCTAATACAGAGAAACAAGTATGCAATAATATCAGTTCAATAATTTCTTGTTTCTTTTTTCCTATAACTTGTAAATTATAAGACTGAAAAGCATTAAGCATACAATGACACAACAGTAGAAGTTTAGTAATTTATACACCAAACAACATTTTTTCATTCAGCATTTTCATATTTATTCCTTTAATATAATGCATCTAATAAGTTAAGCTAAAAACCTCAGAAGACAGTACTAGTTGATGGCATGATGCATATGCGGCATCAGAGAGACTAACATACCTTAAATCCAACAAAAGCTGAAAAAGGGGAGAACAAGACAAGAGAGCATGCATGGTATCATTAAGAAAGCATAGATACCCAGAGTTAATAAGGCATCGAGGCAGTAGATTCTTAATGTGTGTAACAATATGCGTATTAGGTGCCTTTTTGGAATCATGACCACTGCCAACATACCAGACACAAATAAGATGAAACAAGTTAGGGAATAACCACATCAGTAACAAAAAACAGAACATTAGAATACCCACCCAAATCAATGAATGACAACATCAAAATGAATCAGAAATCAGAGCAAAATAAAAGATGCATCATGAACAGAGAAAGCAAAGTAGAAAAGATGAAAAATGAAGCATAGTATAATAGAGGAATCACTCACCGGAGGAGGCGGGGAGGACTCCGATGGCAGCTAGAATCGGCGGACGGCATGAGCTGTGAGACGCGAGGAAAATAGCAGTGACTGTGAGATGCCTCTCAGTGGGGGAGTGTGGTCGGTGGGGAGGGAGCTGCATGAGGCACTAAGATGAGAGTGAATGAATTAGGACTTAGGGTTACAAATTGTGTTCTGTAACCATAGGAGAGTGAATGCACAGTATTGCCCAAAATGCACAGCATAACACATCAGCACAAGTATGTATATTTACTTCGGTTCGGTTTCTGAACCACTAACCGAAAACTGAACCGATCAGTTCTCCCCTAAACCAATCCAAAAAAATCCAATTAGGTTCGGTTCCCATCGGTTTTCGGTTTTTTTGGATCGGTTATGCATTTTTTTTTTACCGGTTTGGATCTGAACACCCCTAATGGTGAGGCAGATGCCTAAATGTACGCGATAAAACCACCTGAGCACAGCCCAAGTCGTACATTACGAGGATCTGGTGCAAAATCAGGGTGTACCCGATCGAAATGCTTCCAGGCTTCACCATCAGAAGGGTGGCGTATAATGCCCGTAGTTCCTCTATTTTCATAATGCCACCTCATCTGTTCCGCAGTTTGCGTTGATGCAAACAGTCTCTGCAACCTTGAAATTATTGGCAGATAGAACATTGCCTTCGCAGGAACTGGTTTGTTCTTACTATGGTCACTACTTTGAATGCGATACCTGGGTGTCTGACAAAATTTACATTCTTCCAGCGTGCTGTCATTTGTGCCCGAAGCACTGTCATAATATAGCATGCATCCGTTCGGAAAACAATCAATCCTCTTAGCCCCCAACCCCAGTTTCGACACCAACCGCTTCGCATCATAATAACTTTTGGGTAAAAACTCTTTGAAGGGTGTCACATCTTGAAGCATTTTACAAAAAAACTCCAAACACTGCTCGGGGACATACCAATTTGACTTGCAAGCTAGAATCCTAACACAAATTGATAATTTTGAATCTGACGCCCCTTCAAACAATGGCTTATTTGTCTCTAACAATAGGTTGTAGAATCGCCGCACCGATTCATTAGGAGGCTCTTCCATGTCATCAGACTCATTTGCCTCAAAATTCCCATGTTGCCCAAGACAATCATCCACATCATATGCATTGACGGGAGTTGTTCGACATAGTTGTCATGTAAGTCACTGCCTGATGCACCCATGTCAAGATCGTCACCACCGACTTCATTCAGATCAATATCCCACAAATCTTTGCATTGATCAGTCCATATCCAATAATTAGGCTTGAACCCACGTCGGTATAGGTGTAACTTCAAGTCATCATCACTCAAAACCATCATATAGTTGCACTTTGTGCACGAACATCTAATCCCCCCTTCTTCGGCATAATCACAATGTTGCTTGGCTTTCGATATAAACTCCTCAAATCCATCTACAAATGATTGTTTCAGAAGTCGTCTCCCAGCCTCGTTCCTATCATACACCCAACTACGACTCGAGGGAGAATATTCCTTCCTTCTGCATTTTCAGAAAATTGACGTATTTTTAAACATGATACTATAACCCTGATTTGCTCCCTTTCCTTAAAAGGTGTGGTCGTATCCCATTCGAGCGAAAATTTTTTCACCACTGCATTATACTAGTTAGTCATTACTTCTCATGTCTTATAGCTGACGAATTTTCGGCAGCATTTCCCTTCGGTCTCCAAGTACACCACTTGACCATGGTAAGATACCACAATCAAGTATGGACTCGGAGAACAAAAGGAAATGCTTCGACCCGAAATTTTATCAACTATTTAACATATGAGAATCAGCGAGTAACTTGTATAGCAGTGGAGAAAATGTTTCTTCCCAAACTGTCCCAATTGGACAATTCAAGATTCAATAAAATGAGCGATACCATGACCGCGAGTACACATGCTCAATAATATTGAATCTTGAACGGGAATCTACGGTTTTTCTCAATTACGTATTAATTATACTATAAAATAAAATAAAACTTTAAGTAACATGGATAATTTGCATAAAGTTTGACAATAATAGCAAACAGTTAAACACATAATTAAACAAAGCTTTGTCCAAAAAACAAATTCTCATAATTATTTGTCTAATGTTTTATTAAATCATTTATGTTTTAAATTAATTTTAATTAACAAAACATTTTATTGAAATAGTTAATTACTTATGTTTGTTTACTTGACTTTTTAAATATCAAGTTTTAAAATGTATTATTAGTATATTAGTTAATTGTTTGCTTAAATTATTACTAAAAAATTTGTTTTTTAAATATTTTTTTATTCTTCCCACTTATTATGTTATTTGACTATTTAAAATCCTATGATGTTAATTACTTAATTAATTACTTTATTTAAAATTAATGCTTTAATTAATTAACTTCTTAACTAATATCAATTATTCCATAACAAAAAACTAATTACTCATTATTATGTAATTATTTTATTAACAAATTCAACCATAACTACGTACAAACGATCCCGATCACGCTTAACTGATCACCATGAGATACTACCGAATCTGCTTATTACTGCTGCAGGTATATATGGGCGGAAAATGCTTTTATCCATTGACTAATCCTATCTACACTAAATCCTATCAACACAAAGTTTTGTCATTTTGAATTTATTTTCTTAAGTAAATTCATTTATTAATTTATGCCCACAATTAGCAAAAACAACACAGACCCACATGTAAACAAAAATTTCATGATTGATTTGAAAAAAAAAACTCAAATTAATAAATTGACAAAATTTATATACACTAGACAGATTTATAAAAAAAAATACATGCACATATATACAACTAATATTTTATCAATCAAAGCAATTAATATATATAACCCATTACATATTGTGCATGAACAATTAATACCCTAAAATAGAGAACCCACAGTACCTATAAGATCAAACAACCCGAGCCAGTGGCAATGGCGGTTGGCAGGGGCGATGGTGGCTCACGACAGTGGCAGATGCAGTGGTGGCAGCCCTTAAACACATAAAAAAATCATAAATAGAAAAAAAAATACATAATGCACAAAAGTTACCTACAAGCAATGGTAAAATGGTGGCTACCAGATGAAATGGTGGCGGTTACTAACGGGGGGTGATGCTCGTGGAGGCGGCAGAATAGGGGGAGGAGGGGTGCCGCCGTTTATGGTGCTCGCACACAGAGAGTGGGGGAGAGGGAGCTAAGAACAGAGAGTAGGGAGTAGAGAAAGCAAGGGAGAAGGGGGTGGTGGGGGCTGGTCGCAGAGGAAAGGGGCATGGTGGTGCGTTTCGCAGAGAGATAAGAGAGGGAGAGTGAGAGAAAGGAGAAAAGGAAAGTGGGGGAAAGGGTTTCTCGGTGGTCCTATATTTCTCATTTTCCGACGGCCACTTAAGGTTTTCGAAGGATTTATCCTTCGGTAATTAAAAAATTTGAACTACCGACGGAAATGTCCATCGGTAATGGGAAATAACTTTTCCGACGGACATACCGTCAATAAAATCTCCCGCGGTTTCGACGGACTCTCCATCAGAAAGCTCTCTCGAGTAAAAAACATGCCTTTGCCGCGAACTTTATCGATGGATTTAGCGACGGAATACCCCTCGGAAAAGTTACCGACGGCCTTTCCGCCGGTAATGTTTAAAACTTTTCATATTCATTATTACCGATGACTTTTTCTGTTGGTAATGTTCGACGGAACCCACGTCTATCGATAATTTGCTGTCGGTAATCCACAGTTTTCTTCTAGTGACTAATCGATTCAGGAAGGCATGAACCAATCGTGTTCGGGCTATGAAATATCAGTGCACGTTGTCACAATTTATATTCACCGTTGTCACATTTTTACTTAAGGTCAGATATAATTTACCAAAATAATTTATTATTTGTAATTTATTCAGTTAACCGGTTCACCTAGGTAGGTTAACCAATTCACTAAATCCATTCCATTGACTACTCGATTCATGTAACCATAATAATCAACTCAGGAACCCATTTACCCTAATCGCATTCTGGGCACAACATTCAACTATGCGTCGTCACACTTTATACTCTCCATTGTCACATTCATATTTAAGGTTAAATAGCTACACGGATTGCTGACATGTAAATGCCTCTCACCGTTCAATTGTTGAAGGTCAATTCGCATCAACGATTGTTGTGTTCTTTCACGATAATTTTTTTAAGGATCAAGTCTTGTTTTTATTCTTATTTTTACTTCTTATTTCTACTCCAAGCCAAGCATCAAAGGTGAGTTGGAGTATTTAGAAGTATAATATATTTAACCCATAAAATGTAAATAGATAATTTATTATATATAAAGTGCATTATAATTATACTTTTTATTTAGTAAAATTTAATTTTTCCAATATAGTATTTATAAATTTATAAAAAAAGGGGTAAGGTAATATTTTGGGCAAATTTCCATTTGGTCCATATACATAAAAAAATTATAAAACCCGTCATATGTAAGAAAAGAACGCATTTGGTCCCATACTACTCATTTTTTATTTTTTATTTTCATACAAACAACAAAGGGCAATCAATATGACTTATCCAGTTCAAAATGAATTTTATGGCCAATATTGCTTTCTTGGCAAAATTAATTTTCTACCATTTAATCGATTTGTGGGCCAATATTGCATTTCGTGTTCTAAACCCTAACCCTAACCCTAACGAATCCATTAAATAGCATTATAATCGATACTTTAAACGCCACAAAATCTGAACCAAATTATTTGGTTTGATCTGTATTTTCAGGTTCAAATTGTCATTGGTCGGGTCTTACACCTATAGCGACTTTGTCCAATATGACTAAGCTAGTCCGATGTGACTCTGCTAGCCTAACCCTACTAAATTGTTCGTATAGACAATTGCCACCTAACTTGTGTCAATATGACCTAACTAGGCCCTAACATGACTATATTGGCCTGATTCAGGTTAGTTGGTCCAATATCACTTATTTGGCTCAATGTGCATTTAATGAGCCAAAATTGCTTTCTTGGCCCAATTAATTTTCTACCATTTAATCGATTCCTGACCAATATTGCATTTCATGTTCTAAATCCTAACCCTAACCCTAACCCTAACCCTAACGAATCCATTAAATAACATTATGATCGATACTTTAAACGCCACAAAATCTGAACCTAATTATTTTGTTTGATGTGTATTTTTAGGTTCATCATGTCATTGGTTGGGTCTTACACCCATAACCGACTCTGTCCAATATGACTAAACTAGCCTGACGTGACTTAGCTAGCCCAACCCTACTAAATTGTTCTTATAGACAATTGCCACCTAACTTAGGTCAATATGACCTAACTAGGCCCTAACATGACTATATTGTCCTGATTCGACTTAGTTGGTCCAATATCACTTATCCGGCTCAATGTGGATTTCATGGGCCAATATTGCTTTCTTGGCCGAATTAATTTTCTACCATTTAATCGATTCTTGGCCAATATTGCACTTCATGTTCTAAACCCTAACCCTAACGAATCCATTAAATAGCATTATAATCGATACTTTAAATACCACAAAATCTAAACCAAATTATTTGGTTTGATCTGTATTTTCAGGTTCATCATGTCATTGGTCGGGTCTTACACCCATAGCCGACTTTGTCCAATATGACTAAACTAGCCCGATGTGACTTAGCTAGCCCAACCCTACTAAATTGTTAGTATAGACAATTGCCACCTAACTTGGGTCAATATGACCTAACTAGGCCATAACATGACTATATTGGCCTTATTCGACTTAGTTGGTCCAATATCACTTATCCGGCTCAATGTTCATTTCATGGCTCAATATTGCTTTCTTGGCCCAATTAGTTTTCTACCATTTAATCGATTCCTGGACAATATTTCATTTCATGTTCTAAACCCTAACCCTAACCCTAACGAATTCATTAAATAGCATTATAATCGATACTTAAACGCCACAAAATATGGACCAAATTATTTAGTTTGATGTGTATTTTCAGGTTCATCATGTCATTGGTCGGGTCTTACACCCATAGCCGACTTTGTCAAATATGACTAAACTAGCCCGATGTGACTTAGCTAGCCTAACCCTACTAAATTGTTCGTATAGACAATTTTCACCTAACTTGGGTTAATATGACCTAACTAGGCCCTAACATGACTATATTGACCTGATTCGACTTAGTTGGTCCAATATCACTTATCCGGCTCAATGTGCATTTCATGGGCCAATATTGCTTTCTTGGCCCAATTAATTTTCTACCATTTAATCGATTCCTGGCCAATATTGCATTTCCTATTTTAAACCCTAACCCTAACGAATCCATTAAATAGCATTATAATCGATACTTTAAACGCCACAAAATCTGAACCAAATTATTTGGTTTGATCTGTATTTTCAGGTTCATCATCTCCTTAATTAGTCGGGTCTTACTACCCTAGCCGACTTTGTCCAATATGACTAAACTAGCCCATTGTGACTTAGTTAGCCCAACATTACTAAATTGTTCGTATAGACAATTGTCACCCTAAGTTGGGCCAATGTGGCCTAACTAGGCCCTAACAAGCCTATTTATTATATTCTAATATTTTTTAGATTAATATTAATCTATTTTTTAATATTTACAATTCATTATATTTATTTAAATTTTTTAAATATTTCCTATTCATTAAATTCTAATATTCTTTAGATTTAATATTTATATATTTTTAATATTTAATAGTTTTCGTGACCGAACGAACCGAACCAAACCAAACCGTTGTTCAATCAAACCAACTTATTTGGTTTAGATTTGTTGCCGCCAATTGATTCAAATCCAACCAAACCTAACAAAACTCGATTATGATTGGTTTAGTTCTAGGGTTTAAGGACAATCAAACCGAACATAGCATTATATCTTAATATTTATAATTATTTTTAATATTTACTACTATTTTTTTAATACATACTATTGATTATATTTTAGTATCTATTATAATTTCATCTTGTATAAATTTAAAATTTATTTATTTTGATTTTTAAAATTGGGCTTTGTTGGAAAATTGCTTACAACCGAAGTAAAATATTTTTATTGGTTCTCATACACCACCTCAACCTAGCTGATATGTGGACTGACTTAACTATATATTTTACGTATTTAATATAAGATTTTAAATTTATTATTTATTATATTATTAATAACAAATAATTTTTACCGTGAAATGAAACTATAAAATTGAGTAAAGGCCCAAACTAGTCCTTGACAAAAAAAACAACGTGACATTTTGGTCACTAAAAAATGGAAAGTATCAATTTGAACCTCAAGAATATAAAATGCATGTCAAATTAGTCCCTGATTGGGACCACCATGTCCCTAAATGTTGTATTAAAAATGACTATTTTTACATCTATTTTACATTTTTGAGGACAAATTTGGTATTTTGGATTAAAATGTCACCTAGTTTTTTTTTTGTCAAGCACCAGTTTTGACCTTTACCCTATAAAATTTTAATCTATACGGTAACCGTTTTTGTAAATGATTCACACTTTTAAGTAACCGATACCGATTCAATATAACCGGAACATTTTATAAGTTAACATGCCTTTGTGTTTGTTCGTGACTATACGCATGACCACATTCACTACTTACCGTTGTCACATTTATACATGAGGTCAAATAACCGATTCACTAAGGACATAGGTAACCGGTTCATTTTTAAGTAACATTTTGATGATAACCAAGTCATACGGTACAAAATAATCAATTCACTTAAGGGTGTCATGACGCTCTATTTTACCGTGAACATACAGGAAAGGATCAGACTGCAAATTTGAACAATTTGTCATGACTGGCAACTTGTTTCATCTCTCCCGTCGAATAAAAAAAACCTATATCTAACGGTGCAAAAAAATATTCTATCGTGAACCACCTTTTTGCTCGTCCACACTAGACGCCGCCAAATTTTGGGCAATCATGTTCTCTTCAAATCAATTTTAATGTTGGACCACCTACGTATGTTGAATAATTAATGGGTGTGAAATAACTTCGTCAAGTCTCACTCATGCAGTTTAGGGCGGAATTATCCAATTATTTTAATATGAACTAAAAGCTAACTCAAGTGGAGGGTTGCCTTAATTATTATAAAAAGGTCTTTGTCTATATTATAAAACCCTCCCCCTAAGCTAGTTTTTGTGCGGAACTAGGGTTCGGATGTCCCTAGTACTTGTCCATATAGATACAATTTTGCTTATATATATATATATATATATATATATATATATATATATATATATATATATATATATATATATGTCAGGATACTTGCAGATGTCTAGATATTTAATATTCATGGTAAATGGTATGTCTTAGAGGGGCATCTAAGGTTCACCACTAACCAAAATGGTGCAGTGGTGCATCACCCGCATGTCTTCTTGTGAACCAATTGATTTTTCATGGTGTATTAGTGTGAGTTAGTTTGACTTTTCAATTTGATTCGTAGTCAAACATATATATGAGTATATTTTACCATTAATATTAATATACAGTAAAACAGATACTGTTGTTTTGGTTTTAAAGACTCGAGGGGGGGGGGGGGGTGAATTGAGTTTTAAAAAATTCTTCCTTTTCAAAAACTTTATTTTTCAAATCAGAGTTGCCTCAGGATCTTTTACAAAAAAAGTGAAAGGCTTTTTATGAAATCTTGAATAGAAGGTGATGAGGATAAGAAATATTGATTCAGAATTAATAGATCACAGAATAGGTTCAGGTTCAAAACTCAGTAATAACAAAATATAGAAACTGATTAAGCCTTTAAAGATTAAGAACAAGTTATGCAAGTTTCATATACAAGCATTAACAATCAAGAACAAACTTACAGGTTTCAGTTTCAGTGATTAAGAAACAGAAATTAAGCTATTCGTATTTGATCACATATGATGCAAGATTCAATTCAAATATTGATCGTTGAGAATAGAATTGAATACACGGTTATTATTACAGTTTACTCAAGGTTCAATACTGATTATGCAAATCAAGAACTGATATCAATAGAAAACTTAGAACATCAAGATCACAGTTATATGCGCAAGACAGAAATTAAAGAGTTTGAGTTTAGAGATACCACACAACCAGATTTATCATAGTTCAGTCACCACCACTGTGACCCACATCCAGTCCCCACTCCACCTGTAGGTTTTCACACACTAACACAACAAGCTTTAGCCAGGTAGCCTGAAAAACCTTTACACCACAGAGCACTCCTTCACCTCGAGATACTACACTCTTGTGAAGAGCCTCAATGTTCTTCCTTAGGGATACCTCACCCTAATCACACAGAGAGACTCCCTCTCTCTTTACAATCGAAAAGTACAAAAAGATTGATTCCTAAACTCTCAATAGTCAGATAAACAAATTGAAGCACTTATGAGAACGAAACACTCTTTTAACAATAAAGCTCAAGAAAGATGATGAATGATTTTCACAAATGATCTCTCAAATTGATTTCGTGTAATTATGATATGTTTTTGATATATTGTTGTGAGTGTTCCTTTGATCCCACTTTATATAGAAAACAAGTTATAGCCGTTGGGATCAATCAAAACAGATTTGGGTCTGATAACAGAATCTGTTTTCTTGATTCTGGTTATTGAACAGGGGTTGAGTACAGGGTTGTATTAACCAATTTCATACTAATAGTCTTGAACTTGGTTAATCCATCAGTACATCCATTTAGTACATCTATGTATTAATGAACATCAGATTTTTCTGAAACTTGAATACACGCGTACATAGCATATGTACAGGGATGTATTCAGTTAACCATTTATAACTGATTTGATTTCATATTGTGCATAGGTGTTACTGAATCAAGAACCTTAAATTCATTTGTCAGTTACAGTAGCAAACATACATCCATTGATTACATGGTTGTACCTGACAAATAATTTCCTTATTTCCAAAAATCATTTTCATTAACAAAACTTATTCCTTTTAATGCAGGTTATGAAAATTGATTTTCTTCGTGCATATTTTTAGTTGAGCTATTTTGTGACTAAGAGATTTCTTTCTCTTACAAATCATCTAAGACTTAAATCTAAAATTCTCCTTTAAGCTTGATCTTAATGATCCTTTGATCTTTGACTTTGCTCTTTTGATTTCTACATGCAGCTCCTTGATTCCTTCAAGATCTTCCTTGACTATTTTCCTTGAATTTGCTTAATGAACTTGTTGATCACTGCTTCATACCTGTCTTTGCAATTTGACACTAAAACACTTGCACACACATTAAATTGTATTTGTCATATATCAAAATCTCTAAGTCATTGAGTCTTACAAACTCCCCCTTTTTGATTATGACAAATCTTCTAACAAATTATAAGATCAGAGTATAAGTGTAGCAGAAGCTAAGTGATTTTGACAGATTTATATCATGGTATCAGAGCAGAAGTATATCAGAGCAAAAAAAAATTATCAGAGCAGAATTTGATTTACTCTGATTTACTCCCCCTTAATCATGTAAGCGTATAAGCTCCCCCTCAACATATGCATGTATAATTATCCCCTTTCTCTATATCATACTTTTTTCCTCCCCCTTTTGGCATTATAAAAAAGGTAAAGAAAAGAAACATTCAAAGCAATAGAGAAGGCAAGCATTTAAACATTCAAACATAGCATATAAAATTGTTCATGATAGGTGCAGGGACAAATCAAAAAGAACAGAAACCATCAGCCAAAATTACAAACTAAGGCATTTTACCTTTCAAAAACTAAGTTCTAATTCCTATGAATTCCTAGAACTAGTTCTTCCTTTTTGATTTTCTTTTGTTTCGGACTTTAGGTGATGGTTCAGCAGGGGTGTGCTCAGCTTCCTTCACAGCAGCTGTTGCAATGTTTGCAACATCAACATCTTCTTCTCGACATCTTTTGTGGGTGAAGATCCAGTATTTTTGGTTCTTGCCATAATAGGGTTGGTTTAGGTACAAGAAGGATTAAGGCTAACTCTGCTAGGGTTGCAGAATTAGGTGAAGAAAGAGTCGGTTTCAGAAGATTTGAAGTTTTTAAATAAGATTCTACATTGGCGTCGTCTTTACGCGTCCATCTTGCCACGTCAGTAGATGGAAGTACTAAAACACAAAATAACCTAGTAGACGAGCTCCATATGCCACGTCATTTGACGGAGCTTCTTATTAAGGACTCAGCAAGTCCAAAGACTTGTGTGGACGAGTGCTTCTATCACTTGTGTGGACTAGATCTTCTGTCACTTTAGTGGACGAGTGTTTCTATGGACGAGCGCTTCTGTCACTTTAATGGACGAGTGCTTCTATCACTTGTGTGGACGAGCGCTTCTATCACTTGTGTGGACAAGCGCTTCTGTCACTTTAGTGGATGAAATCTTATGTCACTTGTGTGGACGAGCACTTCTGTCACTTTAGTGGACGAGCACTTCTGTCACTTGGGTGGACGAGCGCTTCTATCACTTTAGTGGACGAGCACTTCTACCACTTTAGTGGACGAGCGCTTTTACCACTTCAGTAGACGAGCAGAATTAGAATCTTGTGTATTCTAAGTTTATCAGACTAAAAACACGGGATCCATTCCTGAACCTCTATACAGCTATTGATCACATCCATGTTTAAAACAAATTTCCAGTTTTTACACATGTACATGGGTTAGGTACATAGGTATTCCTGATCAAATCTATTTATTCTGAAACTCTCTTCTCATCATTCATAGATATTCCAAATCAAATCAAACAAGAATCAGAGCATATTTACACAAAGATACAGTCATATAAACAGTTTCTTTAGAGATTAGATATATGATTGATCAATTATGCCCAATTCTCTTCTAATGAAAAAGAAGCTTTCCTTGTTCAAGGGCTTGGTAAAAATATCTGTAAGTTGTTTAGTTGTATCAACATATTCAATCTCAATTTCTCTACTTTGAATAAAAGTTCTTAAGATAGAGATCATGTTCAAAGTTAATTGTTGCATAGAAAGCAAAACAAATCATTCAAGGCTTAATCAATTTTCTTAGATTCAATTTGTGAAACAAAAGCCATATGATTATTCCAAGATTGATCAAATAACTTTAATACAACAATGTAGACATATTATACACTAATATATAAGTCAACACAAAGATGCACAATCATACATTAATAATGATAATTAGAAAACATATTCGATCAATATTATTTCTTTATTGTTACCCATTTTGTGTTTGGTGAAGGCTGTATGTCATGATTCCAATTCTTGCTCTTGACCTTCCACCACTCCTACAAAACAGAATTTCATGTTTGTGCAATGCGTACCCAACTTTTCTTGGGTCCTTCATGGTTAGAGTATGATAAAGTTCCTTTTGGAACCCATATATATTTGCCTTATCTACAATGAATAATTATTTCTCAAATTGCATAAAGCACCTTTCTATTGTAATAATGACATCTAGCATATTGTGATGCATTAGCATAATGAGAAACATGAAATTTTCTAAAGTTTTTTGCCTTTCTCTCAATTTTGTACACTAAATCAACTTGGCTTTTCATTTCTTTTTGTTGTCCAAGTAATGCATTCAAGTTGTCTTTATCACTAGTAATTCTAGATAGATCACCATTCAAATGATTTATATGTTTCTCCAACTTAGGACAATTATCACATATAGGTGGTTCCAAAACAGTAGCCAATCTTTCTTTTACAGCACAATTTTCTGTTTTTAATTCATCTAGCTTTTTGTTTAAAACAGATTTTTTCTCTTCTAGGCATGTGATGGTTTTCTTAGAGTTAATTAGCAATCTAGCAAGTGTAATGGATTCTTTATGAAGTTCTTCCAAAGTATTTTGCAATTCATCATAAGAAGGTAATTCATCAAGGTTAGAATCATTTACCTCATCATCTTCTTTATGAAGATGAACAGTTAAGCACAAGTTTGATTTTTCATCATTGGAATCATTCGTTGAGCCAAGATCGTTATCCTCCCAATCTATGTATGCACGTTTAAGTTTCTTTTCCTTCTTAAGCTTTCTATCAACCTTTGTAGATTTTACAGCTTTGAATATGATGATTTTATCGTTCTTGTCTTCTTCTTCACTTAGCACCAATCTAGTCAACTCCATTTCATGTTCTTGTAGCTTTCCAAAAAGCGCTGCAATTGACATTGTTGAAAGGTCTTTGGATTCTAAAATTGCAGTGACTTTAGGTTGCCATTCTCTACCTAGGCATCTCATGACTTTTTTAACTTGATCTTCATTGGAGTTTGTCTTTCCAAGTGCAGTCAATTGATTCACAATGTGTGAGAATCGCATTTGCATAACCTCCATTGGTTCTCCTCGATTCATGCGAAATAACTCATATTCATATGTCAATGTGTTCATTCTTGCCCTTTTCACATATGTGGTTCCTTCATGAGTCACTTACAATGTATCCCACATCTCCTTTGCTGATTTACAATTTGAAACCCTAAAAAACTCATCACGGCTTAAAGCAGATGTTACAATATTGTTAGCACGTGCAATATATTGAACTCTTTTCTTATCTTCCTCATTCCATTCAGTTTTAGGCTTATTTCTTGGAGCACCATTAGCATCTATAGTAAAAAGGACAAATGGTCCATTTTCTACTATATCCCATATGTCAACACCTGCTGCCTCAAGAAATATTATCATTCTTTCCTTCCAATAGATATAATCAGATCCATTGAAGGCAGGAGGGCGTGCAAGGGAAGTCCCTTCATTCAAACAGTCATTGAAAGCCATACTCTTATAGCTGTTAAGCCAAACTTAAGGGTTTACCTCTGACGCCAATTGTTGTTTTGGCTTCAAAGACTCGGAGGAGGGGGGAGGGGGGCGTGAATTGAGTTTGCAAAAATTCTTCCTTTTCAAAACTTTACTTTTCAAATCAGAGTTGCCTCAGGATCTTTTACAAAAATAGTGAAGGGCTTTTTATGAAATCTTGAATAGAAGGTGATGAGGATAAGAAAGATTGATTCATAATTAATATATCACAGAATAGGTTCAGGTTCAAAACTCAGTAATAACAAAATACAGAAACTGATTAAGCCTTTAAAGATTAAGAACAAGTTATGCAAGTTTCATATACAACCATTAACAATCAAGAACAAACTTGCAGGTTTCAGTTTCAGTGATTAAGAAACAGAAATTAAGCTATTCGTATTTGATCACATATGATGCAAGATTCAATTCAAATATCGATCCTTGAGAATAGAATTGAATACACAGTTATTATTACAGTTTACTCAAGGTTCAATACTGATTATGCAGATCAAGAACTGATATCAATTGAAAACTTAGAACATCAAGATCACAGTTATATGCGCAAGACAGAAATTAAAGAGTTTGAGTTTAGAGATACCGCACAACCAGATTTATCCTGGTTTAGTCACCACCACTGTGACCTACATCCAGTCCCCACTCCACCTGTGGGTTTTCACACACTAACACAACAAGCTTTAGCCAGGTTGCTTGAAAAACCTTTACACCACAGAGCACTCCTTCACCTCGAGATATCACACTCTTGTGAAGAGCCTCAATGTTCTTCCTTAGGGATACCTCACCCTAATCACATAGAGAGACTCCCTCTCTCTTTACAATCGAAAAGTACAAAAAGATTGATTCCTAAACTCTCAATAGTCAGATAAACAAATTGAAGCACTTATAAGAATGAAACACTCTTTTCACAATAAATCTCAAGAAAGATGATGAATGATTTTCACAAATGATTTGTCAAATTGATTTCGTGTAATTCTGATATGTTTTTGATATTTTGTTGTGAGTGTTTCTTTGATCCCACTTTATATAGAAAACAAGTTATAGCCGTTGGGATCAATCAAAACAGATTTGGGTCTAATAACAGAATCTGTTTTCTTGATTCTGGTTCTTGAACAGGGGTTGAGTACAGGGCTATATTAACCAATTTCATACTGATAGTCTTGAACTTGGTTAATCCATCAGTACATCCATTCAGTACATTTATGTATTAATGAACATCAGATTTTCCTGAAACTTGAATACACGCGTACATAGCATATGCACAGGGCTGTATTCAGTTAACCATTTATAACTGATCTGATTTCATATTGTGCATAGGTGTTACTGAATCAAGAACCTTAAATTCATTTGTCAGTTACACTAGCAGACATACATCCATTGATTACATGGCTGTACTTGACAAATAATTTTCTTATTTCCAAAAATCATTTTCATTAACAAAACTTATTCCTTTTAATGCAGGTTATGAAAATTGATTTTCTTCATGCATCTTTTTAGTTGAGCTATTTTGTGACTAAGAGATTTCTTTCTCTTACAAATCATCTAAGACTTAAATCTAAAATTCTCCTTTAAGCTTGGTTTTGATGATCCTTTGATCTTTGACTTTGCTCTTTTGATTTCTACATACAGCTCCTTGATTCCTTCAAGTTCTTCCTTGAATATTTTCCTTGAATTTACTTAATGAACTTGTTGATCACTGCTTGATACCTGTCTTTGCAATTTGACACTAAAACACTTGCACACACATTAAATTGTATTTCTCATCTATCAAAATCTCTAAGTCATTGAGTCTTACAGATACTATAATTATTTAGAAAACAAATACACATACCCTAATCCACTTCTTCCCTCCTTGACGCCACACTGTCGTACGTTAGCCCACCGTCACCGCCGTTGTTAGCCCACTGTCTCTGCCACATGATAGGTCGCCGCTCCCTCTTCCTTTATGGCCAACCGCCTCCCTCCCTCCATGTCGTCGCTCAAGCCCCACCTCCCTCCCTCCTCTAGATCCGTCGTCGTCCGCCATAGCGAACCCTGCTAGAAATAAAGCAGACGGAGGTTACCCTCCCATTGCCGCCATCACCCATCACCCTCATCTTCGTCGCCTCCTTTTCATCATTTGATTCACGATGATGAAGATCCCCATCGTCGCCATCGTCCATCACCCTCCGCCTCGTCGCCTCCTTTTCATCATTTGATTCACTTCAGAGCATTGTCCACTCTGAAGCCCAAACTTGAAAACCCAGAGCAAGACATGGTCCAAAACCGCAAAGCATCAAAATTGAAAGGTATTACAGATTTTACATACATTATTGTATAGAATATGTGATCGATGAGATCAAGTTTCATTGAACGCTTCCTTTGGGTTATTAATTAATTGTTGTTACAGGCACGGATGAATGAAACAAGGATGTGATTGAGTATTGAATATATCCGAAATGGAGAATGTGGAGGAGGAGGTGAGTCTGGATGATGGGGACACCAATTAATGCCTGTATTTTTTAAGAAACAAATATGAAATACGAAAATACCCTAAAATACATACAAGGTTTAACCGGTGGAAATGTGAAAACAAAGTTGAAATGTCAACTAAACTTATGTGGCAAAACTATTGGTTCACATGCTGACATGTGGGTGGTGCACCACTGCACCATTTTGGTGGGTGGTGCACCATAACCTTCACTGTGTCTTTAGGTATGTTTAGGAGTTTTGAAAGAGATAGAGCGGAATTGTTAGTAATAGAGCGGTTTAGAGTATAGTACAGTGAAGGGATAAAAGTACAACACTCCATTGTTTGGAATTTTGGAGGGGATCTCAAAAACCCCAATTTGGAAGGTATGAAAAGTTGAAGAAATGAGGTGTATGGAGTGGTGTAGTTCCCACCCTCAAGTTTTCAACCATTCCACTCTATTAATGAAGGAACTCTTAAACAATGGTTTAAACTCTTTCTATCATTCCACTCCATTACTAACCACCCACTTCATCCTTCCAAACATAGCCTTAAGTTTTACATTGGATGAGTGTATAGATAAAAAAAAAACTGTTTATAATAGTTACAACCCTCCCCTTGAACTAACTTTTGGGTGTGGGGTTAGTTTCAGTTATTCTGAAAATTACATATGTTACCTTCATTCTGTTTTTGACCGATTGAGGAATCTTGTGAAAATTGTAAAATCCATTTCTCTCATTTTACATGTAAAACAACGAAACCAAAATTTCTTAGCCAGAGATATAGTTGAAAGGAGGACAGGGGAAGAGCATGGACTGTTTATGTTCTGTTTCTATCTTTAACAAATTTTTCACTTCAAAAGGTCCAAGTTGTGTGTTCCCTGAACAGTCTCAAATAATATTCAAATGGCTTAAACATAACAATTGAAATTTCTTTCCTTATAACAGTGATAGAAATTCTTGTCGTTCTCTATAAGCTTTTAGAAGTTTCAGAAAAGGTAATAAAGCACCGGTAATTGTTCAACTGCATAAACATTCTCTCTGCCTTTGCTTATCCTCTTCCAATTTACTCCTTAGAGTGTCAAAACAATTGTTGGTAAACCTTGCAAAGTTGCACTCCCGTTTCTTATAACACTCTGTTTACTCAGTGGAAATTTCTATGATGCCTTAGAAAATTTAGTTGTTTTGATGTAGTTTTGTTCTCACCAATAGCCAAGTATAGGTGCATTTAATGAGATCAAGTTAAAGTATTTGGGTTTTAACCTAAAAAAAATTGATTTTACAGTTTTTTCCACATTAACTAAATAACTCTTTTACCTTTAAAATTAAAATTTAAATAATTATTAATTTTTAAATTCTTTTTATTTTCAGATCACCTTCATTTCTGCCCCTTCTACCACTTCCCACCATCATCGCCACCACCCTACCCTCCCACCACCCCACCCCACCCATATTGCCACTCTCCTCTCCTCCTTCCTCTCAGCCGCGACCCAACTTTCAACCTCCCTCGAACCGCCGCTACAACCCAGAATGCGACCAAATCTAGCTCGAATCCGTGGCCATCAGACGCGCGCAAACAGTCAGACATTGGTCGCCTTGCTCTGCCACAACCGTGCCACCGCCACGAGCCCGCCACCACCATACATCACATCAGTCGCGCTGTCGCCGGAATCTCTCATTAGTTCCGTTGATTTTATTCATCTGAATCTCATCTCAATCTTCTTCTTCTGTTGAGTTTTCTTTTCTTTTTCTTTTTTTCCAAAAATTTGTTGTGATTCAAAAAAGAAAGATTGGCGAGTTCTTTTTAGCGAGGATTGGATCTGGGATTGGTGATTGAAAGTGAAATTGACGCATAGGAGAGGTGGTTTTGCGGCTCCAATTTGGGGATAGATAGAGGTTCAGATAGATTCTAGGGTTTCTAGACAAGGGAAAGAGGGGTAGATCCGGGTTTGGGTTAGTTTGAGGGTGAATGGGTCCGTGTTAGTCAGAGGTTGTCTCAACCGTGTATCTTGCCGTCGCCGCCACCTCTGTGACTGGTTCTGCATATCTCGCCGCCGCCATCTTGTTGATGAAGAGCCTCTAATTCCACTAGCGAGAGGTACATAAGATGATCGTGGGAATTCTACTAAAATTATAAATAATATTTTTAATATTTACAACTTAATATTATAATTGCAGCAAAAAAAAACTCAATATTATAATTATGTAATATGCCTTTATGTAATATTTTTGTCAATGTTTATGCCTTTATGGTTAATCACAACTTTACAAAACAAAACAAAAAAAATCAGTAAATTTTTTTTTACTATTTTTTAAAATTAGGTTTCACGTTTAAAAAAAAAAAGCAATTAAGTATCACACCTTGAGTGAAGGATATAATGGTAAAACATGAAGTTTGATATGTATAAATAATAAATGACATACAATCATAGCATTAAATGATAGCTCTTCAATCATTAAAAAAAAATAAAAAATTGATAGCTCTTCAATCATTGGTCAAAATCAAAACTGCACCAAAACACTTAAATTTTCCAAGGCATCCAAGTAGCTTCCTCATTCACTAAGGAAAAAGAAAATCCTAAAGTTTGGGTTGCCATGTTTCAATTGTTTACATGAGTATAGATTTTTTAGAACACAAATGGAATTCATGATTATAGTTAGCTTGTTCCGTGTCCGCTCCTATATGATTTTTGCATTTCTTGCATGAGCAGTATGTTTCAAATACTACATTTAATTTGACATTTAAATATTTGAGAATTTTTCAACACTCTAATTAAACATACAATTACATGATATTGTGATTTTTTTTATATATTTCATGAAGTATCCTTTCGGAGTCCCACTCAATAGGTAAGAGACTAATCTCCAAGGATATTGTCAGAAATCTAAATGAGGACCACTCTCAATAGTATTTTTTTTTCCATATATATAAATTCAGTGGTCGAAACCAAAGATCGCGTATTTAAGGAACATAAGCCTATTCCACTTGGACCAACACAAATTGATTATTGTGTTTGAATAATGTTGTATACCATATCCTCTTTTTTTTTTTTGGTTACACAAGGAAAGGCAAAGCAAAAACACAAAACCGAAAAGACAAGCAAAGATAAGCAAAACTGCTTATCTTTCAGAATATTGGACTCCAACATGCAAGGAGGAGTGTCCCAAATATGAAGATCATTAAAATTCCTAGCTCTATACTTTGCCAAGAGATCGGCACAAGTATTAGACTCTCTGAAAATGTTCCTCAAAGTAACACACCAAGCTCGCTGAAGATGGTTGTAGATTTGCTCAATAAGCACCGCATGCACATGAAACTGATGAGCTTGGCGATCATTCAAAAGGTTAACCACCTCCATGCAGTCAGACTCGCAAATGACCTTCCTGAAGCCCCGGCTCCGCACGAGAATAATACTATTCCTCAAAGAAAGTAACTCAGCAAGAAGGGCATCGCCCACCACTTCACCACTAGAGAAGCCAGAAATCCAGTTCCCACTGTCAAAATGGATGATACCTTCTGTTCCCATCTTGAAGGAATTATCAAGGCAGCTACCATCTACATTGAGCTTGACAAAATCATGGGGAGGAGACCGCCAAGAGCTAAGCAGATCATGCCTCGAAAGAAGCTCGGGCTATAAGAAGCAAAGAAATTCATCATGGGAGAGCTTGATGCTTCTGACAACACTGTATATACCTCACTCTTCATCACCAAGAATCTCATTGTTGCGCCATCTCCAGAGCCACCAAATACCAGACAGAAGCAACAAACCCGAGTTGCACTGAGCCAACTCTTCAATCCACACACTAGGCTCATTGTGAGAGAAAAGACGGGCAGGATGATGGAAGTTCAGACGAGTCCAAACCTCTTTAGCATGGGGGCAGTCCCTAAGGTAGTGAAGCACATCTTCAGATGAATTAGATCACCTCATGCAATTCGAGGACTTAGTAAGACCTCTCAAGTGATGCAGGTCATTGGTGGGGAGAGCACCATGGAGGATGAGCCAAACAAAGAAATGAATTTTTGCTGGAACTTTCAGTTTCCAAATCCAGCTCCAGTCATGCACGATGGACTGAGAAATATTCTGGGTTAAAAGTCAAGAATAGCCAGAGGAGGACGTATGCTTCCCATATTTATTGCCCTTCCAAACCCAACAATCCAGCATTGTATCAGAGGCAACAGCAGGCAGAGATTTATTGACAATAAGATCATGAATATTGGGAGGGAGAGGAGTAGCAAGTCTGCGAATATCCCATGAGCCAGCTTGCCACATATCTCTAACCAAAAGATATGAATCCAAGATATGGACATAGTCAAGGAGATTGCAAAGAGGCCTAAGACCAGTCCAATCATCATACCAAAGGGAGGAATTTCCTGAGTAAGCCTTATATAAAACCCTCTTTAAGCGCTTAAATAGCTTTAGATATACTTCTCCATATAATAGATGAGTTAGGCTGCTGATGAGAGTTCCAATTGGGAGCTATCACCTTATCCCAACTCACCATACTCCAGCCACGCTTAACGCCATCACTAGAATAGAGGAACTTGCGAGTCAAGGCATCAATATGGTTACAAACCCCAGTTGGGATGAAGTGGGCTTGCATGGGGTAAATGGGAATGGCCGAAATAACTGACTTGGCAAGACAAGCCTTGCCTACTTTATTTAATAAACGAGCCTTCCAAGCTACCATCCTGGTTTGTATTTTCTCAATCATGGAATCATAAATATGCTTGTTAGGTCTCCCCTTGATCAAAGGAAAGCCAAGGTACACTCCAAGATCATTAACCATTCTAACCGAAGAGATACGGGAGAAGCTTCTCTACCTACCGTGGGGGACTCTTGAGAAACATATAGCCTTGGATTTCTCCAAGTTAACCTTGAGCCCGGAAGCCTCACAAAAATCCCTCAAAGTCTCCATAGCTAACTCAACTTGGTTAGTGTTGGCATGGCAAAATAAGAGGAGGTCATCGGCAAATAAAAGGTGCGAAAGACCATGGCCACCCTTGGAGATAGAAATAGGTTTCCAAATGTTGTTAGAGACTTTATCTTGAATATTCACTGAAAGCCTCTCCATGCAAAGAACAAAGAGGTAAGGCGAGATAGGATCCCCTTGCCGTAAGCCTCTAGTAGGATTAAAACTATCAAGCTTCGCCCCATTCCAAAGAATAGAAAGCTTGGTTGTGCGAACACACCACATGATCAAGTGAATAATATTTGGAGGGAAAGCAAAATCATAAAGGGTCCGCTCCAAAAAATCCCAATTGACCTTATCATAGGCTTTCTCAAGGTCAATTTTAAAAGCGACAACGCCATTCTTAGCCTTAGATTTGTGCATGTAGTGGACAATCTCTTGAGCTAAAATAGCATTATCAGTTGTGCCTCTGCCAGGAATAAAGCTACTCTTAAGGGGACCGATAATGTCATCAAGAAAAGGACGAATTCTCTGCACCAAGACTTTAGTAATGACCTTATAGACAACATTACAAACACTAATAGGGCGAAAATGTTTAAAGTGCACAGGTTGATCAATCTTAGGAATTAGCACAATTAAAGTTTCAGCTAACCTCTCATCCGAGTAACCGTTAGAAAAGGCATTCCTTACCAACGACCAAATGTCATCACCCACTATCTCCCAAAACTTTTTGAAGAAGAGAAGTTGAAAACCATCTGGACCTGGCGCTTTGGAGGATTTCATACTAAACATAGTAGACTTCACTTCTGCCTTATTAACAGGAGCATTAAGAGTAGCTACAGCTTCATCATTCAAAATAGGCAAGGGGGAGTTGCCATGCAGTGAGGAAGTGGCTTCATTCGAGGCAAACAAGCCCTTATAAAAGTCGAGACAAGCTGATTTTAGAACAAGGGCATCGATGCTCCAGTCACCATTCTCAAGGAATATGCCATGGATCTTATTCCTTTTCCTGTGCACAATTGTCTGGGCATGAAAGAACTTAGTGTTGCGATCTCCCATTTTAACCCACTTCTCTCTCGACTTTTGGTACCAAAACATTTCTTCCTGTCTAAGAACCTCATTGTAATCTCTTTGAAGCTCCTGCTCAAGCAAAACCAGTCTCAAAATATCTGTGGATTCCAGCCTCCTTTGGATACCCCTAATACGTGCTTCAAGCTCTTTTTTCCTGTGGAAAATATTACCAAACACCTCCGAGTTGAAAGTAAGAGCATCTTCTTTCACTTTATCAAGGCTAACAGGAACAACTTCATCACCTTTATTCATGACAGTTTGCGCAAAATCAGTGCGATAAATCCAGGCTGCTTGGAACCCGAATGGGTGCAAGTGCTTATCAGGGATATCACTAGAGCAGCGAAGCAAGATAGGGGAATGATCAGAGTTTCTACGACACAAGTTTTCAATATAGGCTTCTAGGAATTTATTTCTCCAATCACAATCCGCTAGCGCCCTATCCAATCTTTTAGAGATGGGATGAGAACCTTCAGCTTTGCGAATCCAAGTATATGAATTATCAGTTGCACCAAGATCCATAAGACTACAGTTATCCAGAACCATAGAAAATTTAGCCGTTCTACTAGCCACAAAACTCCCACCACGAACCTTAGAAGGGAGCAAAATCTCATTGAAATCACCAATGAGAAACCACGGGCCCCGGATAGTATCTCCGAGAGTGACCAAATAACTCCACAAATTTTCGCAGATTGTGGGGATCGGGCTCCCATAGATAGTTGTGCAGCACCACTGATCATTACATTTCTTAATAGATATTGTAACCGCCTGGTGGAAGGTCTCAATAACAGAAACAGAAAGGTTGCTAGCTTCATCAACCAAAATCCAGATCCCACCAGCATGACCCTCAGCTTCAGTAAGCCCACCAAGCACATAGCCAAGGCGCTTCCAGAACTTCTCAACTTTCTTAAAAGGACAGTGAGCCTCGACTAAAACCATAAGCAACGACTTGTATTTTTTGACAAGCTCACGAGCATGCCGCCTACCAACCATATTAACAGCCCCATGGATGTTCCAACACAAAAGAGAGAAATTTTTGTAATCCATAGAAAACAAAGGATAAAGGAGGAAAGCTTAAACAAGCTCAATTACCACAAACTTTTATGGCTCCTTCCACCTCCATACCATCTCCACTTAGTGAGCTCATCCCACACTTGTTCTCAGGAGTTAAACCTTTCAAATGTTGGCTACCATCTACCCCATGAGATCCCATTAGAGGTTCACCCGGGTCTGGGGGAACACTCTGAATGCGTTGGGTAGCGGTCTTAGAGCTGGTTTGGGTAAACGACTTAATTAAGCGCTTATAAAAGTGAAAATATAGTATTATATTTTGAGTATTCAAGTAACATAATTATTACATTTTTTAATGTATTGTTCCAGATATTAGTTCTTCTATTAGGCTTTGAGAGGTTTTGGGTGTAGAATATGAAACTTGATCCTCGCCATCAATTTCTCCATCCTCTCTCCATCCACAATCACAGCCTATATTATGTATTTAAGGTCATAATTTATGTTTCAAAATTTTTTTATGTTCCAAAGGTAAAATAAATTGTGACTCTTAGATGCATAATGTACGTAGGGGTGTGACATGAATGATTCCTTGTAGGTCAATATATGAATGATCCACATCATACCATGAAAGATAAGTGTGAAAGAAAAGTTGCCGTGCCATAATGCCATTAGCCATATCATCATTCCAATACTACACCAAATCTACCACTCTGGCCAGATTCGTGGTGTCGTGCCGTCGTCCAACATCTTTGTTGCAGTCCAAAAAGAAACAAATTAAAGTTGGAGATCGAGAGAACCCATAACATGATCACAAAAGTTGATCGAAGGGAGCCAAAGGGAAGGTTTAGGGAGGAGTTGTCGGAGTCAACTATAGTGGCATGGAGGGAAACAGGGGTGCTAAAGATATGTTTTGGAGAATGAAAGAAATATGACCAGTGATCACAAGTTGGATCATGTTACTCCCTAACCAAACATAGAGGCGGAGTAACATATAGAACCACCCTTTCTACATTTAGAGCTTGTTTGGGTAAACGACTTAATTAAGCGCTTATAAAAGTGAAAATATAGTCAAACTATTTTCATATAAGTTATAAGCTATTTTCATAAGCTATCTTGGGAAGCTTATCAAAATAAGCTGAAAACAGCTTATGGACATGTCATACTACAAAAAAAACATGTTTAGCGTCCGAAGAATTTGGTCGTTAAATATACAAATTCGGTCGCTATTCAGTTTAGCGACCGAAATATGGGTGTAGCAGAAACCCTGGTCGCTAAGGAATTAGCGATCGAATTTATATTCCGGTTTGCAATATAGCGACCAAATTTTTGGTCGCCAAATAATACAATTTGGTTGCAAAGTGGGTTGGTCGCCTGCTCTGGTTAACCAAAATTGGTGACTGAATTTCAGTGGTAAATTTGGTCGCTAATGTTGGTTAAATTAACCAATTTAGGGACCGAATATTCGGTCGCTAAACAATAATTAATTTAAAAATTGTTTTATTAATGACTGTTATTCACACCTAGTGCCAAATTGTTGGTTGCTATTTCGGTCGTTAATAAATTTATCATTTTTGTTTTTTTGTTTTTATTTTAAAATGATTTAAAATTTACAAGTATTTTTTTTAATTTAAGATTCTTCAATTTATTAATATAAATTACTATTAAAAATCAGATATAAAAATAATCACAATATCATATAAATAAATATAAATTTCATACAAGAAAAGTCTGTAAACTCTAGAAAATGATAAAATACAAATGAACGTCAGTCATGATGTGGAGGTGGAGGTAGAGGCGATCAACTGTTCTCACCATCCGTGCCGCCGTCGTCTGCCATGTCCTCGTCCTCTGGAGCAGCATCATCAGTAGCAGTAGGTGGCGGAACTGGAGGTGCAGCAAGCGGCACAACTGGAGGAGCAGCACCCTGAGCAACTGGAGGCTGGATCCTCATCTGCTCTAACACCAACCGCATTGTCTAGCCCTGCTCCATCGTCGTCTGCATTAGCTGCTGGTGTGCGTGCATCAAATGTGCAATTTGCTCCGCCATCACCTACTCTCTCTACCTCTTCTTCCTAAGCTCCGTGTTCAGTTGGGTGATGGTGTCCTGCATCTGGTTGAACTGTTCCGGAGGGACGATATCCACATACGAAGAAGCAGGCCTGCCGGACGATGAAACGATAAACTCGCTGCCCAAGTGTACGAGGCCATACATGTGCCCCTTCTTGTTCCTGCCCCCGACGACCTCCAAATATATGGCATTGTCGTCGACGGAGACAGGAGAGCGGGGGACCTCACCAGTCAAGGCCTTATCCTGTGAGGCACGTGATATGGCATCGTCCTTCGTCTCATTAAAGTTGACCTGCGAAGTATAGTTGAAGAGATTTAGTTACACTTATAACCAATATTAACAAATTAATAATAATAAATTACTAGTTTTAACTAAAATGGTTTTTTACATACAACACAGTTACGGTCCTTTTCGTTGACCCATTCCCCCGACTTCAACTTCTTCGTCCTCTCCACCAACACCATAGCGGTCGGGAGTCGCTGTTTCTGTGCTTTCTGCATAAAAAAAAAGTTAAATTCATAAGAATAGTAAAAACTAATTATACGCTAAAATAATCAAGTTTAAAGTAGTACAAGGTCGTCAAAGTGAGCGGCGGCTGATTTAGAACCGCCAGTGTAGGCACATGTACCACCATCAGCTGCTCGATTACGTCGAGCCGTGGCGGCCTTCTCCTGGAACTTCTCAGTAGCTCAGTACTGTTCCAGCCCCTTCCTGATCTCAAGATCCAACCAGTTCCCCTTATCCTTACCCTTCCTGAGCTTGTTCATGGCGTTCTTTATGGCCAATGAACCTTTATGCTCAAAGCCAGCCATGATGATGTTCTCCAAATGTGGGGCCCACCGATCCTCTTTCTGTAACAAACACTTGTTAGGCAATTCTTATATGTTAAAACTAAATTTAAAATAATAGGAATTGTAATTTAAATTTAAATAATATAATAAATTGTTACCTTAAATTCTTTAAACAGTTGATCCCTATGGTCCCGAGGGATGCCCTTCCAGGTAGGCCATAGACCATCAAACTTCTTCCTTATGATCTTAGAGATCGAATCAGAAGGGCCCTTTGCGGGCAGAAAGCTACAGGAAAATTAGAGCATTAATTAATGTTATGAATAATTAAGCAAGTAATATGGAAATTAATGATATTTATATATTAAAAAAATAAATTAGCTTACTCATTATCCCCCTGGGATAAGAAGAGTCCTCCGGTCCGATGAATCACAGCTCTCCTACGCCGCTGATGATGATAGTTGTGGCATCGATGTGGATGATGACGGTCCAACCTGTGTCCCGACATCTAAGGGCTGCGTAATGGGTGCTAATCCATTACCCTAAGGCCCGTCCACAGAGGTGCTAGCGGGATGGTCTCAATCGAAAGTCAGTGGGTCGGTGGGGGAGGATCTCTCGCAGCACGACCTCTGCCACGACCACCACGCTACCCCCAGCTTCTAGAGGAATCTACCATCTGTGTAAAAAATGATAAAATTATTACATCACAGTATAAATATTAACTAATGAATCAACAAGTTTAAAAATGAATAAACATTAAACAATGAATACTACATAAATTACCTAAGCAGAATCCACGTCACTAAATTCACCCTCACTCTCAGTCTCACTTGATTGGAATGTGCCTACGCTAGATTCGTCCAACTTAGATTGATCCATTAACTCACTTTCAACTTCTTCCCCATCGGCAGAAACGTCCGCCAGAGAATTAACAATTATGTCGGGTATAATATCCAACAATACGTGGGGCCCTGAAAACTCATCATCTTGGTAAGCGGCATCTTTTTCAGGCTGGTTGATTACGTTATCAGTAATTGTACTGCGAGCCTTTATCTTAATTACACCCAACCAGTCTTGATGTCCTTTGGGATATGGTGTGTAATAAACCAGTTCTGCCTGTTGTACAAAAATGAATGGTTGTACACCTTATTATACATACGAGCTTGCCTAACTTCAACAATGCCATACTTTTTATCTATTTTTATCCTACGTTAAGAGTAGGATCAAACCAATCACACCTGAAGAGAAGTAACTTCATCACGGGGAAACCGGTATACTCAAATTCAAGAATGTCAGTTAGAACCCCGTAAAAATCACCCTCTAATGGACCATCAGTGGCTCGCACACAAACACCATAATTATATGACTTCAATTATTCACTCCATCGTTTTGTGTTAAATTTATATCCATTTACAAAGTAAGTTTTCCATGATGTAGGGGATGGCAAATTGTACACTACCTATTGGGTGCCTACAAAAATTACCCACAATGGGTAGGGTAATTACCCGCACAATAGGTAAGGGTTTGGGTTCGGGTACGGGTACGGGTACTAAGGTACCCACCCCGCCCCATACCCGCATATATGTATATGTATATATAATTATTTATTTATATTACTAATATATATAATTTTAACTATAATACAAATTTTAAAACCAAAATCATTCTAAATATTTTTAACTTTCTAAACCCAGTTGCATCTATAATTCCTTTTTGGATTTTTTTATTTATTTAAATATTTTGATTTGTAACATTTATTAATAGATTTAAAAGAAATTTGAATCATTTTTTAATTGTTACAATTTTCTTTTGTTATTTATTACTTTTTCACTATTAAAGTGCGGGTAACGGATGTGGGTACGAGTACTTAGGTACCCTGAGGGTACGGGTAAGGTACTAAAGTTGCTACCCACGAGGGTACGGGTAATTTTTTCAAGTCCGGGTATGGGGAAGGGTACTATAGTACCCTACCCAGACCCTGCCAATTGTCATCCCTAGATGTAACCCATCTTTTAGACCCCCATGTAAATTAGCCAACAATGGATTTTGAACATTATTTACTGGATCTAGTACCTACAAATTTTAATAATCCAACTTATAAACCATATATATTTAAGGAGAGAAAAAGTATTGCAACAAATGAAAACGCTGAACCTACATATTTAATGAACCACGCAAGAAAGTGAGAAGTAACGAGTGTCCGAAATGTCAGGTTGGATTTCCCTTAGAAAATTGGCATACATCCTACACATGGGAGATTAACAGCAGGGCGATTAACAACCATAAATGACAATTGAACTTATAAAACACATTGTAGACACTTACTCTAAATATGGCGCCACCTTTTCACAATTTTGAAGGATGTACAAATGAGCAGCATTAATGTTACACTGGTCCAAAAAATATCCTTTTGATTTGCCACTAAATCTGTCCGGATAGTTGAATATTGATATAGGAGGACTAGTTGAACATCATTCACCGAATCAACATTTCGAGGCATTCTAGTCCTTCTCGTGTCAATTTCATTCGGATAGTAATAAGAAGCAAAGGTGGATGTCTCATCTACTAAGTAGGCTTCACAAACGGAACCCTCTACTCGAGCCTTGTTCTTGACTTTGTGTTTCAGGGAGTGAAAAAACTTGTTTAAGAGGGATACATACAAATAATTAACACATTTAAGGAAATCTAAACTATGACATTTGCGAATTTAATATATATAACTTCAAATATTTGATGTTGTATACCTCTCAACGGATACATCCAGCGGTATTGGACTGAACCACCAACTCTTGCCTCGTAAGGTATATGAACTGGAAGGTGTTCCATTGAATCAAAAAACTCGGCGGGAAGATTTGTTCCAACTTACATAACAACATGGGTATATTCTATTCCATATCCCTTAATTGTTTCACATTTAGTGTTGTCTTCTTGTCAAATTCAACTCCATGAAAAAGTGGCTAAGCTCAACAAGTAGGTTCCAAATTGGCTTCGGTAACGCGTCGAACACAATTGGAAGCAACTATTGCATGAATACGTGACAATCATGACTTTTCATTCCATGTAACTTTGTTTCCTTAATGTCCACACTTATACCCAGATTGGAAGCATACCCATCAGGAAACTTTAGTTCTTTAACCCACTTACTGACAGCTACTTTCTGTGGTTTACTTAGTGTATAACTTGCCTTCGGTTTGATAAGTCTGCCACAACCACCGTCTTGCAACTCAAGCTCCTTCCGATTACAAATTTCTGCCAAATCCAATCGGGATTTATATGTATCATTTGTCCTCCCCTTGATGTCCATCACAGTGTCAAACACATTCATGAAGACATTCCTCTCAGTATGCATGACATCGATGTTGTGACGGAGTAGGTGCGTTCTCCAATACGGCAACCTCCAAAATATACTTTGTTTAGTCCAATTATGCTTAATGTCATAATCAGGAATATGTTCTCCTTGGTATTCATGGACGAGCGGTAAATTCTCTACTCTCCGCCATACATTAGGACCAAACAAATGCGGGGGAGGGAGTGTAGTCTCCGCACAACGTTTCTTGAATGCATTTTGGTTCCTCCTATAAGGATGATCTTGTGGAAGGAATTAAAGATGACAATCAAAATATGAGTTCTTTCGACTGTGTTTAAGCGTGAATGCCTTCGATCGCTCCATACATATTGGGCAACCAAGCTTCCCCGCGGTCATCCAACCCGACATCATCCCATAGGCGGGAAAGTCATTGATCTTCCACAACAAATCTGTTTTCATCATGAAATTCTGCCTCAAAGATACATCATAAGTCAACACACCATCATTCCACAACGTTGTCAACTCATCTATCACTGGGTGCAAGTACACATCAATCTTCCCCTTTAGATTAGACGGACCCGGAATTATGACTATTAAGAACATAAACTCCCGTTTCATGCACATCCCAGGGGGAAGATTGTACGGAGTTAGGATAACCGGTCAACAGGAATATCTTTTCCATATTACCCGAAAGGATTAAATCCATCCATACAAAATCCAAATCGAAAGTTCCGAGGGTCCTGCGAAAATGCCATATGAACCCTATCAAAATGCTTCCAAGCTTCTCCATCTGATGGATGACACAAGCAATCTTGATCCCTCTGATGCTCACTATGCCACCTCATGTGAGATGCAGTGGCATTGAAGAGTACAATATTGTAAGTCTTGGGACGAGCGAAAAGTACCACATCTTTTTTAGAGCGGTATTCTTCTCAATGCCCCTCCTAGTGGTTGTCTTGTACCGATCCGCACCATAAAATTGGCAACATGTTATGCTCTCTGTTGAATCATCCTTGTAGTATAACATACATCTGTTCGGGCAACAATCAGTTTTCAAACACCCTAGACCCAAATTCTCCACAGACTTCTTAGCATGATAAAACCAAGTAGACGTCTGATTGCCTTCAAGCAATGCCTTGGACATTGACATGGTGAGGCAATTAAAACATCCTTCTTGCATATTGTAATCAGATTTGATACTCAATCATTCCATATTTATCGACAATTCCGTGTATTCCCGACATCCTTCCCACAACGAAGATCTTGCAGCATTCAACATGTCAAAGAATCTTTGAGCTTCAGGATTCGGATTCTCCTTTGTGTATTGGGAAACCATTCCACCATCTTCTCACTCATCTTATTCTAGTGCAACACCAATCGAGGGTCCACCATGATCCATTATCATCTTCTCGTATGGATTCAATTCTTCCCTCCGCTCACCACTTCCATAGTACGAACCTTCAAACATCGCTGGGTTAAAATCGGGCAAGGACTTACCATGGTTACTCCACCAATAGTAATCAAGCATGAATCCATTCTCATAAAGATCGGACACCACTCCATCCACGCTTTTGAAAGCTTTACACTTGCATCTTGAGCAATGACACCTCAAATGATCATCGCCCTCCTTATAAATCTGTCATGGCTAACAACAAACTCTATAAACTCAACTGGAGGAGCAGCATGCGGCACAACTGGAGGAGCAGCACCCTGAGCAACTGGAGACTGGATCCTCATCTGCTCTAACACCAACCGCAGTGTCTAGCCCTGCTCCATCGTCGTCTGCATCAACTGCTGGTGTGCCTGCATCAAATGTGCAATTTGCTCCACCATCACCTGCTCTCTCTCCCTCTTCTTCCTAAGCTCCATGTTCAGTTGGGTGATGGTGCCCTGCATCTGGTTGAACTGTTCTGGAGGGACGATATCCATATACGAAGAAGCAGGCCTGCCGGACGATGAAGCGATAAACTCGTTGCCCAAGTGTCCGACGCCATACATGTGCCCCTTCTTGTTCCTGCCCCCGACGACCTCCAAATATATGGCATTGTCGTCGACGAAGACAGGAGAGCGGGGGCCCTCACCAGTCAAGGCCTTATCCTATGAGGCACGTGATATGGCATCGTCCTTCGTCTCATTAAAGTTGACCTGCGAAGTATAGTTGAAGAGATTTAGTTACACTTATAACCAATATTAACAAATTAATAATAATAAATTACTAGTTTTAACTAAAATTGTTTTTTTACATACAACATAGTTACGGTACTTTTCGTTGACCCATTCCCCCGACTTCAACTTCTTCGTCCTCTCCACCAACTCCATAGCGGTCAGGAGTCATTGTTTCTGTGCTTTCTGCATAAAAAAAAGTTAAATTCATAAGAATAGTAAAAAATAATTAAACGCTAAAATAATCAAGTTTAAAGTATTACAAGGTCGTCAAAGCGAGCGGCGGCTGATTTAGAGCCACCAGTGTAGGCACATACACCACCATCAGCTGCTCGATTACGCCGAGCCATGCGGCCTTCTCCTGGAACTTCTCAGTAGCCCAGTACTGTTGCAGCCCCTTCTTGATCTCAAGATCCAACCAGTTCCCCTTATCCTTACCCTTCCTGAGCTTGTTGATGGAATTCTTTATGGCCATTGAACCTTTATGCTCAAAGCTGGCCCTAATGATGTTCTCCAAATGTGGGGCCCACCGATACTCTTTTTGCAACAAACACTTGTTAGGCAATTCTTATATATATTAAAACTAAATTTAAAATAATAGGAATTGTAATTTAAATTTAAATAATATAATAAATTGTTACCTTAAATTCTTTAAACAGCTGATCCCTATGGTCCTGAGGGACGCCCTTCCAGGTAGGCCATAGACCATCAAACTACTGCCTTATGATCTTAGAGATCAAATCAGAAGGGCCCTTCGCTAGCAGAAAGCTGCAGGAAAATTAGAGCATTAATTAATGTTATGAATAATTAAGCAAGTAATATGGAAATTAATGATATTTATATATTAAAAAAATAAATTATCTTACTCATTATCCCCCTGGGATAAGAAGAGTACTACGGTCCGATGAATTACAACTCTCCTACGCCGCTGATGATGATGGTTGTGGCATCGATGTGGATGATGACGGTCCAACCTGTGTCCCGACATCTAAGGGCCGCGTAATGGGTGCTAATCCATTACCCTGAGGCCCATCCACAGAGGTGCTAGCGGGATGGTCTCGATCGAAAGTCAATGGGTCGATGGGGGAGGATCTCTCGCAGCACGACCTCTGCCACGACCACCACGCTACCCCCAGCTTCTAGAGGAATCTACCATCTGTGTAAAAAATGATAAAATTATTACATCATAGTATAAATATTAACTAATTAATCAACAAGTTTAAAAATGAATAAACATTACACAATGAATACTACATAAATTTCCTAAGTAGAATCTGCGTCACTAAATTCACCCTCACTCTCAGTCTCACTTGATTGGAATGTGCCTTCGCTAGATTCCTCCAACTTAGATTGATCCATTAACTCACTTTCAACTTCTTCCCCATCGCCAGAAATGTCCGCCAGGGAATTAACAATTATGTCGGGCGTAATATCCAACAATATGTGGGCCCTGAAAACTCATCATCTTGGTAAGCAGCATCTTTTCCAAGCTGGTTGATTACGTTATCAGTAATTGTACTGTGAGCATTTATCTTAATTACACCCAACCAGTCTTGATGTCCTTTGGGATATGGTGTGTAATAAACATGTTATGGCTGTTGTGCAAAAATGAATGGTTGTACGTCTTATTATACCTACGAGCTTGCCTAACTTCAACAATGCCATACTTTTTTATCTATTTTTGTCCTACGTTAAGAGTAGGATCGAACCAATCACACTTGAAGAGAAGTAACTTCATCACGGGGAAACCGGTATACTCAAATTCAAGAATGTCAGTTAGAACCCCGTAAAAATCATCCTCTAATGGACCATCAGTGGCTCGCACACAAACACCATAATTATATGACTGCATTCATTCACTTCATCGTTTTGTGTTAAATTTATATCCATTTACAAAGTAAGTATTCCATGATGTAAGGAATGGCAAACTGTACCCTACCCATTGGGTGCCCGCAAAAATTACCCACAATGGGTAGGGTAATTACCCGCACAATGGGTAAGGGTTCGGGTATGGGTACGGGTACGTGTACTAAGGTACCCACCCCGCCCCCCCGCACATATGTATATGTATATATAATTATTTATTTATATTACTAATATATATAATTTTAACTATAATACAAATTTTAAAACCAAAATTGATCTAAATATTTTTAACTTTCTAAACCCAGTTGCATCTATAATTCCTTTTTGGATTTTTTTATTTATTTAAATATTTTGATTTGTAATATTTATTAGTAGATTTAAAAGACATTTGATTCATTTTTTAATTGTTACAATTTTCTTTTGTTATTTATTACTTTTTCACTATTAAAGTGCGGGTAACGGGTGTGGGTACGAGTACTTAGGTACCTAGAGGGTACGGGTAAGGTACTAAAGTTGCTACCCACGAGGTTACAGGTAATTTTTTCAAGCTTGGGTATGGGGACGCGTACTATAGTACCCTACCCAGACCCTACCAATTGCCATCCCTAGATGTAGCCCATCTTTTAGGCTCCCATGCCAAATTAGCCAACAATGGATTTTGAACATTATTTACTGGATCTAGTACCTACAAATTTTAATAATCCAACTTATAAACCGTATATATTTAAGGAGAGAAAAAGCATTGCAACAAATGAAAATACTGAACCTACATATTTACTGAACCACGCAAGAAAGTGAGAAGTAATGAGTGTCCGAAATGTCAGGTTGGATTTCCCTTAGAAAATTGGCATACATCCTACACATGGGAGGTTAAAAGCAGGGCGATTAATAACCATAAATGACAATTGAACTTATAAAACACATTGTAGACACTTACTCTAAATATGGCGCCACCTTTTCATAATTTTGAAGGATGTACAAATGAGCGGCATTAATGTCACACTAGTCCAAAAAATATCCTTTTGATTTGTCACTAAATCTGCTCGGATAGTTGAATATTGATATAGGAAGACTAGTTGAACATCCTTCACCTAATCAACATTTCGAGGCATTCTAGTCCTTCTCGTGTCAATTTCATCCGGATAGTAATAAGAGGCAAATGTAGATGTCTCCTCTACTAAGTAGGCTTCACAAATGGAACCCTCTACTTGGGCCTTGTTCTTGAGTTTGTGTTTCAGGGAGTGAAAAAACCTGTTTAAGAGGGATACATACAAATAATTAACACATTAAAGGAAATCTAAACTACAACATTTGCAAATTTAATGTATATAACTTCAAATATTTGATGTCGTATACCTCTCAAATGGATACATCCAGCGGTATCGGACTAAACCACCAACTCTTGCTTCGTAAGGTAGATGAACTGGAAGGTGTTCCATTGAATCAAAAAACTCGGCGGGAAGATTTGTTCCAACTTACATAACAACACGGGTATATTCTCTTCGATATCCCTTAATTGTTTCACATTTAGTGTTGTTGTCTTGTCAAAGTCAGCTCCATGAAAAAGTGAATAAGCTCAACAAGTGGGTTCCAAATTGGCTTCGATAACGCGTCAAACGCAATTGGAAGCAACAGTTGCATGAATACTTGACAATCATGAATTTTCATTCCATGTAACTTTGCTTCCTTAATGTCCACACTTCTACCCAGATTGGAAGCATACCCATAAGGAAACTTCAGTTCTTTAACCCATTTACCGACAGCTAATTTCTATAGTTTGTTTAGTGTATACCTTGCCTTCGGTTTGATAAGTCTGCCACAACCACCGTCTTGCAACTCAAGCTCCTTCCGATTACAAATTTCTTCCAAATCCAATCGGGATTTATTTGTATCATTTGTCCTCCCCTTGATGTCCATCACAGTGTCGAACACATTCATGAAGACATTCCTCTCAGTATGCATGACATCGATGTTGTGACGGAGTAGGTGTGTTCTCCAATACGGCAACCTCCAAAATATACTTTGTTTAGTCCAATTATGCTTAATGCCATAATCAGGAATATGTTCTCCTTGTGATTAATGGACGAGCGGTAAATTCTATACTCTCCGCCATACATTGGGACCAGACAAATACGGGGGAGGGAGTGTAGTCTCCGCACAACGTTTCTTGAATGCATTTTGGTTCCTCCTATAAGGATGATCTTGTGGAAGAAATTGAAGAAGACAATCAAAATATGAGTTATTTCAGATGTGTTTAAGCGTGAATGCCTTCGATCGCTCCATACATATTGGGCAACCAAGCTTCCCCGCGATCATCCAACCCGACATCATCCCATAGGCGGGAAAGTCATTGATCGTCCACAACAAAACTGTTTTCATCATGAAATTATGCCTCAAAGATACGTCATAAGTCAACACACCATCATTCCACAACGTTGTCAACTCATCTATCAGCGGCTGCAAGTACACATCAATCTTCCCTTTTAGATTAGACGGACTTGGAATTATGACTGTTAGGAACATAAACTCCCATTTCATGCACATCCCAGGGGGAAGATTGTACGGAGTCAGGATAACCGGTCAACAGGAATATTATTTTCCATATTGCCCGAAAGGATTAAATCCATCCATACAAAATCCCAATCGGACGTTCCGAGGGTCCTGTGAAAATGCCATATGAACCCTATCCAAATGCTTCCAAGCTTCTCCATCTGATGGATGACACAAGACATCTTGATCCCTCTGATGCTCACTATGCCACCTCATGTGAGATGCAGTGGCATTGAAGAGTACAATCTTGTAAGTCTTGGGACGAGTGGAAAGTACCACATCTTTTTTAGAGCGGTCTTCTTCTCAATGCCCCTCCTAGTGGTTGTCTTGTACTGATCCACACCACAAAGTTGCCAACATGTTATGCTCTCTACTGAATCATCCTTGTAGTATAACATACATCTATTCGGACAACAATCAGTTTTCAAACACCCCAGACCCAAATTCTCGACAGAATTCTTAGCATGATAAAACCAAGTAGGCGTCCGATTGCCTTCCGGCAACGCCTTGGACATTTACATGGCGAGGAAATTAAAACATCCTTCTTGCATATTGTAATCAGATTTGATACTCAATCATTCCATACACATCGACAACTCCGAGTACTCCCGACATCCTTCCCACAACGAAGATCTTGCAGCATTCAACATGTCAAAGAATCTTTGAGCTTCAGGATTCGGATTCTCCTTTGTGTATTGGGAAACCATTCCCCCATCTTCTCATTCATCTTCTTCTAGTGCAACACCAATCGAGGGTCCACCATGATCCAGTATTATCTGCTCGTATGGATTCAATTCTTCCATCCGCTCACCACTTCCATAGTACGAACCTTCAAACACCGCTGGGTTAAATTCGGGCAAGGACTTACTATGGTTACTCCACCAATAGTAATCAAGAATGAACCCATTCTCATAAAGATCGGCCACCACTCCATCCACGCTTTTGAAAGCTTTACACTTGCATCTTGAGCAAGGACACCTCAAATGATCATCGCCCCGTCTTATAAATCTCTCCTGGCTAACAACAAACTCTATAAACTCACTCACTCCAACTCTAAACTCTTCCCAAAGACTTTTATTCCAGTCCAACCTACGATACATCCATTTCTAATTCTCCGGAATCTCCATTACTGCCAATTAAATAGACCGAGCAACCTACAATGGCACTTATATATTATAGTGCATTCCAATATCTCCATAAATATCCTTCTTATGACAATGTATGAACCTATCCCATAAGAGAAGAAACCTTTACCACACTCGGTTAATAATAGTTATTCCCTTATTCAAATGCCTTATACTTAACAAAATTTTGGCAGTATTTCCCATCGGTCTCCAAGTACACGACTCGAGCACGGTGAGATCCACCGCGATCAAGTATGTACCCGGAGAACAAAAGGTAATTCATCAGATAGAGATTTCATCAAGTATATAAGGCATTTGAATGTGGAAACGACTATTATACCAGTGTGAAAAAGGTTTCTCCCCAAACTGTCCCACTTTGACAATTCAAGATTCAATACAATGAGAATGCAAACCTTGAGAAGGTACGCATGCTCATTAATATTGAATCTCAAACAGGAAACTAAGGCTTTCATAAATACTTAACAGTCACAGAAAATACAACCATTAACCTATAAATATTGCAAAATAGTTGATCTTATATAGATTGCAGCATAATTCAATACGAATTAAGATGAAATATTGTAGCTGACATCCTATTGAGCTCCGATCTCCACTAACAAATAACACATAATTGCAAACACATGCATCAACGATAAATTATCAACGTACAACCAGCATCCTGTCTTTCGGATAGGATCACATTCTATTGAGCTCAGCTCTCCACTAACAAACAACACATAACACATTATACATACAACACAGGTCTAACTTAATTCACATCACACATTATAGAATTACAGAATAAAACACAAATTAAGGCATAAGAGATAGTAATTAACTTACCTCGACTCCAAGTAAAGAATAATAAAAGATGATATTGAGGAGTGCTGGAAGAAAAGAGAAATATCGCAGTCAAATTTCATTAAGTTCAATCAAGCTCAAACTATAAGCATAATCATCACAAAGAATATATACACTTAGGAGAATATAATAATCGTTGTAATACTTTCGTGCTGGCATTCTCTTCTCTCAACTCAATCCCTTACCTCTCTAGTCTCTATCCTATCTCAATACCCACGACCTTTCATTCAGTCTTTCAATACTCATACTGCCCAAATCACGAAATAGTTTCAAACCTGTTTGGCTAATATTTTATTTTATTACTAACATTATAAGTTAGCTTTTGAATTCAATTATATATACAAGTTAGTTAAGTTATAAAGCATATATCGACCCAATATTTTATCTTCTTCTTTTAGATCTTAAGAATGACAAACTTGATTCAAATTTTGTATTTAAAAACTAACTTATACACAATTAAATTCAAAGACTAAATTATATTCGCCCCAGTGTTCAGGAACAAATTGCCATTTCACATAATGTAATAATGCACCTTTAGTTACTTAAAAGGGTTATTAAGTCGCATGCAAATAAGTAAAGAGTCATTGTTGCTTGTTCAAGTTTTTCAGGAGTATTGGCACAAGCCATCTCAGATCCCCCCGCACCAAAAGAATGCGCAAGTCATCTAGGCTATTGGAAATGGAATAAACTACGAACGATCACTTTCATTTAGGATGTTTAATATTTCTCATTACATCAATCAGTCTTACTCAATACAATCAGCATGACTTAGTTCCACATCGTTTCAATCAATCTTACTCAAGACAAAAAAGAATGCCAGCACGATTATTATTAATAATCAGGAGGGACTTAACAATATCAAATGTACCCAAGTATACATAAAATGGTACACTTAGTTCACATGTCACTGCTTTTCAACAAAACACCCAAGATAATGAATTAAAATATTGACAACTATTAATAATATGCAGTAACCTTAATTATAGTATTTTAGTTAGTTCCATTGAGAGGTTAAAGCACACTGTTTTGGGAGGGTTTAGGATTGGAAGCATGTTATAAACCTATAACACAGTAGTATGATGAAATTCACAGAAAGTAAGGAGGGAGGGATGTACCCTGGTTGTGGTGGTGGTGATGATGGCGGCAGTGGCTCAATGGTGGAGCAGTGACAAATGCGCCCTAAAATAAAGAAAAAAATGATGAGTGAAAGATGGAGATAGAGAACGAATGGAGAAAGAGGGGAATAGAGGGATTTCAGTTACCTTGGTGTTGCAGGGGTGGCGGCGACACCGCGAACGGTGGTCGTAGGAGGGGTGGTTGTGGTGAGGGAGGGATGACTGAGAAAGGGAGTGCGAATGGGGGCCGTAGCTGGGAGGGAGAGAGGATGGGATTGCAGTGGTGGTGGCTGTGCGAATTAGTAGGGAGGAAGGGTGGTGGCCGTAGGAGAGACGGATGATGGTTTTAGGGAGTAGGAGGGGGAGAAATCGCGTAAGTGAGGAAGAAAGGGGGAGAGTTAGCTGATTTAGGGATTTTATTTTAAGTGACCGATATATCGGTCGCTAAATCAGTCGCCACAAACTAAAAAATTAAACGGTCGCTAAATCGGTCGACGTGCATCACATTTCTAATTTTGAATATGCGCGTTTTAGCGACCGAAATAAAAATAGGTCGCAAACCGGCTCCAATATTACTGTTACGGTTAAGTCGACCGCTAATTCGGTCACAATTGTAGTCAACGGGATTGACTTTAAAATTCATTAGTATTGTGACCGAAATAGTGACCGACGTGTTTGCGACCCACAAAATCGGTCGCTAAGTAGATTAGTTACATAATATACGAAACACATGTTTTCGGTCGTAGTTTCGGTTGCTATTAGCGATGGAACGATTCGGTCGCAATTTTTCGGTCGCTAAACAATCTTTTTTTGTAGTGTCATGATCATAAGTTGTTTTCATATGCTCTCTCAAACACTTTGACAAGTGCTTAAGTCCATAGATAAGCCTAAATAAGCTGTTTATAAACCAATCCAAACAGACCCTTACTGTATTTGGAGAAAAGATGATTTTTTTTTTATTAGAAATCATTTTTTTGAGATAAAGCTATTTTGGGTTTAATTTGATATATTTAATAAACTTCATTGAAGTATAAACCAACTTTTTATGGGATAAAGTAAGTTTTAGAAAAGTTAATAGTTTGAGCTTTATTTAAAAAAAAATTGTTGGATTATTTTGAAACATTTATGGGTTTTTTGTTGAGTTTAATTGTTATGCATTGTTAGTATAAAGTTTTTTATACTACCAACCAATTCGAAATTAAGGTATGACTGATTGTTTAAGTTAATTATGATAAGAGTCCAATATTTTTAATATAATGCGTCAATTTATGATTGGTTGACAATGTAAAAAATCTTTACAATATTAGTGTATACCAATTAAATCATTTTTCATTTATGCAAATGATGGATGAGAATTGTGGTGCCAACCTAGTTGGGATGACATTGTGATGTCTTTGCATATTATTTTTATAAAAAAAAATTAAATCATTTTTCATTTCAACACGACAAAACCAATTACTAAATAATTATTATTAATCTAAGTAAATGATTTCAAACCTTTTTTTATAATTTATTATATAAAAGTATTTTTTATACAACTTAAATAAAATTGATTATCTTAATTAAAATCTTATTTCAAATTACATATCAAACAAAAAACACAATATATCACATTGATACATATAGTGTGTGTTTGGATCACCTGCAAAAAATTGATTGTTTTAATAATCGATTATGTACATAATTGATTATAACAATAATGGATTATATCAGTTACACTTTGTATTGTTGTGTGTAGTTTCTAGGAGCTATAATCCTCGCTTATACTTTGTTTGGTTTAGGAAGGAATGTAGGAATAGAGAAAGTGGAAGGAAAGAAATGGTAAAGAGAGAAAAAGAGTTGAAAATAAAATAACTGTTTAGTTGTTTGTTAGGAGATAAAATAAAAAAATAAAACTAAAATTATTTCCTCTTTTATTTGATTGTGTAGAAAACGAGAGGAAAGAAAACAATCATATATATGAAAAAACAAAATTATCCTAAAGTAAATTATCAAAAAAAAATAATAATATCATTAAATAAAAATGTGACCTAACAAGATCAAAGGCATTTAGGTCCTTTTTCACTCTTTTCTCAACTCTCTCTCCCATTTTCTTCCCAAATCAAATTGATTTTCTTCCTAGAAGAAATTAGCCAATTTAGGGTATTCACGGAAGAGAGGCAAGATTTGTATTGTAGTTGAATGTAAGAGATGGCATGCTGCTACCGAGAGAGTCCATTGCTCATAAAGGAATCCATTTAAAGCGGTAATTAAAACAGGCAGCAAACGTACGTAGTTTGCCAAATCAGGGAAAACTCCAAAACCTTATAAAAGCCCTATGCTGTCCCCAACTATTTATAACACTCATGAGACCATCTCAGTTTCATTAACCACTTTGTGTCCACTAACCTATCACCTCTTTTCTCAATGATCTATTTACACCAAACTAATTGAGACATAAAATAAGAGGTAGAGTCGTAGAGATCACCTTTAAAGCAAGAAACAAAACAAGATGGAATCATGGAATTACAAAAGCTCGGTTGTAATAAGCTTGAAGTTGAAGACCCTTCTCTCTCTGGTGCTGACATCCGTAGCCTAGTGAAACAACTAAGCACCACTACCTCAAAAGACACCACCACCACCATGAAAACCAATGTCGACCCAGGTTGTGTTGTTGATAGTAATGTTTCATCCCCCAATCGAAATTTAAGAAAACAAGGCAAAGTTTTAGGTACCCGTCATCAGGCACAACAACAAATCCAACAACAACAACACAAAAAACAAGTTAGAAGAAGACTTCACACTAGTAGGCCTTATCAAGAAAGGCTTCTCAATATGGCAGAAGCTAGGAAGGAGATTGTCACTGCCTTGAAATTTCACAGAGCAGCTATGAAACAAGCCACTGAACAAAAACAACAACAACAACAACAAGAAGCACAAGAACAACAACAGCTATCAGTATCACACCAGCCAAGTTTTGAACAAGATGGAAGATTCAAGTCTAGGAGAAATCCCAGGATTTATCCATCATGCAGAACAAGTTTCTCAAATTACATGAATGAAAATGATTTTTCTTGTTCATCTTTCTCCATTCCAAATTATTACACCTGGCCTGTTGTTTCCCCAATTGCTCCTCCACCAGTTGTTGCTGAAAACCCCAATCTCACACTTCCAAATCAAACCTTGGGATTGAACCTCAATTTACATGATTTCAACAATTTAGATGCTACCCTTTTCCTTAATAATCATAATAATAATAATAAAAATTCATCATTTTGCTCTTACTCATCTCCAACATATTCAGCTTCTCCTCCCCTTTCTGTTGTAACTGATCAAGAAATTCCTACAATTGGAATATCACAGGGAGAAGGGGTTTCTTCACTGGCGGATACTATTGAATCATCCAGTGCTACAACACAGGTTAGTGGAGGCTTACATGCAACCATGGATGATGAGGGCATGGCTGAAATGAGATCATTAGGAGAACAATATCAAATGGAATGGAATGATACTATGAATTTGATCACTTCAGCTAGGTGGTCCAAGTTCTTGAAGAACATGGAACATGGTGCAGCACATGAAGTCAAGAATGAAGATGATGCAAATCATTGTATGTTTGATGAACTCATTGAATTTCCAGCTTGGTTGAATGCAAACGACAATTGCTTAGAACAGTGCTTGGAGGATTACTTCAAAGATCCTAGCTTACCTTGGTAAGTTCAACATAAGTTTTATAATTTTTGAAAATGAAATTTGTTAATTAATTAAGGAAAGTAGTTTTTGTTATTTTGTACTTTTTTGTACCTGTCAAGGAAAAGAAAGAAGACAGTGTGTGTAGTTTGTTTAAGTCTTTTTGTAACATAGCGAAGGGTAATTTAATTAAGTCACATCTTTTTGATTAAGTTCTTTGTAAAATTCCTGGGGAATTTGGTGGCTAACTTATGCCCTTCAAAACGAAAATAATTGCAGATGTAAGTTTTTACTAGGTCTTTTCTTCTGAGTCATATGGAGTCATTATATATCATAGTGACACTTATATTAAGATTTGAATGAGTCTGGCCGAGCTGAATTGTAGATTGAAATCATTCTAAGAGCCACATATATAATATAGGTTCTTTTATTCTGCTCAATGTCCATTTTTTTCTTTTGAGTTGCAGTGTGGCTCTTTCAAATAGTTATTTCTGCAGGGAAGAATAGATGGAACATTAAACTAACTTATATTAGGCTTAGTAAAAAATTAATAAATACCCACTTAGTCAGCTTTCTTTTTTTTCTTTTTTTTTTGACTAGTCAACTTGGTTGGTTAAGTTATGTGGACATGAATTGTGAGTACGTGGATTCAAACTCCTCCAATATATTGTATCCCTTTAATTTCTCTTCTTCTTCTTTTTCTCCTCTCTTCCTCTCCCCATTATAAGATATGTTATGAACCTCCCATTGAAAAAAAAAATGATAAATAAAAATTGATTGATTAATCACTTTATAAAACTTCTTTTCAGGTTTGACAATGCCATACTTAAATAACATAGTTTGAGTGTAAAAGTAAATATACATTTACTTTTAGATCTTGATAAGTTGAAATTTTAATGCAATGTTAACTATGTAAAGATGGATACAAACCTAGTTTTTTTAATTTTACTTCCCAACTTACTTCAGAAGAGATTTATCCTACATTAAAGCCCTCTGTGAAACCATCAAACAACCAGATAAACACAATCTTATATTTTATTATGGTCTTTTTTTTTATCAGGCTATTAGTTATGGTATATAAAATATATGTAATTTGTTTTTTCATGCAAAGGGAATAGTTTATAGCATATACCTTTCCTTCTCTACGGTTTTCAAGTGTAAGGCTTAGTGGTGCAGTCTTGGCCCAGTGGCGTTTTGAAGGACGTCATAGGCAATGTCAGACGACTTATTGGCTTTCCTTGTAAAAGGTGCATTAGTTTGACTAACCCAGAATAGCTTTTTTTTCAACAATTTTTTTTTTTTAAGAATTCTTGTCTTTGTCAAGTGCCACAGGATAAGTCCAATTTTTTTTTTTTTTTTGGTAACAGATAAGTCCATTTTAGACACTAGTACATCTGTGCATGCATTTTTTATTTTGGACTTTCTTGAATGTGTATATGTTATCATATATACTAATCTTTTTCACTCCTTTATTTGTTCTTTTTCTCATGAATGTGACGCAGCATGGACATTGGAGATATTGAATTTGAGGCAAAGGATGAGGAGTGGTTAGTGTGAAAGGATTTTATATTCCTTAAATCAAATCATTGGCTCCGTTCTTCATATTATATACTCCTTTTTTTTTTCTTTTCTTTTTTTGCTTTCAGTAACTGGGGTTTTGGGCAGTATTAGGATCCCCCTCTCCCCATCCTTTCTCGATGATAAATAAGACTTGCAATAGATTAAGAGAGGCAAGCAGCATAAATAATATGAGATGAACATTTCAGTTTCTAAAAAGTGAGATGGATATATTTTTAATCCCGTTGCTCCTATTTTCTCAATTTATGTGTGTTGTTGCCATTGTTAAAGTTAATAGGAAAAAAGATTCTCCACAATATAATGATAGTGTTCAAGAGAAACGAAATTTGTGAGACATATAACTTGTAAGTTAAATAATGGACAAAATTGTAAATAATCTCATCAAATAGTAGGTAAAATATGCAACTTGACCAAAAGTTCAAGCCTTTGAACATGCAAAATAAGAAGAAAACTAAAAAATATACATAAAGAGAGATATAATATAGCTTAGATATTTAGCATGAACACTAGTTTGAAGTATGAGGCACTACAAAAAAAAAAAGTCCATTTAATGACCGAAAAATAGAGACCAAAACAGTTCGGTCACTATTAGCAACCAATGGGTGAGTTTTACGAAACGTTTTATGGTTTCATTTAACGACCGAAATAACGATCGACCACTGTGGTTGCAAATTCATCAGTTGCTAAATGAAATTTTTTTAAAGTCAACTTAGTTGACCTTTCAGCGACCGACATTGCGATCGAATGCAGATGCAACCGTTCTGTCTGGAGCCACTTAGTGACCAAATCAGTTCAGTCGCTAAAACGCAATGCTTAAAAGTCACAAGTGACTAAATAGCGATCGAGTTTTAATTTTTATTTTCTGCATAAAGAGAAATAAAATATAGCTTAGATATATAACATGTACACTAGGTTGAAGTATCATTCATTTTCTTTAACAACATTGTTATTTCTTACGAAATAATACCGTACGAATTCTCCCATGATTTTAAATTAGCCAATAGGAGTTGATGTTTGATATAATAGAGGAGAGAACGAACACCTTTTTTCGATCGTTGTTTAACACTATGAACATTACGAATGCGACTCCGAGCATTATTCTTTCTTTTAACAGTTCATACGTTTCACAAGAAAGTATTTGATGAGCTCCGAAGAGTCTACCAGATCGAAACAAGTAATAAAACATGGTAAGTATATTGAGGTCGAACACAGGGACTGAGTAACCAATTAATCAATTATCAAAATCCAATAATTACTTTGACCAATTAAGTCAAATATAAGAAGAGATATGATGAGATATGTAACCGAATCAATTTAAGATATCCTAACAACTAACAGAATCAAGAACAAGTCAAATCGCAAGAATACTTATCAAAAGAGAGAAACATCTTGGGGAGATCTAAGGTCCCTATTTCACCGACACAATCAAAATTGGTTCACTCATGAAATTATTCCATATTCCTAATTCAAATTACTGTCAATCAGGAACCCTAAATTATTCTTATGTCTTCATCAAGCACATAAGAAAATACATTTGAATACTAATCAACTATATCTCTTTGATGATTAAAACACAAAGATTCATTAATTTCTTGGTTCCCTATATCGCTTGCATAGATCTCCTACTATATCTCTATCAATATTCAACCTATGTTCTTATTCCAAACCCTAAATCATGAATCTCCTACCGGATTCATCTCTATTGGCAAGTCAATTATCGACCGTTTAATTGAATGCAATAAAAGCATAAATAAGAAACGATAAAAGAGAAGAAGGGAATAGAGAAACTTCAAAAAAATCACCAAGACGATATGCGGCTGCATCGTTTCCTTATATTAGAGAAATTAGTTCATAGCATTGCTCATAATCACCAATAAATCCAAGAAGAAAAAAAAAGCTCGTAAAAACTAAGGGAGGCGTAGCTCTTGAAATACTAGGATTAGGATACAAAATTTAAAGATAAGCCCAGACCCAACTTGCAGTCTCGTGGGGCAAGAACGGGTTTGCGGGGCAAATCAGAGAGACCTCTTTTCTACTCCTCGGGTTCGCAGGGCGAACCTCTTTCCACAAGGCGAGACAGATAAGCCCCATTTCATGCCCTATGGTTCGCGGGGAAAATCTTTCTTCGCGAGGCGAATCAACCACTGATCAAGACAAGTACATTTACATAAAACTAAGCACAACACTCAATGCTTTATTCGACTCAACTTCCTAAAAATAAGAAAAAGGACTCCAAACACTACTCAATGATAAATTAAGCTAAATTTGGGTTAAAATGAGGTTAAACTCAACCATTTGGCTCAAAAACCATAGCCTCACTAGCAATAAAACTAGATAAGTCGAGAGGGTTATCAGTATTCAACAACAAGTCATGGTATCGTACCCTAAGGAACAAAATTTTGATGTAAAAAAATAGGTGTTTCGGTGTCCCCTACCAATCAAAGACTAGGGTTGTGCATAAGTGTTAATGAGTTATGACTTTATTTTATTAAATAGCAAATTGTCATTGGTGGGGGCAGAGAATGTGACAAGAAAGTAGGACTGAAATGTCATCGAATGCTCGCTATCTTTATGCAATTCTTGATCTTAATGCTTGTCCCTACCTAAGGGATTAGGGAATTTGATTGGGAATAAAGACTCACTTGTCTAAGGAATTAGGATCTAAATACTTTGGTGAATTGGGGAGACGAAATGGAGAACCAATTTGTATTGATTGCCTAATTGAGATTTTCCAAAAGGAGTCGAATAAAACATAACCTTGACGGCTTTCCTCAACTGAATTAATTACATTTTATTCTTCGTAGTTGCATTATTGATAATATTGAAAACAACGAAAACATTGTCTAGTTTTAGTCCCCATCCAATTTGATACATCATCATAATAAATTTTAATTGATCTATCTCTCGGTTTAATTAGTAGTTTAATTCGTAATTGATACTTAGTCATCGATCCTTGAGAACAATATCCGGTATCTCATTGATTTATTACTTGTATCAACCCGATACACTTGTCATGATCCCATCAAATTGAGAAAATGGAATTGTACTGGTCGAAGAGCGAAACCCAACCACCGATCTTGAAAACCCGGCCCAATCCGGAAATTAAGGATAATAAGTTAAAATCACCTTTAATTATCCTGATATTATATGAAATAACCATATCCGGTTAAAAGAGATAATATCCCCTAAATTAAAGGATAGGATATTGATATTATCCTTAATCAAATCCTGATATTATCTGAAATAACCTTATCTGGTTAGAAGAGATAATATCCCTTAAATTAAGGAAATCACATCTCAACAGAGATTTAAGAGATAAAACCAGATCTCTAAAAGAGATGGGAATCCTATTATAAAAGGAGGAGTACCCATGAGAGAAGACTCACTTTTCCTTGAACAGGTGACTCTCTTTTAAGCGTATTAGAGAAACAGGCTTGACCAAGAGACGGTTGAAGAGTCCTTACTCATAGGTATTAAGTCGAGATACAAAATTAAGAGATCGAGATCACTATGGCCAAGGGTTGAACCTAGAACTACGTCTGGCTTTGATTCTCATTGGGATATGTAGGACCGTAATATCACATTCTGTTAAGCCATAATCTAAATCAGCCCCCCATTGTTCACCCTTGGTTCAACGTTCTACGACGAGATTCCAGCCAACCGGATCTCGGCAGGAACATTTGGCACCCACCGTGGGGCCTAGGAAAAACTTTCCCCGGTTCCACAAAAAAGCTTGATGGTGACCACACGGAACGGTCAGCGAGGAAGGGGGAGCAGCTTGAATCATGGAGACCATGAAGCCTCGAACGCCCAGAACCACGGCAATCATCTTTCCTCCCCCCTCAATGAAGACAACCCTCGGCTGGAAGAAATTATGGAACAACTTAAGCAGCTGCGGCAAGAGAACGAGGAGATACGCATGCAAAATCAGAGGCTTTTAAAAACTCGGAAAAGAGAAAGGTCTCTAGCATCTTCTGACGAAGAGCAATCCTCACCTGAGGCTGGCCAAAAGGATCCTTAGGCGCACTCTCCTCGGGTAACTAACCGAGAATCCAAAACCAAACCTCCCCCTGGTGCTTCAGAAGTTAAGTCTCACGCAGAAAGGACTATCCAAAAAGGAAGGACATCAGACCGGCGTCCAAGGTTACCGTTCACTGATGACATTCATGAGGTAATCGTGCCTAGCCATTTTAAGCCCCTTAACATCGACAAATTCAATGGCACCACTGACCCAACCGAGCATGTGGAGTCCTTTATTTCCTCTGTTTACTTGGTGACTGATTCGGAGGCCGTCATGTGCAAAATTTTTCCAACCACTTTGCAAGGCCTAGCTCTAACCTGGCTAACAAATCTACCACCTCGTTCGATTGGTTCTTTTGATGTGCTTATAACCAAGTTCACCGCACAGTTTGCAGCCAGCCGAAGGCATAAAAGGCACTCGGTCTCGCTGGTAAATTTCAAACAGGAAAGGAATGAATCACTCAGAGATTACATGGCTCGTTTCAATGCTAAGCTGATCTTGATTCCCAACATGAGCTCGAAACTCTGCCTCCACACCGTCATGGACGGTTTGAAGCCAGGGCCATTCTTCGAGTACTTATCTCAGAAACCACCGAGAGATTTTGAAGAGTTGCAGGAAAAGGCTACAGGTTTCATGAACTCAGAAGAGATGTTGGAATTCAAAAGGAGAGAAAGAGGTTTCGAGGATAAGAGCTCGGCCTCGAACAAAGAAAGAAACAGGGGGTCTGACTCACAAAGGACCCAGAAGACCAACGAAAGGGAATTCTCGGAGAGGCATCCCAGGTACCAATCTTATACTCCGTTAAACCGATCTCGGGCAGCCATCCTTCAGGAGGTGTGCAACGCCGAGTTACTTACTTTACCTCAACCGTCCAAAACACCGGACAATGCTGACAGAAGCAAAGAGTGCATGTGGCATCAAAACTATGGACACTCCACTGAAGAGTGCAGGACAACCTAGAAAAAGATTGAGGATTTGGTACAAGCAGGCCGTCTTGATCGTTTTGTCCGCCGAGATGACAATGGAGGCGGACGACCCGGTCGAAGACGATGGAAACATGGTTACGACAATCAATACCGAGATGCAAACCTGCAAGGAAACAATCAGGGAGGAGACCGGTTGAATAACCAAAGGACTCCTAATGAAGAATCGGAAGGAGGAATCAGAGGGGTCATCAATACAATCTCGGGAGGTTTCGTGGGAGGAGGAATGACGAGCTCAGCTCGGCGGCGTCATGTAAAAGCCCTCAGATCCATTAACACAGTGTCTGGAAAGCCTCCAAGATCAAGACCCCCCATAACGTTCACAAATGATGATTTCCAAGGGGTGGATCCAAATCAGGACGACCCAATGGTGATAACGGTCGAGCTGGCCAACTTTTCGGTCAGACGAACGCTTATTGACCAGGGGAGCTCGACCGATATTTTATACCTGGCAACCTTCAAGAAGCTTAGAATTCCATAAAAGCTGATAAAGGAGCAGGAAGACAAGCTAGTAGGGTTCGCCGGGGAGCAAGTCAAGACCCGAGGTTACATAGACCTCTTAACAACGTTTGGAGAAGGAAGACTCTCCAAATCCGTATCAGTCAGGTACGTTATTGTAGATGCCAGCACGTTTGGAGAAGGAAGGCCAATGGTAAATGACGAATGTGCACTGACTATACCGATCTTAACAAAGCATGCCCAAAAGATTCCTATCCTCTCCCCAACATTGACAGACTGGTGGATGGGACCTCAGGTTACAAAATTTTGTCCTTTCTGGACGCATATTCAGGTTATAACCAGATCAGGATGTATCCACCCGATGAGGAAAAACAGCATTTATGACTGAGGGGGCAAACTACTGCTATCGGGTAATGCCCTTCGGCTTAAAGAATGCTGGTGCAACATATCAGAGGCTTATGGACAAGGTTTTCGTCAACCAAATCGGAAAGAACTTAGAAGTATCTGTTGATGATATGGTGGTAAAATATGAGGACCCAAGCCAACACCCAACCGACCTCGAAGAAATCTTCGGCCAGCTCAGAAAGTACAATATGAGGCTAAATCCAGAAAAATGCTCCTTTGGTGTACAAGGGGGAAAGTTCTTAGGCTATATGCTAACACACCGGGGGATCGAAGCTAATCCGGATAAATGCAAAGCCGTTATGGAGATGCGGAGTCCTCGGAATGTGAAGGAAATTCAGAGGTTAGCCGGCCGATTAGCCTCTCTATCACGCTTTCTCCCGAAGTCTGCAGAGAAGGCAAGACCTTTCTTCGACTCTTGAAAAAACCAAAGGATTTCATTTGGACTGAAGAGTGTGAGAAGGCCTTTGAAGATCTGAAACTCTTCCTAGCATCTCCCCCAGTCCTCACTCGGCCTCAGCTCGACAAAGATCTGTACTTGTACCTCTCTGTCAATGATTGTGCAATCAGTGCAGTGATCATCCGGGCAGAAGAGGAGCAACAGATGTCGGTGTACTATGTCAGTAGGATCCTGAAAGATGCAGAAACGCGATATCAAGTAATTGAAAAACTGGCCCTCGCCTTAGTTATGGCAGTTCGGAGGTTACGGCCCTATTTCCAGTCGCATCAAGTCATAGTCAAGACTGATCATCCGATAAAGCGGGTACTCAGGAAATTTGATCTAGCCGGACGAATGATAGCTTGGTCAATAGAATTGTCAGAGTTCGGTCTACAGTATGAACCGAGGGGGCCAATGAAAGCACAATGCCTCTCTGACTTCATTGCCGAGCTCTCTTCCAAACCGAGGTCGGAGTCCTTCATGTGGCTCCTATATGTTGATAGATCATCTAACTTGAAGGGAAGCGGGGCTGGAATAATTCTCGAGGCACCTGATGACCTAATCCTCGAGCAATCTTTAAAGTTTGGGTTCACTACTTCAAACAACCAAGCAGAATATGAAGCCCTTATTGCGGGACTAATGTTAGCTAGAGAAGTTGGGGTCCAGGGAACTAAAATGCCGAAGTAACTCCAGGCTTGTAAGAGACAAGTCTTGGGTAATTATCGGACCAACGACCCCAACTAACCAGATATCTCTCTGCAAGGTTAATAGCCTCATTTCTGAATTTGATCATTTCTCAATTGAGCATATACCTCGGGAAGAAAATTCCGTGGCAGATCTGTTGTCCAACTTGGCTAGCACCAAGAGGGTGGCCAACTAAGAACTTTCATTCAAGAAAACCTTCTCGAGCCGAGCATAAAAAGTGTCGAGGTGACAATGACCGAGCACTATGATCGGGGCTGGATGTCACCGATTTGGGAGTATTTAACCTCGGACAAACTACCTGATGACCCAAAGGAGGCGAGGCGAGTCCATCTGAAATCTTGCCACTACACCATCCTAGATGGTGAGCTGTACAAAAGAGGATTCTCCAGGCCATCATCGAAATGCCTCACAAAGGAGCAGTCCCAGTACGTAATGGATGAGATGCACCGAGGAATCTGTAAAATGCATTCAGGTGGCCAATCTCTGGCAGCTTGGGTCCTACGAGCAGGATTTTACTGGCCAACCATGAGACTAGATTGTTCTACTTGGACCAATAGGTGTGAACCCCGTCGAGAAGTTCGCCAAAGATAGCTCGTGCTCCGGGAGAAGAGCTCCACTCCATGTTCTCGTCGTGGCCCTTTACTATGCAGGGGATGGATATAGTCGGTCCTTTCCCAGTTGCCAAAGGTCAAGTCAAGTTCCTCCTGGTAGGTGTAGACTACTCCACCAAGTGGATTGAAGCAGAACCATTGGCTACGATAACTGCCAAAAAGGTCCGGAGTTTTGTATGGAAAAACATCATATGCAGGCACGACCTTCCTTATGCAGTTGTCACAGACAATGGAAAGAAATTCACTGATAAAGAGCTTGGAGAATTTTACTCCAACCTCGGAATTAAACATAAAGTGACCTCGGTTGAACATCCATAGACAAATGGCCAGGCAGAGGCAGCCAATAAAGTCATCTTAAACGAGCTCAAAATAAGGTTAGGCCATTCAAAAGGGGCTTGGGTTGAACAATTACCAAGCATCCTATGGGCTTACCATTGCTCACCACAGTCTTCAACGGGTGAAACACCGTTCAAACTAACCTATGGAACCGATGCAATGATCCCCGTTGAGCTCGGTGAGCTCTCTTTTCGAAGGCAGCACCACGATCAAAGTAAAAACGAAGAAGAACTCGCTTGACATGGTTGAAGAAGTCCGAGATGCAGCAAAAATCAGAGACGAGCTATGCAAGCAAAAAGCAACTTGGAAGTACAACTCGAGGTTGCGGCCAAGGGAATTTGTGCATGGTGACTTAGTGCTGAGACTGCAAAACGACGCGAGAAAAGACCCCAGAGAAGGTAAGCTCGCAGCAAACTGGTCTGGCCCATTCAGGATAGTTGAAAGTCTAGGAAATGGTGCCTACAGACTAGAAGAATTGTCAGGAAAGTCAATTCCAAGAACATGGAACACTTCCCACCTTAAGTTTTATTTTATCTAAGGTTGTAGGTGATGCACTCTTTTTCCTATCTCGGTCTTTTTCCCACGAGGTTTTGGCCGAGAAGGTTTTAATGAGGCACACCAGAAAAAATAAATAAATAAAATGATTTTCAATTGAGCTATTAGGCAAAAATACAGCGTTAAAACTGCCAAAGACCTAAAGAGGCTGACCGAGCTAAAATCGACCGATCCAGGGTCGAAGTGTCGAGCCTATAAAGGTATACAAAAAACCTAAAGAGGCTTACCGAACTAAAATCGACCAATACAGGGTTGAAGTGCCGAGCCTATAAAGGTATATGAAAAACCTAAAGAGGTTGACCGAGCTAAAATCAACCGATCCAAGGTCGAAGTGCCGAGCCTATAAAGGTATATAAAAAACCTAAAGAGGCTAACCGAGCTAAAATTGACCGATCCAGGGTCGATGTGCCGAGCCTATAAAGGTATATGAAAAACCTAAAGAGGCTGACCGAGCTAAAATCGACCGATCCAGGGTCGAAGTGCCAAGCCTATAAAGTATATGAAAAACCTAAAGAGGCTGATCGAGCTAAAATCGACTGATCCGAGGTCGAAATGCCAAGCCTAAAAAGGTGTGCGCAGCCTGACAAGGCTAACCAAGATGAAATCAACCAAACCAAGGAAGAATGGCTAAAGTCAACCGATACCTAAAAAAGGTAAGTAAAACACCTACAGGTATCCCGAGTTCCGAAAACACGAGTCAACCGAGTAACAAACTCAAGCTCCAAAAATTAGAAAAGGCATTAGAAAATTTTCTAAGTGCAAATAAATTCGCAAGCAATTAAGCGATTTCATTAAATAAAGGGGGCAAAGCCCATAATACATAAAAGTTCAAAAAGGGGCATCGCCCCAAGAACATGTTTCCTACCTTACTAATGGGCATTCCCATAAGCAACAATCTCATAAGTTAAGGTCGTCCTCGGCACTCGGGGGAACGGCGGCAGATTGGTCAGGCAGGGCCATTTCACCTTCACCATCGGTTCCTTCCTCGGCCACTCGCCCCTCACCCTCCTCTTCTTGAGATGCACCCTCATCATCCTCCAGCTCGGACAATGGAACTAGGACTCCATCCCGGTTAAAATCTTTGTCCACGTCAGCACAGGAGAAGTCAGCATTCGGGTTGAAGTGCTGCAGCTGCCTCACGGCTCGGGAGAAGCCGTTGACGTGCTCCTTCATAATAGAAGCCTCGGCTTCAGCTAGATCAGACTGAAGCTTGAGATTGGCCTCTTTCTCGGCCTCTAACAACTTCTGCAGCTCCAGACTTTCCTCCTTTTCAGCTTGAAGCCTTTCCACGACCTTCTGAAGATTGAGCCGGTCGGTTCTTTCCATTTCCAGCTCGGCCGTAAGGGTGGAATTGCCTTTTTCCAACTCTATCTTTTGGGCCTTCAGCTGACCGATGACCCGGCCTTGCTCCTCACACTTGGCCATGGCCTGAGAGAGCTCGTCTCTCAATCTCAAGGCTCGAGCCGCATCTGCTCTCATCACCTCCATCTTCTTGACGTTATCAATAAGCTGTTGGCTCCAGAAGCGGTGATTGAGGCAATGCGGAGAGCATATGCAGCGGTCGCCTCCATACTTTCCTCGGGACCTTGCTCCAACAAGAGCCGCGCATCGGACGGTTTCGTATTTGGCCATCAATCAAAGCTTGAAAGGGTCGAACTCATTCCCCAGAGCGAGCCGATCCCCGGGTTGCAATTCCCATTATACCATTTGGTGTCCGAAGTGAGATCGGTCACCATGAGAGCGTTGCTCAACCTCCTAGCAGCAGCAGGAGTCTCTTCAATCATCATCAAGGGAGAAGGACTTCTAATCGGAACCTCCGAGGTCAGGTCTTCCCGAGTCCTCTTCAGAGGGCGAATATTCTGGTCGAAGCTTGGCGAACTTCTTTTTCTTCCCCTTGACATTTGAATCTATAGCTGATCGCACATTGCTTGATTAGCCGACTTCTTCATCAATGCCTTATAGTTGAACTTTCCCAATATCACTACAAAAAGGAAATCGGTCAAATAAAGTAAATAAGTTACAGAATAAAATTGCCACTTGTCAACAAAAGCCACTAACTTTCAAAATCAGATTGACGAGTGGAGGAGGCACTAAGCTTTAAAAGTCTTCCACAGGGCAATGGCCGAGGACACAATTTCAGGACCTCGGCATCGGCTCGCTCTTGAGAGGTCATACAGTCGAGGTCATAGCCAGCAAATTTGGAAGGATGTGGTTGCCAGTAGAGAGGAAATTTAGGGTTCCCAGTCGAGTAAAAAAAGACAGACTCATTACCCTCTAGAGGTCGGACTTTAAAGAAATCCAACTTAAAAAACTTATACGAGCTCTTATACAGCCCGATGATCCCCCTCTGCTCAATCCCACTCAGATAAATCCAGCCAACTCGGTCCCCGAAGCGAACTCGGTAAAAGTATAGAAACTTGGGAGCAGTAGCCTCTATCCCTATTTGGCCACACAGAATTTGAAAGGCTCTAAAAAATGCCCAGCTATTCGGGTGAAGTTGGGTAGGAGCCACGTTCATGACTCGCAAGACTTTACATTCAAACGGGCTGAAGGGAAGGGAGAGCCCAATTTGTTCAAAAAAGGTCTTATATACATACGTAAAGGGTGGCTCAGATGAGGGGGGGCAAAGGAAAACATGCTCATCCTCGCCACAAGGAAGGCACTCTACGATGCCTCGTTTGGATGTAACCTTACTTTTCATAGCTTCAAGGGAATTAAAATCCCTAAAATTAGAATGAAATGCAAGCAACATCAGGTTTTACCCAGAAATACCCATGAATGGTAATTTCTGGGTAGGGAACCCTGGGCATCCTAGACACACGTTTGCGACGCTTGGGAACAACGATAGCGTCTGGAGCAACAGAGCTCCTCCCAGAAGAAGAAGAAGAAGAAGAAGAAGAAGAGGAACTCTTGTCACCTCCACCACCGCGAGAGGAAGAGGGAGAAGAATGGGGAGAGCCCCCAATCAGATTGAGTTCAGGTTCCACGATCTGAACCTCAGAAGAGGCATTCTGGGATACCTCGAATGAAGTCTCCATGGATGAAAAATCAGAAAGCAAACCTAAGGAAGCAGGAAAGAGATGAGTAGCACGTACCTTGAGTACAAAGGGACTATGAATGCTCGGACTAGAAAGGACTCGCGAGAAGAAAATCTAGGGTTCAAGGATCGTGGAACCCTGTACCAGGGCCTCGTCCCAATTTATAGAAGAAAAAAGTGCAACATCCCCTCCTCGCATTAATGAGGGTTGTTGGGCGAGAGCAGGGAAACGTCCCTTCGAGTCTGACCGAATTCACCAACTAATGGAAAGGACACATGTGGCAGAAATGTCAGAATGTACACCGCCATCACGGGAAACTAGGAGCACGCAACTTCTGCACAAATCCTAGAGATGATGTCATAAAGGCCACACGCCGCATAGAGTAACATCTCCTTTCCATCTCGGGAACCGATTAAGTATGGCCTCAACACAAAAATTAATCATCCCCACCTCGGCTAGCCTCGGCTCCTTCGAAAAAATCTTCCACGCGATCAGCTCAAAGCTTGGGGGGCTTGTGTATGAGCCGAGATTTAGAACTCGATACCTTGAAGCATCAAGCTCGGTCACTCAAGCTGCTCACCGAGTTGGAGGATGCGTACATATGTATACGAAGTATGAAGCTCGGCCAGTCACCTCGTCGAGCCGAAAGACCAAAAGATAAAACCAAGTTCCTAAGCTCGGCTAATGTCATGAAAGCTTTTACGCCTTATTAGCTCAAAGCTTGGCGGGTTTGTGTACTGGCCGAAGAGTGAAACCCGGCCACCGAACTTGAAAACCCGGCCCAATCCGGAAATTAAGGATAATAAGTTAAAATCACCTTTAATTATCCTGATATTATCTGAAATAACCATATCCGATTAAAAGAGATGATATCCCCTAAATTAAGGGATAGGATATTGATATTATCCTTAATCAAATCCTGATATTATCTGAAATAACCTTATCTGGTTAAAAGAGATAATATCCCTTAAATTAAGGAAATCACATCTCAAGAAAGATTTAAGAGATAAAAGGAGATAAAACCATATCTCTAAAAGAGATGGGAATCCTATTATAAAAGGAGGAGTACCCATGAGAGAAGACTCACTTTTCACTGAACACCGGTGACTCTCTTTTAAGCGTATTAGAGAAACTCGCTCGACCAAGAGACTGTTGAAGAGTCCTTGCTCACCGGTATTCGTCAGATACAAAATTAAGAGATCGAGATCACTACGGCCAATGGTTGAACCTAGAACTACGTCTGACTTTGATTCCCATTGGGATACGTAGGACCGGAATATTACATTCTGTCAAGCCATAATCTAAATCAACCCCGCATTGTTCATCCTTGGTTCAACGTTCTACGACGAGATTCCGACCAACCGGATCTCGGCAGGAACAGGAATAAATCGAATTGTAAAGGGAAAATGCAAATTATACTAAAATTGAGGAGAAAACTTAAATCAAAATACGAGATCCAACATTACCCGAGCTAGAAAATTTAGCTACTCATAATATGAAAAAAAAAGAAAAAAAAAAGAAGAATTAGCAAACTCTGATGAGTAATTCATGAGAATAAAAAACATCCCTCTTCTACTTGCTCGAATCGCATGCACTCTCTCGTCCTCATACATCACTTCTCTCATCCACTTTTTATTAGCAAATTGAAGTCCATTTCTTTTTTAATTTTATTTTCACCAAAAAAAATTTCAAATTGATTTATAAATAAAATAATCGTATAATGTGATAAAATTAAATAAAACAATTGGGGCTCCGCCCCCGTCATCTACCCAAAAAAATTCAATAAAACAATCACAAAATTTAAAATTATTATTAAATTTAAAAACATTTTGATAACTCTTGTGAGATGTATCATGTGAGAACTCTTGCCTATTATGAAAAATGAGAATCTTGATAGCAGTAGAAATCACAATTAAAAAAATTGAATGGATGGATTAGATGATACGATAACATTAAAAGTTCACGTGATCTTTTCTTTATCACCATCCCCTCCACGTATTGACTGCCTCCTCCTGATCAACCCAAACACCAGAAAACAAATACCCACGCGCCTGTGTCTCTTGTAGTGTCACCCCACAAGCATAGTAGCAAGTAAGGGTGGCAAATGGATGGATCGGATAAATTTTTATTCGGATCTTAACGGATGGATTAAAAATAATCCATTAATCCATTATAATCCATTAAAAATTCATTAAAAAAATCCAATCCATCCATGATCCGTTAAATAAAATCCATCCGATCCATCCATTAACAATTTTTCATGGATGGATATCCAATCCATCCACTAAAATTTATTTTAAGAAATTAAATAATTTTATATCTCTTTTGTAAAATAAGATAATTTATAAAATAATTAAAATAAAATAATTTGTAAAAAAAATTAAAATATTATCTCTATATCACCCTCGCTCTCCTCTTTCTTCCTCTCTCTACCCTTTCTCTCTATCCCTTTTTTTCCTACTATCTCTCTATCTTTACTCTCTTTCCACTCTATCTCACGATCATTTTGTAACACGGCCATTTTTCTATTATTATATGGGAGTTATTGATTATGTGCATCTACAGAGGTTGTTTTGACACAACGTTTCATGATATTGTTTTTTACCAAACTTGTTACGACTTTCTGTGCTTTCAATTAGTTAATACTCTTTTTTTAAGGTTCTCAACAAAAAAAAAAAGACAACGAAAAAAGAAAATGTACGTAATAACGTGGACTACAACTGGTGCTTGAGAACAATTAATTAGTTAAAGAAAAAAAAAGCAGATAAATAAAATAAAAAATAGTGAAGAAAAAATAATAGGGAAGGGAAGAGAAAATTAGATTGAATGTTTTTTTTTGTTACAAATGGAGGTTTTTTTTTATTTGGTGAAAAATAATATGAAAAAAATAAAGTGGTTTTGGAATGGATAAAAGTTGATCCATTACATTTTTTATTGTTGGTCCAATGGATTTTAAGAAATATTGGATGGATCATAAACCATCCACTAAAAAAATAATCCAATCCATCCAATCCATTTATATTATTTTTCTATAAATGGATGAATTGGATGGATTTTCTCATGGATGAACTGGATGGATGGTGGACAAATGGATCATTTTGCCATCCCTAGCAAGCATAATAGCAAGCCCCCACCTCGTCGACGTCCACCTCCGAGTCTAGAACATCAATACCAGTCCGGAACTTCCGTCCTCCGCCTCATTGTAGAACCCAAACGACAACCACCACAAATCGTAGTCCCTCCACCCGAGTAACTGTGTCCCAGTAGCTCCACCGCAACCAGTCCACAACGCTGTACACCTCCTTTGCTCCACCGTGGACAACCATTCCAGTCGATGTCTTCCTCCTCGGTGCACGATTCGTCCACTCCACCTAATCGCGCCTTGCGCGCCGCTGTCTCCTCCTATGTTCAGATCTACTGCTCGATCAACCCTTCCGTCGCCCAGACACTGTATTTGCAGTCGCCATCACGTGAAGAACTAGGGCGCAGGGAGAGGGGACAAGAAGAGGCAGTCCCTGCGTTGTTGCGGGAACGAAGAGGAGGCGGATATACGTGATGGCGGTGCTGCGAGAACGAAGAGGAGGCAAGTAATACACGATGGCGGCTGCAAGCATGTGAAGGAAGAAGAACGAAGTCATATGTGCAGCAACTGATGAAGGATTGCACGGGTGAACGGGTGGGAGGGGAGGATGAAAAGAAGAGATCACGTGACCTTTTAATGTTACTCTAATATCTAATCATTCAATTTTTTAATTGTGATCCAACGATTATTATTAAGAGTTCTCATTTCACATAAAACCATTGATATTAGAGTGAGAATGACAAATCAGGACCTTTGAATCACACATGAATAGTCAAGATTAGAACATAAAATCATATAACATTTTTAATTGATCACATGATCATAAATTAACTTCTAATCCTAATAATCTATTTACTAATGATCCAAATTTGCTTCTCTCACCAGTCATAATAAAACATTGCTCCTACTAGATAAGTTGGATATATGAGAAGGGTGGAGAGTGAGAAGAGCAAATATGGCCATTTGAATCACACATGAATAGTCAAAATTAAAACATGAAGTCTTGAAACTTTTTATCACTAACTAAATTCTAAGACTGACCATCCATATATGATTTAATGACCCATATTTACTTTACTCACCTTTCAGAATAAAACATTGTTTTCACTATATATGTCCCCTATTTAGCTTTGTTGGTTGGCGAGCTAAATTGGGTCTTTTCCATGATACCCCTGTTGACATTTGGGCTTTCGAAGATTGTTGAACCAACAGGCCATGTTTAACATAAGAAACTATCATACTTGGATTGCAACCATATGAGGCAAAAGCTAGCCATTAGGTCTTGTGCCATATCATAAAAGTTCAATAAAAGTAAAGGTAAAGCAGAAAAGTACATAATAAAATGAGAAAAGAGACAAATATATTGGATTGCTCAAAATTCTCAAATACACACATATGGAAAGGGGCTACTTATACTATATGGAATAGTGCCACACAGTAAGGTTCCCTAGGTACAACATTACTGTATCATCTACTCCTAATTTGTTGGAACGGTTAGAAAAGCAAATAAAGGAAATGAAGGAATATTCTAGAAATGCAGGAATGAAGATTTGGTTGCTATGGTAAGGATTTGATTGCTGCTGCTGATGCTTTTTGGCTTGGTGACTCATCATGCCTCTTTTCCATTTTATGCGTGTGACCAACTTGGTCATTCCCTTCCTTTGTATATTTCAACATCCCCCATAAGTTGGAGCATGATATCTGTCAAGCATGCCCCGCTTGGAAATGAAAGGAATAAAATAAGGTGGAGCTAAGGCTTTTGTGAAGAAATCAGCTTATTGATCCTTGGAAGTAATAGGCAACAATCGAAGCACACCCTCTTGAACCTTGTTCCTGACATAGTGATAGTCAATCTCCAAGTGTTTAGTTCTCTCGTGGAAAACATGATTGGCTGCTATATGTAAGGCACTTTGGTTGTCACAATAAAGTACCGGTGTCCTTGAACAAGTGATGTGCATGTCTTGCAAAAGATACAAGAGCCATTGTAGTTCACAAGTTGTTGTAGAAAGTGCCCTGCATTCAGCTTCAGAAGAAGACCTTGACATTGTTTGTTGTTTCTTTGCTCTCCATGAGATCAATGATGAACCAAGAAAGAAACAATAACCTGAGATTGACCTTCTGGAGTCCAAGCAGCCTGCCCAATCTGCATCAGAAAAGTCAAGTAGCTGCATATCTGAGTTCCTAGGAAAGAACAACCCTACCGATCTGTTTTTCAAGTACCTTATCACCTGCAGCAAGCATGGTAATGAGCCATGGTAGGCTTGCTCAAATATTGACCGAATTTGCAGTGTTGCAAAGGTGATGTAAGGCCGTGTGTTTAAGTAGAGAAGTCTTCCTATTAATCTTCTCGTAGGAGGCAACATCTTCATACAACTCCCCCCCCCACCCCCACCCCCATCTTGATGTAACTTGATATAATGAGCAAGAGGAGTTTTAGCTGGTTTAGAACCAAGCAATCCTGACTCATGTAGTAGGTCCAAGCAATATTTCCTTTGGCAAATTGTAATTCCAAGCTTTGAATGTGCTACTTCCAACCCAAGAAAATACTTCAGGATTCCCAAATCTTTAATTTTGAATTATGTGTCTAGGATAGACTTGATCCGATTGAACTCCTTTAGTGAATTCCCTGCTAATATCACATCATCAACATATATGAGAAGAGCAGTGACGTTGTTGCTTTTGTGAGTGAACAGGGAATGATCTGCATTAGATTGTTGATATCCTTGGCTGATTAATAGAGTGGTTAACCTTTCATACCACTTGCGGCTGGCTTGTTTAAGACCATATAGGGATTTTAATAACTTGCAAACTTGATTAGGCTTAGTACATTGCACACCTTGAGGCACAACCATGTAAACATCTTCATTCAATTCACCATGTAAAAATGCATTATTTACATCTAATTGGTGTAGGTACCAATTGTGAATTGAAGCAAGTGCAAGCAAAGTTCTAACTGTAGTTAGCTTTGCCACTGGTGAGAAAGTGTCAAAGAAGTCAAGTCCCTCTATTTGGTTGTATCCCTTGGCAACCAATCTTGCTTTATACCTTTCTATAGTCCCATCTGCCTTGTGCTTCACTATGTAAACCCAGTTGTTCCCAATTGGCTTCACATTACTTGGCAAGTCAACAAGGATCCAAGTTATATTTTTCTCAAGAGCATCTAACTCAAGTTTCATGGCATGATTCCAACACTCATGCTTGCTAGCCTCTTGCTATGTCTGTGGCTTAGAAATTTGTGAGATAGAAAGACTGAAAAGATGATGAGTTGGGGAAAGATTGGAACATGAATGAAAGGAAGAAATTGGATAAAAAATACCTGAGGAAATTGGCCCTGCTGAGTTGGATGAGAGGTCACACACAAAGTCAGCAAGATGGCGTGGTTGATGTCTTTGCCTATTTGACCTCCTTAGTTGTTGAGGTGTTGTTTCTGTCACTAGTGAGTCATCAGGCCTGTCAGCAGCAAGTGGTGAATTTGTGGTGGATGCAGGTTCATGGTGGATGGATGTAGGGCCTTCTGGTTGAATGATTGGTGCAGGCTCATGTTGGATAGTTATGTCAGGTTGAGGAAAGGTTGCAGGATTATGAATGGAGAGGTTTGAAGGTTGAGAAGTGTGGTAGTGCCAACTGGACATAGGTAAAGAGGTCCTGTAAGGCAAAATGTGTTCGTGGTAGGTGACATTTCTGAAAATAAAGATTTCCTTATTGTCAAGATCCAAAAGGACAGCTCCCTTCACACCACTTTTGTAACCAAGAAATATGCACTTCCTAGCTCTAGGTGCAAGTTTAGTTCTATGTGACTGCAATGTGGATGCATAACATAGAGAACCAAAAACTTTAAGATCATGTTGATGAGTATCGGTCAGAAACTGTAGTATTATTATATCAACCAGCTGGTATCAAGGTGATACAAGTCTGGAAAGTAGAAAACAAAGAGGGCTACAATGGACACTAGACAGTTGGAGAGGTCTAGCACTCTCCCAAGGGTTTCCAAGTCCAATTCCAGCCTCGCTCTATTATCTCCCCTCATGCATATAAATCCCCTTAGTCACGGAAATCCCACACACACCCTCACCTCACTACTACTGCCAAAAAGGCAGTTAGTTACATAATCTCTCTCCTATATTTGATTAGGTGCATCCTAGGTGCAGCATCCTCACCTACACTCTAGTAATAGCGGGCTTAGTAATAGTAAAATTGGGCCTTGGGTCTAGGTCCCTATCAATACTCCCCTCCTCAAGACTCACCTTGTCCTCAAGGTGAAGGTACAAGAAGCAACCAGTAGAAACTCTTTCCCCAGGATCCCACTGCTGGAAATACAAGGACCAACTTATACATGAAGCACATTGATTTCCCCGCGGGTCCCATTGCTTGAAGCATAATGGCCAAGTTTCCAAATCTTTGGCAGCCCCTCTTGCACTGCTATATGCAGTAGGTCATGAACCTTCTCTCGCACCATCAGGTTCCGCTCTAGCAATAATTGTTTCTATATACCCCTCCTTTAATAGAACTTGGCAGATTTGGTCAACCAAGATGGTTGCAGTTTTGTCTAAATCATTAACATCACCACCTTGATAAAGAAACACAAAACATGGTGCAGAATATTGTTGGAAGGAGGAACACTCATCTAAATACAATTCAGTTTTGGTGATTGGATTAATGATAGGGATGACAGCAGTCTCGCCGGAATTGCAGCTATTTGAAACATGATTCTTTTGATGATGCTGACTGAAAGCATAAGAAGCATGGTAACAGATAGAATTTGGGTTGCAACAACTTCCACCGGGTTGAATTGCTGAACAATCTACACCACCATAGCCACAAGCATAGTCCAATGTAACTTGCAAATCATTGTTGGAATCAATTGGGCTGGCAATACACATGAGGGAATTCACTGTGATTGGAGTGGTACTACCCTTTTGTGAGCTTGAAATTGGGGCTGTATTTACTTCATGTCCTAGTACATTCACATGTCCAAGTGCTTGCTTCTCTATTCTACTTGAACCTCCAGGGAACCATTGGTATTTCTCCATGCCTTGTCAATTTGGCCACTTCATAATCCCAAGATGGGTGGGAAAGCTCCCCCCTATGTTTGAACTTGGGCACAATCAATGTGAAAATTGGATCATAGACGCTTGAAGGAGGGAGTGAGTTTCCTTTGTCGCCTCTAAAACAGAATCTTGTCTCAAGAAGTTCATTCCCAGTACCTGGTTCGAAGTCCCCTTCCTTTGTTTCCTTGCAATTCTTCCCTCTACCATAAACAAAATTAAGCCAACCATGGAATGTGGAGGCCCAGATTAGGTCCTCAATTTTTGTAACATTGATGGTTTGCTCCTTATCTTCCTCTAAGGCCCATTTCTGTTTTTCACTAAGTTGGCCCACTGTTATATTTTGAAGCACTTCCTGAGACCTTGGTTTTTCTTTAGCATCACTCTTATTAAAAGAACAATTTTGGGCCTGGCCCATTAGGGTAAAACATTGACCACTTATTTGCAATTCCCATCTTTCCCTTTCCATCTCCTGTTTCTCCTTGCCTTGTTTCATCTCAGCCGCTAGCGATAATGGAAGATTGCCCACACCGTATGACGACCCGACCTCCGCCATGGATGGGTTCAGATACGACGGCTCCGGCAGCGGTAAGTGGGGGGTCAGCGACGTCCAGCCCCTCTCCACGGTGCTACTGGTTTGCCCTGCAACGGTCCTCTCTGCCCTTGCCTTACTCGCGAGCGACCCAGCCACCTCCATGTACCCACCCCAATCCGGCGGCTCAGGCGGTGGTGCAGGCCCACCCCTGATCATTGATTCCAGAAAACTCTGACGGCCACCACCAACACAGCGTCCGTCATCACGCATCGCCTAAGCCTCCGCCTATTCTTCCACCAATGCAACATCCATGAACACCTCTGCTGCATTCACCTAACATTCTCGAAGGCCAGTCATCACCCACACCTTTGTCTCTCACGTTTGTTGGCCTGAGAAGTTGATGACAGTACGTGGAACAACTCATGTTTCTTCTCCTCTCTGAATTCCAACTCTCCCTTCATATGATCTCTCTGCATGTCTGTGTCGAGTCTTGAGGATTTTTGTTCTTCAGCCGGGATAAGAAACAACTTTGGGTTCTCAAACACAGATTCCACCAATTCTGGTTCTTCTTCTTTGTCCCCATCCGATATTGGCAGAACGTCCCGGTAATCCGGCTTAAAGCGCCACAATAGTGCAACCGAGAATGTTTCCCAATTTACCTGTGGATGGCGAGGACCCCACCAATGCCACCATTTGAGAGCACGGCCTCTCAGTGCCTTCACTGCCTCCGATATCTTCTCCGCCTCTGATGTTCCCATCACGTCAAAGTACTGCTGAATGCAAATGAACCACCCATATGCATCCTCCTCTCCGTCAAACACTGGTTTCTCCATCTCCGGATTTCGCTTCAATGTGGCTGCATCCAATCTCCCTCTATTTCTTCTGGGGCAACTAGGAGCATGGTCATGTCGAGAACGACGTCTGAAGTAGTCTCCCTTCCTCCTTTCCCAGAGCTGCTTGATCTCATCCAGTCGGGTTTCATTTACAGTCCTCCTTTCCAGCAAGCATTTCTCCATTCTAGACTCCATTTTGCTGTAAGTATAGTGATAATCAAAAGCTCCAGGAATCGTGAGCTTTGACACTAATTGATGAGTATCGGTCAGAAACTGTAGTATTATTATATCAACCAGCTAGTATCAAGGTGATACAAGTCTGGAAAGTAGAAAACAAAGAGGGCTACAATGGACACTATACTATTCGAGAGGTCTAGAGCTCTCCCAGGGTTCCAAGTCCAATTCCAACCTCCCTCTATTCTCTCCCTTCATGCATATAAATCCCCTCAGTCACGGAAATCCCACACACACCCTCACCTCACTGCTACTGCCAAAAAGGCAGTTAGTTACATAATCTCTCTCCTATATTTGATTAGGTGCATCCTAGGTGCAGCATCCTCACCTACACTCTAGTAATAGTGGGCTTAGTAATAGTAAAATTGGGCCTTGGGTCTAGGTCCCTATCACATGTAAATTAGGATTTTGTTTGTATAAAAGAAAATAAGGAGACTTGTTCTTAAGAATAGGACTACGAACCCTATTTATGATAAAAGTAGAATGAAGAATGGCATGAGACCAAAATTGCTTAGGTAATTTAGACTGAAAAAGAAGGGCCCTTCCTACATTAAGAACATGTTGATGCTTTCTTTCAAATCTCCCATTTTGTTGTGGCGTTTCCACAAAATTTGTTTGATGCAAAATTCCTTTTGATGCATAGAATTGTGGCATGATAAATTCTGGACCATTATCAGTCCTTACAGTTTTCACATTTTTCCCATGTTGAATTTCAATCAATTTGATAAAATTTTGAACACATTCCCTAACTTCTCCTTTTGACTTCAACAAAGTAATCCAAGTAAACCTACTGAAATCATCTACTGCAGTTAAAAAATAACTATGTCCATGCACAGATTGTGTGGCAATAGATCCCCAAATGTCAAAGTGTATCAAATCATAAGATACTGGAGCTTTATTAAAACTCAAATTATGTGGCAATTTCTTTTGTTTAGCAAAGTGGCATACATCACAAACTGCCTTTGGATTGACCATAACAAAGGGAAATTCAGAATTTAAAGTAAGCATCCTAGAAAAAGATAAATGTCCTAGCCTAAAATGCCATAAGGCTTCCTCGGGTAAGACTTGTTCAATTACTGCTTCAGCACTGTTGGTGTAAATAGTCTTGGCATCAACAACTAAGTGATATAACCCCTCATACTTCTCAGCTGAACCAATCATCCTGTGATTTCCAGTCCTGAATAAGACACTTTGACTGATTAAAAATGACAATGTAGTTCAAATCAGCACACAATTTAGATACAGAAATTAAGTTCAATGAAAAATTAGGTACATAAAGCACATTTGTTATTGAGAAACCAGGTGAGAAATTCACAGTTCCAGAGTGTTTTGCAATTGCTATCTGTCCATTTGGTAACCTAATGTTAATCGGCTTTATTTCACTTAAAGTATGAAAACTCTTTAAATAAGCACATATGTGATCACTGGCTCCTGAATCAATGATCCAAGAGCCAAGATTAAAACTACTGAATGAAGATGAGATGAAAAGTTTACCTGACTTGCCTCTCTCAATTGGTGAATGACCAATTTGAGAAGATGAGCTGACTTGGTTGGCTATCACAGCTGAGTGTTGATTCATGCTAGATCCTTGAATCAGGCTAATGAGCTTATCATATTGTTCATGAGTGAAGGTTAATGGTGGACCTTGCTGCATGATAAGCCTTCGGCTTATCTAGTTTTATAACTAGATGAACCGTGGTTTTTGTGCAAATTATTCGAGTTCAATCTCGTTTTCGCCCAAATTTGCCTTGTTTTGTTCCTAAGTTGGACTTTGACTCATTTTGCATATTTTGTGTAGTTTTTAGGTTATTTTGAATAGAATTACGCTTGTGGGTGCTTTTGTTGTTTCAGGTTAAGTAAGTGAAGCTCCGGGAGTCAAGGAAAGCAAAGAAATAGTGGAAATTGAAATTCTGAGACACTCGCCCCGCGAGAAGAAGCTCGCCCCGCGAGAGAATGAAGACTTGGAAGTCAGAGACCATCACGGCCCAGCCGTGATGAAGGTCACAGCCTAGAATTGAAGACTCGCCCCGCGAGAGGCTGCTCGCCTCGCGAGAGTTTAAATTGAAAGCGCGCCAATTTTAATTCTCGCCTCGCGAGAGGCTGCTCGCCTCGCGAGAGAGCGAAGATCAGGATTACTATTTAAAGGCTGTTGCATATCAGAACCAGGGAGAAAAACTTTAGGAGGCAGTTTTCCACTTAGATTAGGGCAGTAGTTACGAATCCTTATTTCTCCTTGGAGCTGCGTCTCCTTTTCTGGTTTCTTTTTATTTTACGATGGTGATTATGTCCGATCGCTTGTCTATGAGCATGAGGAACTAATCCCCTCGTCCGAGGGAACGATGAAGCCACCCATGGCGATGTAAATCCGATATGATGTATGTCTTTCTCCTTTAATTCAATTCTTGTTTTCTAATTCTGATTTGATTGTGTTAATCATATGTTTTGCGTGATTGACTTGTTAACGTTGATGAGGCTTAATCAGCTATTCACGTTTAGAACTTGAATTAGGATCATCGATCGAATATTGCACGAGAGTGAGTAGGAGATCGGTGCAACCATATAGGGAACAAGAATTAATGTAATTCGAGATTAGGATTATGAGACCTAGTAAGTAATTAATCCAATCGTCGAATACGTCCTAATGAGCACGGAAGTGGATTTAGGAGAATTTAGGGGTCCCGGTTGACATTGTAATTGAACCTAGGGAGGAATTCATCATCACTTGGGTGTACACGTTGGGTAGGTGGATTTGTGACCTTGGACATTTTAGTTTTCTGATTTTTAGTTAATTAGTTTATTAGATTCGTTAATTGAATTTCTTATATTAATCTCTCTCTCAACCACCTTCAGAACTTGACCGAACGTATCCGACTTCCTCACGGATTAGTCGAATTGGTATCCCAATCCTTGAGTTCGACCTCGGTAATTACTTACCGTGTTATTTTTATTACTTGCGACGACCCGGTACACTTGCCGGAGTCACAACAAGTTTTTGGCGCCGTTGCCGGGGATTGGCACAACCAATTTTCCTAGTTTTAGGGGAGTTTGATTATTTGGTTAAGTTATTTTTATTCTTATTCTTATTTTTCTTTTTATTTTCTACTATCTCTCTACTTCTTTGATTCCACTTGGTCTTGCCTTGTTTTGTATGCGAGGTACACGAAGGAATGCTTCCGGGTTGCGAGTATTGTGATGGGAACCATGACACTTGGAGTTGTCCGTTCTACTTCCCTCAAGTTTATGTGGAACCATGGCATAATGACAGCGTGCCCCAGAACAACTATCAGAGTCAGAATCAGTATTGGGGTGATATGAGTAGAGACCATCCGGATTTCGCTTGGAGTAATGCTGACGATGGTCTAGCCTGGCAGCCACAACCTCAACAGAGCTGGCAACCACAACCTTGGGAGTTGGCTCTTGAGAAGTTGAGTGCGACACTTGAGAAAGTGTCAATCAATACAAACGCAGCCATTGACAAGTTGGCAACTCATACAGGGATGGCACTTCAGAATTTAGAGATGCAGATTGCCCACCTTGTCAAAACAACTAAATGAGCCTCTCCTAGACACTCACCCAGGTGAAACCGAGAACCACCCAAAGAACCAATGCGATGCCACAACAACTAGAAGCAAATGGGGTGTTGGGATATGACTGGGATGTAACTAGTTCTCAGGGAGTTGAGGAAGAACTACCACATGTTGAGGAAGAACAACCGGAGGAAAAGGAATTGGCAAGTGTCATGGCCCCGGAACAACCACATGTTGAGGAAGAGCAACCTAAGGAAGAGGAGTTGGCAAAGGACAAGGCGCCGGAGCAAGGGGGTAGAGAACAAAATGCGGATAAAGTGGTAGAGGATTCCACCATGCTTGCCAAGCAACCTGAAAATAATGCATTGGATAAATATGTTGGCTTGCATGCATGTGTGGACATTGGTAAATTAGACACTCCCACTTGTCTGGCACACTTCCTCGTGAGGACACCATTTGACCCGAGAGGAAGTGAATTCATAATAACAAAGGTCAATGGAATTTTCATACACCGGTTGGGGGTGGAGTTGATGAAGTCATATTATCGCTACGATCTCCACTCCAATTACCATTTGATCCTGGTGGAAGACCTCACATGATGAGCATCTCTTGGCCTCTGTACCACAGACTATGGGATCCAGGTGGATGCTTCTTAATAAGTCAGGCACGGGACGTTAAACAAGCGCTTCTTGGGAGGCAACCCAAACTAGGTATCTCTCTCTTTTCCTAACTTTTGATTGTTTTTGTGTTTGTTTTTTGTGTTCTGTTTTTGTTTGTCGCTCTTGAATAATTTGAGAAGATCAAGAGTTTTTGTATGAAATGTTGTGTCGCCAAGCTTGTTGGATTTTGATTAGATTGAGCGTTGATTGATTGCATGAATTATTTGACCATTGATGATTTCCCCCTAGGTTCTAATAATAGAAAAGTTTATCCCCACTTAAAAATTGAAAACTGAACTTTGAGAACTTTGTTGTGATTACTTGATTTATGATAAGTTTGGGGTGAGGGGGGTGCACACACTAGGAATCGTATCTCGGTCAAACAATTTGCAAAATGTCCAGGTGAGGATTTGAGCCTCAAACTCTGTTTTTGAATGTGTGAATCACTGTTAAGTTGCACTTTCCCGAATTTGCTTGAATCTCTATATGGTTTGCATGTTTATGTGTTGCATCAAATGATTTAGGTAATTTTCTTTGAATTAACTACTTGGCCTAAAATGAACCATCCCTCATGCATGTTCCCTAGTTAGCCAAATTGAGCCCAATTGACCTATTGTTTCTTGATGACCCTACATTACGAGCCAAAATCTGAAAAAAAAACCATGTTAACCCAATCTTAGGATTAGGAGAGCATGGAAATGAGCAAGAGAAAGGTTGTGAGAAACTAAGTTTGGGGTGGCTACAAGGAGGTATGTCATTTTGGGGTGAGAAAAAGAAAAATAAAGGTTGAAACCCAAGGTAAAAAAAAGAAAAAAAAAAGAAAAGAAAAGAAGAAAACAAAAAAAAATTTGCCAAAGGAAAATGGGAGAACAAAAAGATTAGCAAGGAAAAGGCTGTAGTCACCCGAGCCCAAATGAAAATGGAAAAAGGAATTTGAGTGGAAAAAGTGTCAAAATGCTCATGCTCTCTTAGTTCATAGGGACTTAAGCCTAAATATCCTTGACTATCCTACCCTCAGTCAGGCCCCATTACAACCTTTAAAAGACCTTCTGATGTTGCATGCATATTTTCGTGGGAACCATTTTTGAGATGAAAATCAAATTCATGGGAAGTGCTCTTGATATGTGAAATTGAGTGAAAAGTGGATAACCTTGACAAACTTGAGCGAACGAGTGAAATTTTAAATGCCCTTGTGAGGAAGGCAATTGTTTGAGATAGGTGATCTTCCTTTGTGTGTATCTCTGATCCTCAACTTAGAGTAATGATGGAATGAATGATGAGTTCTCAATGGTTTAAAGTAAATGAATGTGGGGATTGCATTGATGTAGGGGGAGATCATTGGAGCAAAACTGTTTTGTAAAGTTGCATTAAATTTGTGCTAAATCGATTGATTCCTTTAGGCTTGCCAAGTCTTGAGTCGTTTTTGAGTTTTAAGCTTGCTTGGGGACAAGCAAGGTTTAAGTTTGGGGTATTTTGATAAGCCTTCGGCTTATCTAGTTTTATAACTAGATGAACCGTGGTTTTTGTGCAAATTATTCGAGTTCAATCTCGTTTTCGCCCAAATTTGCCTTGTTTTGTTCCTAAGTTGGACTTTGACTCATTTTGCATATTTTGTGTAGTTTTTAGGTTATTTTGAATAGAATTACGCTTGTGGGTGCTTTTGTTGTTTCAGGTTAAGTAAGTGAAGCTCCGGGAGTCAAGGAAAGCAAAGAAATAGTGGAAATTGAAATTCTGAGACACTCGCCCCGCGAGAGAATGAAGACTTGGAAGTCAGAGACCATCACGGCCCAGCCGTGATGAAGGTCACAGCCTAGAATTGAAGACTCGCCCCGCGAGAGGCTGCTCGCCTCGCGAGAGTTTAAATTGAAAGCGCACCAATTTTAATTCTCGCTTCGCGAGAGAGCGCAGATCAGGATTACTATTTAAAGGCTGTTGCATATCAGAACCAGGGAGAAAAACTTTAGGAGGCAGTTTTCCACTTAGATTAGGGCAGTAGTTACGAATCCTTATTTCTCCTTGGAGCTGCGTCTCCTTTTCTGGTTTCTTTTTATTTTACGATGGTGATTATGTCCGATCGCTTGTCTATGAGCATGAGGAACTAATCCCCTCGTCCGAGGGAACGATGAAGCCACCCATGGCGATGTAAATCCGATATGATGTATGTCTTTCTCCTTTAATTCAATTCTTGTTTTCTAATTCTGATTTGATTGTGTTAATCATATGTTTTGCGTGATTGACTTGTTAACGTTGATGAGGCTTAATCAGGGATTCACGTTTATAACTTGAATTAGGATCATCGATCGAATATTGCACGAGAGTGAGTAGGAGATCGGTGCAACCATATAGGGAACAAGAATTAACAGAGTTCGAGATTAGGATTATGAGACCTAGTAAGTAATTAATCCAATCGTCGAATACGTCCTAATGAGCACGGAAGTGGATTTAGGAGAATTTAGGGGTCCCGGTTGACATTGTAATTGAACCTAGGGAGGAATTCATCATCACTTGGGTGTACATGTTGGGTAGGTGGATTTGTGACCTTGGACATTTTAGTTTTCTGATTTTTAGTTAATTAGTTTATTAGATTCGTTAATTTAATTTCTTATATTAATCTCTCTCTCAACCACCTTCTGTAACTTGACCGAACGTATCTGACTTCCCGTGGATTAGTCGAATTGGTATCCCAATCCTTGAGTTCGACCTCGGTAATTACTTACCGTGTTATTTTTATTACTTGCGACGACCCGGTACACTTGCCGGAGTCACAACACTGCACATTGTCTCCATTTGTTGAGAAATCTTCCCTCTGATCTGCATTCTCATTTGATGCATTGTTGGCCATAGTCATGTTATTTTTCTGAAAGTGAGGTGGAAAACCATGCTTCGTATAGCAAGTCTCCACCGTGTGTCCTGTTCTCCCACAGTAAGTACAAACTCTTTTTGAACCAAAGACTCGCACATAGCCTCTTCCTTGTGGCCTTTTGTAGTCCACAACATTCACAAGTGCCTTAGAATCATCATTATTGGAGAAATTTCCCTGTCTCTCATGTTGAATAACCATAGAGAAAATCCTATTGTAAAGGGTACATTCTGAAAAATTTTCATTTAGGCCAGTCAAAAAATCGAATAGCATAGTTTAAGGTGTGATTATGTCTAGCATTTCTCATAGCAGCACAAGTACATTTTATAGGACAGGCACATGCAGGCATTGGCATATAAGTTTCAAGCTCTTCCCACAATATTTTTAGTTCAGAGTAAAACTCAGTGACAGAGAGAGATCCTTGCCTGAGTGAGTAGATCTCTTGTTGCAGCTCTGAGATTCTGATCAAATCTCCTTGTGAAAACCGCTCCTTCAGGCCATTCCACACATCCACAACATTTTCCAAGAATACAATGCTTTGAGCAACGGACTCGGCTACTGAGTTCATAATCCAAGAATGGATTATCATGTTGCAGCGGCTCCATGCCTTGTAGCTTGGATCAAACTCGTCAGGAATGGGTATGCTTCCATCCACAAATTCGTACTTGTTTTTGGCCCCAAGGGCTCTCCTCATAGATCGTGCCCAAGCATGGTAGTTGGATCCACTCAGTACATGAGTGACTGAGACTGAAGAAGGGCCACCTCCTGCATAGACATAATAGGGACTTGTGATGGGTCACTAGGACCAGTATGTTGATTATTTTGGTTATTTGTTTTCACCATCAGAGCAGCACAGTGAGAGAGCTTATGCGCTCTCTGATACCATCATAAAAGTTCAATAAAAGTAAAGGTAAAGCAGAAAAGTACATAATAAAAGGAGAAAAGAGACAAATATATTGGATTGCTCAAAATTCTCAAATACACACACATATGGAAAGGGGCTACTTATACTAGAAGGAATCATAATCATATCATAAAACTATACAATTGGAAGTCACCTTTTTGGAAAGAATTTACAGGTGTCATCTTCTTAGACATTGCTTGGAGATGTCAACTTGATTTATTTACCAAATTTGGAAATTGCCATTTGGAATTTTGGGTCTGAAACAAACATTTTGGGCTAATTATTTGCTAAAAAATGAGGCCCATTTGCTGGGTATTCCAAATTCAAATCCCGCATCTCGAAGTTTCACATGGGTAACCGGGATAATAAATTACGGGTCATTTCAGACATGGACTATAACACATTTTGGTGCTCTCTGATCTGCGAGTTTTTTCGTTTCTCTGCTTTCCATATTCCTGTGAAATTGCTGCTCACGAATACATGTGCTATCGTCTCTTTCTTTCGTTTCGGTGTCTTGTGGATTGGTCTTTCCCAGACCATGGAGAGCAGCGCGCCGCCTGACACTGTGGAGCGTCACATAACGGGTTCCCGGGTTAGGGTTTGACAAACATTTCAAATTTTTTCGTTTAGGGTTTTCAAATTTGGCGGTATTCTGAAATTGGGGGTTTTTTGTTTTTGAATCCTCTTTCAATCGTCTATATAATGAACTCTGGTTTGCATGTAATTGAACATCCTGCTCAACCTAACGAAAAAACGAGTGCTTCCTTTATAATTAAGATCTAAGACGTCTATCAACAGTAAACCTAGATCTGAGATATCTACCAAGTTTAACTCAATCACCGATATCTCTCCTGAGAAGGAGAGTTGAGTCATACTTGCTAGGGTCATACGCCTATGGGTGGTATCTGATTACAGTAAGCAGAAGCTACCATTATTCATGGAGATGGTGTTGATGGATGACAAGGTTGTTGTTACATATTTTTAATGTTTGCAATATTATACTATATTTATTGGTCATTAAGTTGTTTTGATTTGTTCTACTTATTTTGTATTTTCACAGGGTGAAAAGATACATGCTTTTGTGAGGAAGACTTTGATTTACAAGTTTCAGAGGGATTTGCGTGAGGGTTGTGTTTATTCGTTTCAGTATTTTGGAATTACGGCTAATAGTGGAAATTATAGGACCTGCCACCATCCTTACAAGCTTAATTTCCAGTTTACAACTAAGGTTGGATTGGTGGAAAATAGTATTGTTGGTTTCAGTATCTATGACTTTGTTCCTATTTCGGTGGTTACTGGAGGTGGCTATGATTCTGATTTTTTAGTGGGTATGCTTTTTAAATATTTTTATTTATATTTATTAGTATTATTTTATTTATTTATTTCTATTTTTATGGTTAAAATTGTTTTATTTTTTTTGTGTTTGATTTTTTCGAAGATGTTATGGGAATGATGACTGGTGTTGGAACTAAGAGGGAATATGAAAGGAATGGCACAAAGACCAAGCTGAATGTAATTGCTCTTGAGGCTGATGGGTAACCCTTATTTGAACAGCTTGATATTCATGTGTAGTTTTTATGGTTTGTGCTATGCGACTTTTATTTAAACTCACGAAGTTATAACTTATTTATTTTTATAGTCACAAGATTCAATGTACCCTTTTTGGATCTTATGTTGATGAACTGAACAAATTCCTTGCTGCTGGACAAGTGCAAAATGCTGTAGTTATTGTTCAACTTGGCAAAGTCAAGACCTTCCAAGGTTTTCATCTAATTTTTTTAAACACATTAGTTAGAGTGATATGTAATTTGTTTTCTGATTATTTTACTGATATTTCTATTTCTATTTCTATTTTCATTTTCATTTTCAATTCTCAAAATATATTCAGATCGTATTCACATTCAAAATTGCTTGGGCTTTACCAAGATAATCTACAATCCACTGTGTAGTGAGGCTGTTCGTTTTAAACAGAGGTTGTTTCACTTTTACCTTAAAAACTTAACTAAACTCTGTCACATATTTTTATTATAATTATTAAAATTAATTTTAAATGTTAATGTTTTTCAGGATGACTGATAACATGGATTCTCCAAGTCAAGGATTGAGTCAGCTTACTGATAGTGCCCCAGTTGGAATTTCTGACGATTTCCTTCAGATGACACCAAGAAAAACTATTGAAGAACTAAAAGATTGTAATGAGGTTGGGCACAAACATTCCAACTGTATCATTTATTATTATTATTATTATTATTATTATTATTATTATTATTATTATTATTGTTATTATTATTATTATTATTATTATTATTATTATCATTATTATTATCATCATCATCAATATTATTATGTCAACTACCTTCAGTTAATCCGACTTAAATGGGGTATTGTTAAAATTTCTCCTTTTTCTGATGCAGGAAAGTGCTTATGTTGTTTTTGCCACTATGAAACACATTATAGATGATGAGGATTGGTGGTATACAGCCTGTATTTGCAATAAGGTTGTTTATCCTGACTCCAAGATGTTTTTCTGTGAGAAGTGCAATAAGCATGTGATGAAGGTTGTTCCAAGGTAAATCTCTCCACTCTAAGTTTAAGTGAGTTTATATTTAATATTTTAACCTACCTCAGTAGCAAATATAAATGTCCATCTTGGATTTAAATTGTTACATGACTCTATATCTCTATTATGGTAGATTTCGAATCAAGGTTCGTGTCATTGATAACACAGATTCTGCCACATTTGTCATCTTTGACCGTGATGCTACCCTCCTTTTCAATAATAAATCTGCTGCAGACATGTTTGAAGCACGTGATAAGGTTCATATCTTAGATTTATTTATTGATGATTGTTTTGTCCTATATCTCATATCTGAAATGTGTGTGTAGAGTGTTGAACCTGGATCCTTTCCTAAGGAAATTTCTGGCTTGGTTGAAAAGAGCTTTCTTTTTAAAGTGGAGTTTAAGAATAGTTCCAGCTCTAAGTTTGAGCAATCATTCCGGGTTAAGAAGATTTGTACTGACCCTGCAATCATCAACAAATTCAATGAATTCTTTCAAAATTTTGCAGTGAGTACATCCATAACGTTGCATGCTCTATATTATATTTTAGTATTGACACTTTATTGTTATGTTTTGCATACCTTAATCTTCTGTTATTCTATATTAGGATATTCATTCTGAAGGGCGGTTTTTGGGTAAAGGAAAGGAGATAATGGCTGAGAGTTCTATTGGTCTTGCACGGGTATGATGAACATTCATATGAAGTTATCTTATTATTTTAAAGTTTTTTTTATTCTTGAACTAAACGTTGATTTTACTAAATCTAACAGAATTTGATGCCCAAATTCTCATTTGAAATTGCTGAAAAAGACTCTCAGTTTGATGGACCGGATGGTTGTGCTTTGTCCAACGATTCAAATGAAATATCCCCTACTTTGAAGAGGTCTTATGCAACTCAAGAAAGCCAAGCAGAGGTTGTTCAAGTTCCAGAGCTGGAACTTCCATTGAAAATGTTGAAGAAGAATATCAAAATTGAGAAGGAGTAGTTAAATAGGGCCTTCTTATGCCATCCAGCATTTATATGTATATTTTGAGCAATTTTCTTCATTTTAATTGGCCTTTTTGTTATGTTGCGGATTGTTCATGGAAATTGTTTTCATGGGGGATGTCTGGATGGCATTTGTTAGATTTGTTATAGGATGTTCCTTATGACAATGGCAATATAGTCCATGTCAGAAATTAGTGTTTAGTGTTTTCTTATAATGAGTGGGACTCTCTTTTTTTGTACTCCTTTTTGGATTTGTTTGGTTATTGGACAGTCTAACCAAACAAATGTTATTGTATCTAATTATGGTTTATGGTATATGTGAATGGAACCAATTACTTTTTAATTTCAACCATTTTATTTTGGACATAAGGATTCTTCTTAAACTTTATGCTTATTTCCTTAATTCAGTAATGCTTATGTTACTTATTTTATGCATTTAATCAGTGTGAATAGATTTTTAACTGCACTAGAGGTCAATTAAATCAATTATAAAATTCACATACCCAGATTAACGCATAAAACTTAATTAAATTAAAAGACTTCCATTTGGTAATTGATAATTAATAACTAATTATATTTGGTAATGAATATCCCACAATAAACGAAATGAAACAGGCCATGAAATCAAATTCAACAAATCATACATCAACCACATTCTATTTTCTGTAACAAATCTGAAAGATCAAATAATACTGAAGTTAATATATTGAGTATTGATATATTTTCGACAAATTTTGCCAAACAGGAAAAAAAATTATAGGTTTAAGTGATCTTTTGGTAACAGGAAAAAGTGAATCTACGCTTAACTAATCTTTTGGTTCCTATACGTGACACTGATTTTCAATTTGATCCATATACGTAAAAAGTTATCAATTTGGTCCCTATACGTGACACACATTTTCAATTTGGCCCTCACCGCTAATTGGTCCTTATATCAGAAGACCGAATTGCAAATTATTGTCACATGTAGGGACCGATTTAGCTTAATAAAAATTCATATCGGTCCCTATATGTTACAATTATTTTCACTTTGGTCCCTACATGTGACAATAATTTACAATTTGGTCCCTCTTATATAAGGACCAATTAGTGGTGAGGGCCAAATTGAAAATGTGTGTCACGTATAGGGACCAAATTGATAACTTTTAACGTATATGGAGCAAATTGAAAATCAGTGTCACGTATAGGAACCAAAAGATTACTTTAACAAAAAATCTATTATAACTCTTCCCAAGATTATCTTTTCATGCATAGGACATTGAGTCGATAACACTGATCAAGCCACCTAAAACAAATAAATTACAGCTATGGCAAAGAATCGTACACAAAAAGGGAGACACTGTAGTCACATGCTTGGAGACAAGTCAACCCATTTCCTAAAATCCTCTGCAAGTTTTTTCACTACATGGACGTCTCTTTAGTTCCAACATCATTCTTGCAACACTAATTCCATCCAGCGGTATGGATCCCATGTATTCTAAGATTGCAAGAATGAGGAGGAACATGATCGTTCAAGACAAGTCAGTCAACAAACGTGCTACATATATCGGTATAACACATCTATAACCATTTTTAACTCCATTTGGTATCCAACTTTCTCATTTTTAACTCCATTTGGTATCCAACTCCATATTTAACATCTTTATTAAATCACAAAACAAATACAGATGAGAATACCTTACCAAGGAATTTGCTACATAGTGGTTCAAATTCATCTGAAAAGAAACAAACAACAACCAGAAAGCCATTGTCACCTTTATCTCCTGGTATGTAATTTATCTCTCTCTATATATCAATATCTATATTTACAGATTAAGAGAGTTATACAAAAACATAATGTTACAGCAAGTTGTAACCCAATTTCAAATGTTACAAGAACAGACAATAGTAAAAAACGAAGTAACTCTGATGCATGTACTCCGTCTCCTCTTTCCGAAGTTATTAACACTACAAACTCCAAGTCAAAAGCGATGAATAAAAATACTGTATCAGTCACACCCCTATTTGCAGGTATATATATTTTTATGGTTTGGGGTATTTTTTTATTTCTATGTGACTAATGTAGGTGTTATTAATCCCAAATTTTTGAACCCGTAGAGATAATGTTGCACTTGGTGATACTTTAGGAACTTCAAATTCAAGCTCAATTTGGAATGGATCAGCTGCTGATTTATCTACTAACTTATCAGAGGTAATCAATACTTTGCCTCATTATATCCATGGAAAATATGTCAATCAATCAGCCAATGTTCTACACTCTATTGGTAGAACTAGATTGAAATTCGACATAGAAATGAAGGAATCACCCAATACAAATAGTTATCAAAGTTCATGTAAGTTTATGAACTTATTATGATATATTACTACCTACACAATATAATTTAATTATCAAGTTTACATTCATTACGTTTAATTTCAGTCAATTTGGCTGAGGATGATACAACGTCTGCGTTTCTTTCTGTTTTATATTCAAATGCTGAAACTGAAGGTGCAAATTATAATCACAGATTATTCTTTAGATTTCTTATATTTTATAATCATCTTACTTATATCATATGTCATTACTATGCTGCAGTTTTTGTCAATTTTGGACAACCTTCAATTCAATGTCAATATTGTAGTGCTGATGTATGGTTTGAAGAGAGATGTGAAAAGGCTAGGCAGCTCAAGCAACCAGATTTCTCAATTTGCTGTTTAAAGGGTGTTGTACAACTTCCTTTTTTGAAAAAACCACCTGATTTACTGTTCAATCTAATACATGGTATAGATAATAGAAGTAATCATTTCAAGGAAAATATCAGAGCATACAATAGCATGTTTTCATTTACTTCATTGGGTGGTAAAGTACACAATTCAATCAATGATGGAGGTGGTCCTCCTCAGTTTATACTCAGCGGTCAAAATTACCATCGAATAGGGAGTCTGTTGCCAGAAGTTGGAGGTGTTCCAAAGTTTGCACAACTATATGTCTATGATACGCAGAATGAATTGGAAAATAGACTTCGGCATTTTGGGTATGTCTCAATATGTTATTCAGCAAATATAATTTCAACACATCTTTATATTTTATCATTCTCATATATCCTTACAGGTCCAAAAAAGATTTGCAAGTATTTGATAAATCATTGGTTGAAGAGCTAACTAAAATGATTGATAGGTGGAATGAACTTGCAAAGTCATTCAGAAGAGTCAGAGATCATATAGATAGGGATGGAACGACAAATGTTAGTTTGCGATTATTTCGACATAGATCAAAGGATGCCAGGTTGTACAATCTTCCCACGTCAAATGAGTTGGCAATGTTGATAGTTGGTGACTTGAGTAGCATGGATGTTGGAAGAGATATTATTGTCAGGAATATCTCTGGTTATTTTGAGAGGCTTCATGAAACTCATACCTCTTTCATTCCATTGCAATATCCATTATTAATTCCTTATGGAGAAGATGGTTATAAAGAAGACATCCCAATTCGAGATGCTGAAGATGAATGTAACACCCGTAAAAGAATTTGTGTTACATTCAGGGAGTGGATTGCTTTCAGAATTCAAGAAAGGGATTGTGAATTTGGTAATATTGTCAATGCAAGAAGACTGTTTCAACAATTTTTGATGGATTGTTTCACAATGATAGAAGCACAGCGTCTATCCTTCATAAGACACAATCAAAAGACAATAAGGTGTGAAGTTCTCAATGGGTTACAGGAAGCAGTTGACAGAGGAGAAAGTGATCCTTCTTCAATTGGAAAACGTATAATATTGCCAGCTTCTTTTACTGGTGGTATGAGATACATGTTCAATAACTGCCAAGATGCCATGGCTATTTGTAAGAAATTTGGATATCCAGACCTATTTGTTACAATTACATGTAACACAAATTGGCCTGAAATTAAGGATTTTGTTTTTGAAAGGGGATTAACAGCAAGTGACAGACCTGATATTGTCTGTAGAGTGTTAAAGATGAAACTTGATGAAATGATGACATATTTCAAGAAGAGAGAGATATTTGGAACTATTAATGCAGGTAAGTACTCAATTTACTTATCTTTAATATCTATTGCATTCAGATTACTTTATTCATGCTTCTAATCATTATTTACATTAAATCAGGGATGTATACTGTTGAGTTTCAAAAACGCGGGCTTCCACATGCACACATATTATTGTGGCTAGATGGTGACAATAGACTGAGGAATGGAACTGATATTGACTAAGTTATCTCTGCTGAATTGCCTGACCCGAATTTGTATCCAAGATTGGATGATGCAGTTCAGAAATATATGATACATGGTCCATGTGGAGTTGCAAACATGAAATCACCTTGCATGCAACAAAGAAAATGTTCAAAGTACTATCCAAAGAAATTCCAAGATTCAACAACAATTGATGAGGATGGCTACCCATGCTACATGCGTAGAGATTCTGGAATCTTTGTGGAGAAAAATGGAATAAAGATGGATAACAAGAGTGTTGTTCCTTATAGTCATATTTTGTTGATGAGGTATCAAGGACATATCAACACTGAGTCTTGCAATAAGTCTAATTCAATCAAATATTTGTTTAAATACGTGAACAAGGGTCCTGATCGAGCTACAATTGAGATAATCGGTGATGCTCAAACTTCTGACAAGCCAACTGTTATTGATGAGATTAAACGATATTATGATTGCAGATATTTATCACCATGTGAGGCAGCTTGGAGGATTTTTGCCTTCGATATTCATGAAAGGTGGCCACCAATTCAAAGATTAACATTCCACCTTCTCAATGAACAATCTGTGATTTTTAATGATGAAGACAGAATCGATACAGTTGTTAGCAACAACCAAAATCTTGACACCATGTTTATGGCTTGGTTTGAGTCTAATCAGATTTATCATGAGGGCAGGGATTTAACTTATGCAGAATTCCCAACCAAATTCGTATATTTGAGTAAAATGAGAAAGTGGCAACCAAGAAAGCAAGGTTTTTCTATTGGCAGGCTTACTTATGTGCCAGCTGGGATCGGGGAATTGTACTACATGAGAATATTTTTGACAATTCAAAGAGGTCGTGTTGACTATGAAAGTATTAGGACAGTCAATGGCAAAACATACAACAATTTCCACGATGCATGTTATGATTTGGGTTTACTAACAGATGACAAAGAGTTCGTTGATGCAATTAATGAGGCCAGTCAAACAGCTTCAGGAAATCAGTTGAGGAAGTTATTTGTTACATTATTGGTCATGAACACGATGTCTAAGCCAGATGCTGTTTGGGAGTCAACATGGGAATTGTTATCAGATGGAATTATCTATCACAAGAAGAATGTTTTAAAATTTCCAGGTATATCTTATTTCTTTTACCAATTAAGGCACTTTGTTTCAAGATCCTAACTATTCTATACACACATTATTTTAGGTCTTCAGATTACAAATGATGAATTGAAGAACCTCTTCCTAATAGAATTGGATAAATTGCTAATATCCAACGGAAGATCTCTGAAAGACTTCAGTTGTCTCTCGACTCCACAATATTCAGATAGGTTACATTTTGAAAACAAGTTTATTGTGGATCAGTTGAACTATAATAGAGTTCAACAGACTCAGATACAAGAATCCCTTTTGCAATTACTCACAAGAACAACTCAGTGTCTATGATTAAATAATGGCTTCAATCTTATCTCATAGTGGAGGATTCTTCTTTTTATATGGATATGGTGGAACTGGTAAAACCTTCCTTTAGACAACTTTGTCTGCTGCCCTTAGATCAGAGGGAATGATTGTCCTCAATGTTACTTCAAGCGGTATTGCTTATCTGATGCTTCCTGGAGGAAGAACTGCTCATTCCACGTTTTGTATTCCATTAGTTATAAACGAGGAATCAACCTGCAACATTAGCCAAGGTAGTCTTCGTGTAAAATTGCTGATAGAAACAAGCTTAATAATCTGGGATGAAGCTCCAATGATGAATCGATTTTGTTTTGAGGTCTTTGATCGCACAATGAGGGATCTAATGAGATTTGAAACTGGATATCACAATGACAAACCCTTCGGTGGAAAAGTTGTAGTTTTGGGAGGTGATTTTAGGCAGATATTGCCTGTTGTTAGAAGAGGAACAAGAAAGGACATAATTGATGCATCAATAAATTCCTCTGAAATATGGAAAACTTGCAAGGTCTTGAAACTCACAAAAAACATGAGGTTAACTACAGCAAACAATGATCAATCTGTTAATGAAATAAAAGAATTTGCTGATTGGATCCTTCAAATAGGAGATGGTGACATGGATTCAGATGAGTATGGTCAAGGTAACATTTACATACCACAAGATTTGGTAATTCCTAAATGTGATGACCCTTTACTTTCATTGGTTGAATTTGTATATCCTGTTATAGTAGAAAATATGAAGAAAAACAATTTTTTTGAAGAAAGAGCAATTCTGGCTCCAACTATAGATTCTGTACAGCAAGTTAATGACTTTGTTCTATCGTTACTACCTGGAGATCAAAAGGACTATTATAGTTCTGACACACCATGCCAGTCTGATCAAGATCATGACATTCAGGGTGATTGGTTTACCTCTGAATTTTTGAATGATATCAAATGTTCTGGGATTCCAAATCATAGGTTGACCCTAAAAATTGGAGTACCTGTGATGCTTCTTAGAAATATTGATCAAGCAAGTGGTCTGTGCAATGGAACAAGGCTTCAGGTTAATGATTTGGGAACTAATATAATAACAACAACTATAATGAGTGGCAAGAATACTAGGGATAGAATTCTAATTCCAAGATTGGATATGGTACCTTCCGATCCTGGATTTCCGTTCAAATTTCAGAGGAGGCAATTTCCCATATCTTTATGTTTTGCTATGACAATAAACAAAAGTCAAGGACAATCACATTCCAGAGTAGGATTGTATCTTCCACGACCTGTGTTTACACACAGTCGGCTGTATGTTGCAATCTCAAGAGTAAAATCAAAAAAGGGATTGAAGGTTTTGATTTTAAATGAAGATGGAAGTGTATGCACATCAACAAAAAATGTGGGTTTTAGAGAAGTTTTTGAGAACCTGTAGCAGAGTCAATATATCAGGTTCATATTTTTTGGCCTATCATCCAACTTTAATGCGTTACTCTAGAAAGGATTAATTACGATTTATATTATAGTTTGTTATCTAACTTTGTTATCTGTCATCACAGAATATTTTTGTACCACCATCTCATCAAATCCACCATGTCAATTCCAGATATACTAACAAAATATCAGTTGTGGCAATTTTGGTATGTCTATATGTAAGATATTTGATTAATTAATGAAGTTAATGATTTTTTAATGATGATTATGGTATTGCAGGAATTTTTTTTTTGCACCAGACATTCACTCAACCTGTCAAGGCTGCTCAAGTGAAGAACTACTTAACTTTTATAATGCTGCTATATAATCATTAGCTTAATCCACAGGTGATTTTCACAGCCCTTATATAATAGATTAATCTTATTTGCAATCTTTATTGAAGGTAAACATATTTTCTCATATTTTTTTCCTGCATATCTGAAGTTACAGGTAAGGTCATTTTGGCATCAACATCAATAATCTCTACAAGTCAATATTGCAGCCACTTCCCAAATGCAATATCCCCATCTCGGCAGATTTTTGAATATAATTCTACAGGAATTCATAGCATGCAAATGTTGATGATCCATTATTGCTAAAAGATTGATAGCCTGTATAACTGCTGATGTACAACGAAACACTGCCTTTTATGCTATTGACTCATTCAGTTATTGTTGATGATCCATATTGCTGAAAGATTCATTTTATTTTATTTTCTTTCAAATTTATATGTTTGTTATTTCATCACCTACAACAGAAAATCGTTTTATAAATGTTAATCCCAAATTGCCTTCGTGGTGCAAAGTTCTCGCAGGAAGTATTAACATAATTAACCATCAATTGATGTTTGCAATTAACCATAACTTGCTTTTACTTTTGCCAAAAAAAGTATGGATGCTATCATCATGTACAAACAATCCATGATCCAAGTTTACCACACTGTTCAGATAAGTATACAAAAATACATGGACCATTCAAATACTAACCAAAAGTACCTACAGCAAACCCCTGAACAAACATACACATTTTAAATATGATAATATATATTATATATACTATAATTAACAACCATAACAAAAAAAAAAAAAAAAACATCTCCTAATGTTGATGATCACTATGTAGCAACTGATCTTCTCCAACATCTTCATTGATCTATCCTTGCCTTTTTACCCTTGCATGAATGATTGTCACATCTACTGCATCAACTCCCAACACAATGCAGCTTCCATGTTTAAGATGATTCTTCAAGCAGAATTTCTTCCACTTTTTTCCCATCTTCACTTCAACATTTATTCTTTTCCCCCAATTCAGGTTGCACTTGAATTCCTTCCCATTTTTATCAACCAGATAAACAACAGTTGGCTTAGAATCTAGCAGCCCTTCCCTAACAAACCTTGCAGGCAAATTCTGCAACATTAAAATCAATTTGTCAAGTCTCATATTTGCATAATAAATAACAAATATATATTAAATCAAAGATTTAATATGGTTAATCTCTAAAAGCAATTACCATTTTTTCCGCTTTTGCTTGCTTGGCAGTGAGTATAATCTCACATTTGGTCCTGCATTCAACATTGTTCAGATTAGGATCATCATCATTCACTTCTTCCATACCAGGGATGATGAAAGTTTCATAATCAATGGTTCTTGAAGTAGGGTGCATTATATTCTTCAGATTAAAATCTTGAATGTTGATGTAAAACTTATTTTCTCCCGGTATATAGCGATGCGCACCAGTGACCATCCGGCTTTGTCATAGTGATACATTACATTCCTTATCCCAGTAGTCAGATATCCTTTACAAAATTCCTTTTCAACACGGATGCTGATCCAACTTCCACGAACATCATTCAGAGATACTTTGTCACCCAACTCATTTTTGAAATGACGATAGAAATATTTAGGCAAGGCTATCTTCTCCTGTCGTATAGGAACAATTAATTAACTTATAAAAAATACATTTAAATTAGATAACATAAATAAATCAATAATCTATCTATAAATTGATATAAAATAGAAGACTCACAACTTGGGGTTCAATGAGAAGGTAAAATTGTTTACAGTTTTCTGCATTGGCAGCCATATCTGAAAACAAAAGTAAATTAAAACAGATTTATACATGATGTTTATCTCAGTTCATAATTTCATACCAATTATTGTATTGACCACTATAATCTAACTAAATCCTTCTACAGATAGCAGTGTATACTGCAAAGGTAATAGCATTTGGAGTTTAATGAAACTTCAAACTAAGCATCCAACATTAGAGACATACAAAGTTACTAACTATAAAAATATAAAAATTTACTGTTGGGTGACATGCAAAGACAAACAAATCAAACTCACTAATGTTGAAACTAACATAAATGATACGTACAAATATATGAAATGTATATGTATATTATCCATTTTCAGAAAATGTAAAAGTAAGGAACAATATTGAAGGGTATCAAGAAAGCAACATATCAGAGGGAAATACATTCAAATTCTAAAATGAACATAAACCCATCAAATGAAAAATTCAGAGAATAAAAAAACCAAACAGTCAACCTCAATCATTTTTTACTAATGTTAGCGAAACTGAACAAAGGAAAACCTCAGAGGGACATGCATCCAAACACTTAAATCATCATATAACACCAGAAACGAAAACCTCAGCCAAACATCATAAAAAATTCGAAACATTCAACTTCATCATTGTTTAGCAATGTTAATGATACTGACGAAACCAAAATGAGAAACGAGAAAGGCCTATAAATTCAAACACCAAAGTAATCATATAACACAGGAATCATTCTAAAATGAAGAAAATGTTGTAATCTAAGAACACAATGAATGAGAATAGTAAGACAACTTGCCGTTTTGGAATACTCTGCAACCTCTCTTCTCAGTTTACAGAAGTGGAGAAAAACAGGGGTTAGTGGACATTTGCTTCTTTAACCAGAGATAGGTTTTAAGAGTTGTCATTATTTCTTTTGAAGTGTATCTGTACTCAAAAGATCCTTTCAAATCCCATCTTTTCGTTGGATTGCACACGTTCAGAAGAGAGACATGCCTTTTCATTGACAACCGTGTACCATTAATGGTTGATTACAAATATAGGAGTAATGATAAATGAACACATATTTTTTAAATGAACACATTTTTTGAACATAAAATACAGACACCGTATATTTTGAATTGTTTTCAAGTGCTAAATATAGATACTGAGATAGAAAACATATTAACAAGTATAAACATATATATATATGAGCCGTGCTAATTGTACACAACCTTCACCAGATATTTCTACCGAATTCACCAGATATTTACACATACTTAATCAAACAAATTATTTATAACAAAAAAATTATTTTTTTTAATAACCGGACCACTAGATCGCACAGTGCAGCTCTACAAGTGCCGCACCGTATAATCGTTCATACAAGTGTCGCCAGTATGCGTGTCGAAAAAGTCGTGTCAATTTAGCTTTTCGTATATATATATATATATATATATATATATATATATATATATATATATATATATATATAGTTCCACACCAAAACTGTGTTCATTTATCATTATTCAAAATATATATACTCCCTCCGATCCATATTATAAGCAAAAAATTAATGCAACACACATTAAGGTGGTTAGTTAATTTCATTTAATTTGGTTAAAAAATTATGTTTTTATCTAAAATCTCCTTTATGATAATGAGAAGTTGCTTGTGTTTTTTAGAATAAAAGGAGTCATTGAAAAACAAATTTATCAAATAAATAATATTTTAGAAATAATGTCATTACATTAGTCATTCAAACACAAAAGTTTCTTGTCTTTTTTATCAAAAGATTTGTCACTTTTTTGTTATAATATAGATTTGAAGGAGTTGAAACTTTTGTAACCTGCCCAATATTACATAATTTTCCAACGCATCTATATATATATATATATATATATATATATATATATATATATATATACTAAAGTTTCATTTTTCCTGAAATAATCAATAAATTATATAATCACTCTATATTAAATACATTAATATTCTTAAGTTTGTTTACATTATAAACCAATGAGAGAGAGACACAAATAAAACACCATATCCGTTTATTAATCGACAAATTATACAAATAAATACTTAATCTTTTTTGACGAAACAAGTAAAAACTTAATCCATTTTTTACATAAATCATTTACTCATCTATTAAACTCAATTATAAATATAAATTAGATTTCTTTAACCCCATTAACCAAAACTTTTAAATCTAACACATCAAACTTAAAATCTCCTGCCAGACCATTAATTAAATAACAAAACAGTTCATTAATATTAGGGGTGTTCATCAACCGATCCAATCCAATGTCAACCGCACTAACCGAACCGAAAAACCGACAACCGAAAAAACCGAAAACCGAAAAAACCGCAAACCGAAAAAAACCGAAAATTTTCATTGGATTGGATCGGATTTCGGATCCTATATATAAAACCGATACAATCCAAACCGAACCCAAATTATTTAGTTCAATGAAAATAATTTGATCTTTATATTATAAAAGTAATTATTAGTCTTTATATTTTTATAAGTTATCATCTAATCCTTATATTAGAGAGTTTAATTGGTATGTAAATGTAATGTTAGTGTAAAAACTTTTATACTGTTAACCAACTATAAATCATGTTATGAGTGACTTTTAATATATTTAGGACAATAATCAAACATTTACAATGATTTAACAATTTATAATTAGTTGATAGTGTAAAATATCTTTACACATGAGAGTGCACATCATTCATGTATATTCCGTTGAAACACTTATTAGAAATTGTCAATATAATATTTTAAAATTAATTTTTATTTTAAATAAGTAACAAATTCATATGACTCTTTAAATACTCAATCAAATCCAAATCGAGCCAAAATATTGGATGTTCTTTGATGTAAATAACTATGTAAATATGTATCGATAAAAACCGAATTATCCAATCCAATCCAAACCGCATTTGATTGGATCGGATCGGATCGGATTTTTTGAAAGAAGCAAACCGATCTAATCCAAACCGCATGTTGTTTTTATCATATCCGCGAACACCCCTAATTAATATATTTTAATATATGTACTGCTTCGTTTGTCCAATAATATCATATAACTATTATCTATACCAAAAAATTATATTTTTCAACATCAAATTGTCTCGTGCGTTGCACGGGCTCAAAACTAGTAGTGCACAAAGTAAGGTTCCCTAGGTACAACATTACTGTATATTTGGTCAGTCCCTTCCTTTGTATATTTCAACACCATAAAAGCAGATAAAGCTTCTTACCTGTGAAAGGGTGAGACGGAGCCATATGAGTGTCTCATTTCTGTAATTATTTTTTCTTCTTTCATTTTTTTTGTCTCGATTTTTTCCCCCACATCGGGGACCCTTCGTCTACACGGGCTTGAATTCTTCAAACTCTAATGTTTGTGTAGGCTTAACTTAACGGCCATCCTTTCAATGGGCTTCAACCATGTTGGGCATAAGGACCTTGCTTTTCACATCGGATTTTTTTCTCTACACACCTAATGTAAGTTTTTTTTATTTTAAATTTTCAAAAGTACCCTTGATCCCATGATGGAATCTTTACATTTGTACTATCCGGAATTTATACTCCGGAAATTAATTTTTGGATGTGTAAGATTGTCTTTTGGATATTAAATTCCGAATGTGTAAAATGATATTCCGTATATTTTTAGAGTTATCGGAAAATAAATCTCGGACGCATAAAATTTTATACATCCGTAAATTAATTTCCGGACCTGTAAAATTGTACATGTCCTCAAATTTATTTTCCAGAACACTTTCGGAAATTAATTTTCGGATTTGTAAAATGGTCTTTGATATGTTTTTAGAGTTACCGGAAAATAAGTTCCGGACTTGTAAAATTTTACACATCCGGAAAATAATTTCACACGTCAAGAATTTATTTTCCAGAATACTTCTGGAAATTAATTTCCGAACATGTAAAATGACCTTTGATATGTTTTTAGAGTTATCGGAAAATAAATTTTGGACATGTAAAATGACACTTCATATTTATTTAGAGTTACCGGAATTTAATTTTTGGATATATAAAATGAATAATAAGGTACAAAAGTAAAAAGGGTATTTTTGAAAGGAAGAATTTAAAAATGTAAAACAAGGAATATATATATATATATATATATATATATATATATATATATATATTGGTGAATAAAACAAGTTATATATATAGAAGCAAAAAGCAAGGTTTAAAAAGTGGGCCCTGGGCATAAAAACTGTCATACTTGAATTGAAACCAATATGACCCAAGGCGTATAACGCATTGTTCTGACTAATTTCTGTAACATGGGATTTCATCAACTTGTTCTATATATATAATTTTTGAGTTGGGCTAAGGTGTAGAATTCATATTTTATATTACTCACTATATTATTTATATGTGGTAAATTTTGAATCAATCAAATTGTCACATATGTTTGGTCAAAATTTTCAACTTTCTAGTTGTATTTCTATTATAGTCAAATATATGAATACAATATATTGTAGTATAGTATATGTACTCTTTGTATTCGTAAATTTAATTCATATTAAAATAATATTTTTTATTAAAAAAACTGATTATATTATAAAATAATATTTTAATATGAATTATAATAATATTCGTTGTCAATAGTATTTTGTAATATAATCAGTTTTTTTTAATAAAAAACATTATTTTAATATAAGTTAAATTTGTAAATACAAAAATCACATATATTATACTACAATATATTGTATTCATATAGTTTGACTGCAATATAATATAACTAGAAAGTTTGAAATTTTGACCAACTTATATGGCAATTTGATTGACCTAAAATTTACCACATGGATGGTGTAGTTGGTGATACACCATAGCCCAACCCTATAATTATATTATATATCCATTATAGTATCACTAGAATTTTTATTAGAGAAACGCTAATTGTTACGAAAGAAAATTCGTATTTTGATGTACGACTTGAATTAAAAGTATGCCTCATCAAATAGCGGTACTGTATTTATTAATCTATTACCAAATTCATGTAGGCAGTTTAGGTATGACAACTAGAAGAAATTATGAATGCATAACACCACTGATCTTGATATGAAAACAATAATGATCAGTTATATAAATATAACTGTGTATATGAATAAACAGCTTAATTACATTTATTAATTTAAAGCTATTTTCAAATAAGATAAAATAACTTATTTTCATATACTTTCTGACAAGCTTATTGAAATAAGATTAAAAAAGTTCTTTAAAAAGTCATAAAATATTAATATAAACTATTTTTATAAACTTGATATTATAAGTTATTCTCAGACCCAAATAAAGTTCTTCCAAATGACTCTTGGTTCTTATCACTAGTGATATTATACATATATAGTTTTCTATTAGTTATAACTAATACATTCATGTTGTTGCTGGGTATGATAAATTAAAAGTTTAATAATCGTGTTGACGTAAGGTACTAGTGTTGAAATTTTTTTCGCTCTGCCAAGGTTGTCCATGTATGAGTTGTGAGTGTTTTCTCTCCCCGGTGAGAGCATGATGATGAGCGTCTATGAAGGTTTTCTACTTTTCATTGTTATTTTGAGTGTGTCTACTTCGTTGGAAGCGGATCTGGAGGATCATGGCATCCCTTTTTAACCCTCCTCGATGACTTTCAGTGGACTGGCCAGACCCTATTCTCTTCCCTCTTATGGCGTTTCAGGCTATGGTCTCACTCATATCTCCTCCTTCTTCACCAAACTCACGTGGTCAGAAGGCTTCACATTTTGTTGGTTCTGTTAGAACCAAAGTGTTTTTGGCTAAAATAATCTCTTAAGTTTTGATGTTAATAAAAAGGATAAATTTGTATGGCAAAGTTGTGTCAAGGATCTAACTTGTTTATTCTAGCTTGTAGGTTTGTTAAAGTATTTTTAGATGAGGAAACATGTATTTAGTTTATTTGTTTTACTAAGAAACTGTATCGGTTTTAAGTTCTCAATCGCTAGACAAGCCTTCGAAAACATGGTAAAATTCTGAGTCTATAAGGTTATCGCTAGACGAGGTTTTAAAAATTGGCTAAGGTAAGAGATACTAGACGAGAGTCTAAGTCTATGTGTAAAATGAGTAATAGACGAGCCAATTAATATCTCACAGGAAAATAGCAAGTCCAAAGACTTGATTCTAGACGAGAAGTTAACTAGACGCCACATCAGTAGACGAGCCTATTTTCTTTACAAAGTTAAAATTGCGCGTCCACAGGTTACTGAAATTGAACCAGTCTATTAGAAGTGATTTTATTTCAAATGATTGTATATTTAATACAAAGGAATGTATGTCTGTTTCCTTGGTTGCTTCAATTGTTTACTCTTTGTTTCTTGAGATTAGAAACAATGTACCATCTAAAACACAAACCCTTGTACTCTGACACTTATATTGCTGTAAAGTTAAACCAAGTACCAAGAAGGAAAGTCAGAAAGCAACCCTCGGTACAACATGGAGGTAACAACACTACTTTGAGCATTCCTCTGATAACCAAGAGCACTTCTCCAAGAAGCATATCAAGCTATCAGTCTCAACGGATCTCAGCATTAAATGCTATCTCTAAACGGATATTTATTCAATACCGTTGAAGAAAAGATGAAGATGTCTATATATAGTAGACGACCCCAAGAGAAGAAACAACTTGATGCTGTGAAATTTCCTTATTGCCAAATATCTGAACAAATTTCATTTGAATATTTTCAGTTGTATTCTTCCTGATCTTAAACTTTCAAATTCTAACACACAGTGAGTTCATATATAGATCAAAATCTTAAATCTCTTTGTTAGAGTTAGAGCCTGAAGAGGCTTGATAGAGAAAGAATACTTGTAGCCTAAAGAAGTGTTGAATACTTGTAATCTATTTGGATAATAGTGGAGAAAACATTCAGGTAGAAGGAACTGGATGTAGCTCTCAGTTGGAAGATAGTGAAAAAGGATAAATCACTCGTGTGAATCTTCTATCCCTATCTTTTACAGTTTTTGTTTATACTAACTGTGGGGATTTGGATATGAGTTTGTTAACTCTTTAAAAAGGTTTTCTTTTTTGTGTGTACTTATCTTTTTTTGCTTGCAAAAAGGTTTAAGAAAAGGCTTTTTCGAAAAACTGTTAAGAAGCACAATTCAACCCCCCCTTCCTGTGTTTCCCTATGTCAACTTCAGCTGGTATCAAAGCTCAGCCTCGAAAGGGTTGAGCATCTAACAAGTGCTGATGGAGTACGATCCAACAAGCATGGATACAGAAGGACAAGCAATCAACAAACTTCCACTCTTTGATGGTAGTGATTATGACTATTGGAAAAAGAGAATGATGGCTTCTCTTGATGCACAAAATGTGGATATCTGAGAGCTGATTGAAACTGACTATACTGAGCCAAGAGGTGATGCTGGAGCTACTATTCCTAGAGCTCAATGGATTCCGGAGCAAAAGACTCAACATCAACTCAATCTGAAAGCTAAGCACTACCTGATGTGTTCTATCACCAGATCTGAGCATGATAAAGTCCATAGTTGTAACACAGCTAAGGAAATATGGGATACTTTAGCCCTAGCTCATGAAGGGTCATCCCAAGTCAAGGAGTCAAAGATAAGCATTCTGGTTCACCAGTATGAGTTATTCAAAATGGCTGAACATGAAACTATAGATCAAATGTTTGGAAGATTCCAAACTAAGGTCACTACTATTCAGGAGGCAAATAACCTCAATACTCCCATTCTAGAAGAACTTCTTGGATCTCTCAAAGTCCATGAGATTCAACTCAATGAGGAAGAGAGTACCAGAAAAGGAAAGTCTATTTCCCTAAAGGCAAAGAAGGATAGCGCATCCAAAGTTCTCAAAGCTAAGGAATCCTCAAATGAAGCAGACCCTTCTGATAGTGATGAAGGATCTGATGAGGATGAACTATATTTCATCTCTAGAAAGATTCAACATAAGTGGAGAAAGAAATGTGGTTTCAGAAGGAAGCAATTCAACAAAAAGTTTCCCAGAGAAAAATCAGACTCCAAGGGAAAGGGTCCACCTTTATGCTTCGAGAGCAAAAAGCCTAGTCATTTCAAAGCTGATTGTCCGGAACTAAAGGACAAAAGGAAGTTCTTTAAAAAGAAGGAAGGTCTAATGGCTACTTGGGTGGATATGGATCTTTCATCATCGTCAGAAGAAGCTGAAGCTGAGGAAGAGGCAAATATCTGCCTCATGGCTGACACTTTTTCAGAAAGTGAATACACTGATGCTGAGGTAATGGAATCTGACTCATTCCTTTTACAATAAGCATTTGATGAATTGTTACACAACTCGTCCTTTCTGTCACATGAATATAAAAATCTCAAAAAGAAATTTTCAAGGTTGACTAAGGAATATGTTAAAGTTTGCATGGAAAGACAAGCTTTTGAAAATGAAAACAAGAAGCTTGAGTCAGAGAATGTCAGACTAATTGACAGACTCAAAGTTGAGCCTGATGTCTCTTGTGAAGTTGCAAAACTGAAGCAAGATGTGACATATCTGACAGACACACTGTCTAAATTTGTAGGTGGCTCGAAAAAGTTAAGCTTGATACTGAGGTGCTCTAGGTCACCTCATGATAAGTCTGGCTTAGGCTATGACAAAGAGAAGAGTGAAGCATCTTACAAAGTATCAAAGTCCCATCTACACCATGAAGTCTCTAAAACTCAACAACAACATGTTAAAACAAAATCAAGCTCGTCCAACACCTACTGTAAAGTATGTGGAAAAAGTGGTCATATAACATCTAGATGCATACATAATAGGCATATCAAACATGCTCATCCAGTGACTACTAACAAAAAAGGACCCAAGTCAAACTGGATACCTGAAGATGAGATTATACCTGTTGCAGATTTGCTTAACAACAGGAAAGAAACACGCATCTTGGTACTTGGACAATGAATGCTCACGTCACATGACGGAAGAAAGGTGTATGTTCCAAGACCTTATACATAAAGATGGTGACTGGGTTACCTTTGGAGGTAATCAGAAAGGAAAGATCATTGGAGTAGGTAAAATTGGTAAGCATCATTTTCCCTCCATTGATAATGTTCTTTCAGTTAATGATTTAAAACACAATCTGTTGAGCATAAGTCAATTATGTCATAGTGGGTTTGCTGTTTCTTTTGATAAGAAAATGTGTCATGTTAAGAAGACTGATGGATCACTCTTATTCACTACCAAGAGGCAAAACAATATGTATAACATTGACTTATAGGATCTCACAAATCAAAGTGTCTCATGTCTAGTGTCCATTGAAGATGAGTGATGGATTTGGCACAAAAGGCTAGGTCATGCAAGCTTGAAATTAATTTCAAAGCTAAATAAGCATAATCTCGTGAGAGGATTACCAAACCTTAAGTTCAAGTCTGATGCTCTCTATGATGTATGTCAAAAGGGAAAATAAGTTAAAGGTTCTTTTGAATCTAAGAATGTTGTTAGTACCAATAGACCACTAGAGTTGCTACACCTTGATCTGTTTGGACCAACAAGAACTGCCTCTATCAGTGGGAAGAAATATGGTCTAGTCATAGTAGACGACTACACTAGATGGACATGGGTTATGTTCCTAGCTCACAAGGATGAGTCATTCAGGGTCTTCTCTATATTCTGCAAACGTGTACATAAGGAAAAGGCATGTGTATCACTTCAATCATAAGTGACCATGGTGGAGAGTTTGAAAATGAGCTATTTCAAAAGTTCTGTAAAGAAAGTGGTATACTTCACAACTTCTCAATACCTAGAACACCACAGTAAAATGGTGTGGTAGAGAGAAAGAACAGATATCTTCAAGAGATGGCTAGAACAATGCTCAGTGACAACTCTGTCCCTAGACACTTCTAGGTTAAAGCTGTTAATACTTCCTGCTACATTTAGAACAGAATATACATAAGACCAATTCTGAATAAGACTCCCTAAGAATTGTGGAAAGGACGAAAAACCAACATATTTTACTTTCATCCTTTTGGTTGTAAATGCTTTATATTAAATACTAAAGATCAACTTGGTAAGTTTGATGCTAAGGTAGATAATGAAATTCTTTTAGGTTATTCTGAATCATCTAAAGGCTTTAAGGTTTACAATTCTAGAACCTTAGTAGTTGAGGAATGTATATGAGACACCCCGTTGTGCCCCATTGTATTATTAAATTAGAACCTTATTATTTATTTACTTAATCACACACTTATCGTTGAAAATACGTAAAAATTAAAACTTAATTAATAATCATATAACTTCTGCAAATATAAAACACACCAAAATTATATTACATAAATACACATATAATTATCCTTTATTTTACACACACTGTTTAGGGTATTCTCTCAGTAGAATCCCACACAGGTACTTATTTAGACAAACTGCTTATAACTAACGGAAATAAAAATGTCTTATATGACTCACTGGCCCTAAACTTATTATACTATATTATTAGGATCAGTAGGTTGTTCTCCAGCATCAGCTTCATACGGAATGTCATTCAACTCCTCAACACCCTCCGTCTCGTACAGGGTCCCATCCATCTCCTCAGCAACATATTCCTCCATCTGGTCTTCTAACGTAACAAAGTAGACATACACAAAAATACAGAAATAGGGAGATAAGAAACAGTTCTATCATCATAAGCGGAAAAGATTCATAGCATATAATACAATAATAGTCACAAACATGCATCACTCACAATTTACAATCATCCATACTTTATAACATCATCCTCTACCCTCCAACTCATGCAACTAAACATTTATGCTGACGTGGCCACTGCTAATCCCGTCACACATCCCTCGTGAGGAATGTCAGTCAGTCGTCTAAGTGACACGTTCCCAATGCCGGTGCACATTCTCATCCATGGTGAGAATGCTCATGCAAAGCAATGACACTATAGCTGCACAGTACCGTTGGTGCACACCCTGATTTTCTCTCTCAACTCTGTCAAGGGTGCTCATGCATAGCAATGACACTATAGTTGCACAACTTAACTTCTAATTGGAACGGACCACAAGAACTTTGGACCTCGTGTATCTCAAATACACGGTTATGAACAACAATGCAACATATGATTCTCACTGACTTTTATCCATAACAACCTAGTACCTCAAGCTTTTCCTCATAACCTCCACTTACATTCTATATCACATTACTTCTATAAAATAATAGCGAGGTACCTCTAGTTCATATTCAAAACTCTCACCCAAAAAGAATACCTCCGAGTAATATATATCTTTACTTAAAATCAACTAAGCAATTTATCAAACCAGGTAGATCATGCATAACACAATAATCAATAAAATATTTAAACACCAGAATAAACGTCACATGCAGTAGAATACCTCAACCAGCGGATCACAAACAGTCAAAAGTAAATAATTCAGGCATCCTCAAATATGAATAGTTAACCTAAGGCGATAAACCTACAATCCCCAAATCGTCATTGGTATTACGGAAAAGTTTCCAATACGATTTTGGTATTGTCGATTATTCGACCACTATTAGGATTTAGGTCGCCCTACACCATTATTATAAATCATATACTACTTATCAGTTCCGACGATGGAATGGTTCTTTCTCCCACCTGAGCTTATCTCCGGAAACACGAACTTCCCACTCCTCGTCACGACCCTACGGTTATTAAATCAACCTTCAACCAATCAACATAAGAATGAATTAACCAAACAAAATTCATCCTTAACCACAAAAGTCTAGGTTCGGCTATGACAACCCAAAATAAAGCTAGGGATTTCAAAACTCCACAAACTCTTAGATCAATGATCATTAAACATTTATAATTATAAAACCAATGATCATAACTAAAAGAATTGAAACAAAATTCTCTAACACCAAAGGTTAGGGTTTCAGCCTATATTAGAAAAATAGGCTAGGAAATTTAGTTAGATTCAAGCTCTTGGATTTAGATCATATAAGTACTAGAGAGCTCAAATCAACCATTAGATTTCAAAAATGAAAACAAAATCATCAAACCCTCATTTGAGTGAGATTCTTCCACTTAAATAAAATAGGGAAGGAAATGTTTTTGATTACATGCTCTTGGATAATGAAAGTATAAGACATCACAAGATCATAGAAATTGGTTTCACATTAAAAGGATTTTTCTACAATTTTCTAGAATTATTTGAAGTTCTAGATCTAGGAATGGAAATTTATGAAAACTTGATGATCATGGCTTGATCTTACAAAATAAAGGAAGGATAAGACTTAGATGATTAATGAGAAGAGCTTTTACCTCTTGAAGATTGAAGAAATGAAGAAAATGATCAACCTTCACTAAGTTGAAAATTGGACAGCTTGAGGGTGTGATGGTATTGTGAGTGTATCTCACAATATACTCATCCAAAAATCACAAACTTTGTCTTGTTAGAAAGATAAGAATAAAAGGAACAACTTTGGTGTTGAAGGTTTCATTTTGTTCGGATCATAACAGGGGTTAAAAGGGCCTTCTTTCTGCTGTTTCGTGGGTTGCTGAGAATTCTGGGCGGTTTCGGTATTTTGAGCCTATATCCCTATACACTTATCCGTTTTTGATGATCTTTAGCTTGTTAGAAAGAAGAGAAAAATAGGAACAACTTTTATGTTGAAAGTTTTCCGAGTTTCAGAAAGAAAGAGGGTCATATTTTTGGTGGGGATTCGGTGTTCTTATGAGTTTTGTAACTTAGTTGGTGAGGAAGATGAAGAGAAGTGGGGAGAGGGAAGCTGTGATTTTGAGCCTTTATATAGGCTTATATTTAGGCTTTGTTTGGTTCCCTAGAGTCCAAATAATGGGTTTTGTGAATATTAAATTAATATATGATTAACCATAGTTAATAGTTAACTTAACTAATGTTATTTTGGCTAATCATGGTTAAGAAGATGTGGCTCACATTTGATGGAGGTGTGGCTGGTTTTGGGCCACAAACAGTGACTCACCAATGAGTCACCGATCCTATCCGTTAGCGGTTCCCAGAAATTTCGTAGGCAACTCCGTCATTTACCCGATTTCGGTTTTTGAGAGGAAAATAATGAAACGGGAGCAAAATAAAATAGGTATAATTTATTGGAGGTGTATGAACGAAATTGGAGAGATGTGAGAGGTTTACAACAACGTAAAATGAGTGGTTAAGAGTGCGTAGATGTGTCTTGTTAATACCCGCGAAAGCTTGGGGGTATTTTGGTCTTTTTACCTAAAAGTCATGATTACTAGCATTTAATGCTTATAAATGCTTGGTGACTCATCCAAATGAGTCATCATGTATGACTCGTTGTCCCGATCTCTTGACGGGTCTATGCAGTTCCGTTTTTGACTCCGTCGGTTTCCCGATTAGGGTTTTACGCCCGCGTAAAAGCGTAATATTTCATTTTCGGTTGAAAATTTTCAAAACAATCAAACTCGTTAGAAATATGATTTAAATATAAACCATTACGTTCACGAGTAAAAATTAGGTTTTTTGACCATTAAAATCTTACTGTCAGTGAAAACACCGACTGCCATCCAAACTTTTACCAAAATTCATCTGAATAAACATAATATTTTATTTCTGATCAGAAATTTGAAAAGTAGACTTCCTTACATAAAAAATATAAAAAATCTACAAATTTCAGTTTTCGGGTCAAATTAGAGTTTTCTGTCAGTATAAAATTATACTGTCAGTTAAAAAACGCAGACCGGGCTCCGTCTGAATTTTCAACCCAAAATTTCACCATAGCCTTCTACCATAAGAGAGACTATGAATATGATTTTATTTTATTTAAAATCACTTTCTAACTCTCAGATTAAAATATAATTAATTATATTTTAATATGTTAAACAGCGTAATTAAAAACAGGTTGTTACAATATACATGTTAAATTTGATGATAAACAGCCTGATAAGAAATTATCATAGCTTGATGAATCTTTTGCAGACTTGGATCTCAAAGATTCTGAATATCAAGTAAACGTCAAGTCTGATGATCAAGTAAAAGATCATCAACAACCTGAGTCAGAAACATCACAACAAGAAAATGTTCAAAGATCACGGTACTTCAAGAATTAACATCCTCAATATCAAATCATTGGAAGTCCTAGTGATAGGCTAAGAACCAAATCAACATTCAGAGAGCAAGATGATTATGCTTTAGTATGAGTTAGAACCAAAGACTGTAGACGATGCTCCACTAGACGAGGGCTGGATTCTGGCAATGTAAGAGGAACTGAACCAGTTTGAAAGAAGTGAAGTTTGGACTCTTGTGCCTTTTCCAAAGAACAAATCAGTTATTGTAACCAAATGGGTCTACAGAAACAAGCTTGATGAAAATGGTAAAGTGGTAAGAAATAAAGCAAGACTTGTTGCTCAAGGTTACTCACAGTAAGAAGGTATAGATTACCCTGAAACCTTTGCTCCTGTTGCTAGACTAGAAGCAATTGGCACATTATTATCATTTGCTACACATCATAATATCATGCTATATCAAATGGATGTAAATAGTGCATTTTTAAATGGTTTTATAAATGAGAAGTGTATGTTATGCAACCTCCGGGTTTTAAAAGTGAAACCCATCTTGAACATGTATATAAGCTAAAGAAAGCTTTATAAGGCCTCAAACAGGCTCGTAGAGCTTGGTATGAAAGGTTAAGTTCATTCTTGATGGAAAATTGATTCATTAGAGGAAATATTGATACATCCTTGTTTAGAAAGTCCAGTAAATCCAGTTTTATTATTGTTCAAATATATGTTGATGATGTAATCTTTGGTGCTACTAATGAATCTCTATGCAAAGAGTTTTCTAAGCTAATGCTGAAAGAGTTTGAAATGAGCATGATGGGAGAACTCAAGTTCTTCCTTCGACTTCAAGTTAAACAAACAGTGGATAAGGTGTACGTCCATCAAACTAAGTACACAAAGGAACTTCTAAAGAAATTCAAGATGGATGATTGCAATCCTATGAACACTCCTATGCATCCCATGTCCATATTGAACAAAGATGACAAAGATAAAAAGGTAGACCAAAAGGTATATAGAGGTATGATAGGATCATTTCTACATCTTACGGTGTCTAGACCTAATATTATGTTCAGTGTATGTTTATGTGCTCGCTTTCAATCTGATCCTAGAGAATCTCATCTATCAGCAGTTAAGAGAATATTTATATAATTGGAAGGTACTACTAATCTGGGTTTGTGCTTTAAGAAAAATGATGAAATAGAAAGAAAAAGTACCAGTGGAGGATGTCAATTCATTGGAGCTAACCTAGTCTCGTGGTCAAGCAAAAGACAAAGTATCATTGCATTATCAACTGCTGAAGCTGAGTATATTTCAGCTGCAGGTTGCTTCTCACAACTTCTATGGATCAAACACCAATTGGAGGACTACAATGTATTTGTAAGTAGTATTCCACTCATGTGTGATAATACTTCTGCAATAAATCTATCTAAGAATCCAATCTTGCATTCAAGAGCTAAGCACATTGAGATTAAACATCATTTTATTAGAGATTATGTGCAAAAAGGGGTTATTAATATACAATTTGTAGATACTGACCATCAATGGGCAGACATATTTACTAAATCTCTTGTTGAGGACAAATTTATTTTTATTAGAAAGCATGTTAGCATGATTTGTGTGGATTGATTATGCGTCCAATGCTTATCGCGTCTATTGCATTTTAAATGTGCGTCTATTGCTTACCGCGTCCATTGACTGTCTGCATGCTCTTATCTGACTCGTCTATGCTATCCATTGTTATTTGCATTTATTTTGTCTCAAAGACATATTTAATTCAAATTCTCTTTGATGAGTCAGTTACTTCCATCAATCCCATCACTTGCTTTTTACAGTTTTGAAAAATCTACGCCGTGTCAGCATTTAATGAATGTCTCTTCACGTCTATCTTTTCTTTTCTTTTTGAATTATTTTCAAAGAAAAACTCTTCACATTTCGAAACCTTCTTAAGCAAGACGTTTCCCTCTGAAAAACATTTACTCTCTTTAATTCTGAAATCTCTTGCAAAGAACTCTTCGTTACCCCTACTTCTCAAACCCTAACTCTCAAACCTCAAGAATGGCTTCTTCAACCGCTGTTTCAACCTACAATGTCAACAAGCTGAACATCGGTATTGAGTACCACTTCGAGTTTGGGATTCTAAAAGAGTTCAACGTGGACGTAAGCAAATACATCACTGCTACTGGATAGGGAGGTCTCTTCATCAAGAAGGTCTCGGCGTACCCAGACCTAATTAGGGGCTTATGGAGGAACCCTCGTATGACCAACATTGAAATCTCTGCTGAAGTGTTGGGAACCAAGGTGGTTGTATCTAAAGCAACCATCGCTGCTGATGTTAACTATGCTCAAGAAGGGTTAGTTATTTCTGATTAATGGGAAGAAGAGTAGGGAGGACCAGAGGTCATAGCTGCTTTTCTGATGAGGCTTGATAAAGTGAGAAATCATTCGTGGAAAGCTGCCGAGATGAAGGATGAGGTTTGCATCCTTCACCAGATTTTGAACAAGACTGTTCTACACAAGGCTAGGTCCAAGGACAACCTCTCTGCCTTGCATAAATTTTTTCTCTGTCATTTATTAACTGAGACAAAGGTCAACCTGCCTCGCATTCTCTTTGGAAGATTCAAAGAATATGTGATTTACAGGGAGAAGGCATCTGCAATCCCCTTCTGCCACTTGCTATAAAAAATCTTCAAAGCTCAACAGGTTTATGCTACTTTGGAGGTAGAGACTCCTGAGGAACAAGCTGAAATCCTCAAGGAGAAGGGCATGTCTGCCTTAGTATTTGGCAAGGTAAACCTGACAAACATGAAGCTGAGTACTGTTTCTCAGGTGGAACTGGCCAAGGAAGAGGAAATGCTGAAAGTCAAAGAGGAACAGATGGAGCTCAATGAAGCTGAGACTCTTGGCACGAAAAAATAAGACAGTTGGCCGAAGAGCCAAGACAACTCGTCTAGCTGCTGCCAAGAAGCCTGATGCTGCTGGAGTGGTCATCAGGGAAACAAGGTCTGATGTACCACGGACTGTTCCAAAACCGAAGAGAACCAGGAAGGTGGTCCTGTCTCACAATGAATTAGATGATGAGGACAATGTCCCCATAGGAGCAGTTTTGAAGAAACAGAAGCAAGCTGCTGCTATTGTTGTTCCAACAAAACCTAGGCAGCAACCCTCAAGAAAGGCTAAGTCAGCTGTGACTTCTGAGGGAAGCATCCCTGCTAATGATCCTGTACAATTAGCAGTAGATGCATTAGTTGAAAGTTTTAATGATACTGTCAACACATCTGCACCATCACAATCACCACCTCACCCTGACACACAAGTCCAAACCCTTCCACTTCAACCTACAGATGAACAATAACATACTGCCTCACCCCAATATTCACCTGTCCACTCACCTATCCAAACTTCCCCAACAAGACCTATATTTCAACCAATCAGACCTGCTGATGATCCTTGGTTTAACCAATCAGATGAGGCGGGGATTAACCCTGGAGCACCCTTTCCGAAAATTCCCAAGGTTACCTTTCCTTACACAAACCCTTCAATTCTGTTTGATGGCAAAGCTGAAAGCTTAGCTAAAGCCAAAAGAGATTGGAGAATCCTCTACCACACTCACCAACCTGAACAAGCATCAACCATACCCCTCTATCCTTTACCTGAATATGAGTATGAGCCAGAGGAAGTCATTCCTAGAAGCTACATTGGCATACCATATGAACCTTATGAACCTCTACCCTCTGAACACTTCACCGCCCATAGACCTCTTCTCACTCATCTACCACAAAAGAAATTACCACCAAGGAAAATATACCCTAACCTTATCAAATTTCCACCCTTCAAACCCCACACAGATGGTCTAGACGGGCATATCATTCTTGTTTGATGGACAATTCCACTCAAAGCTGCTTCTCAGTATGTTGAATGCCACAGATCCAGATCCTATGGAAGAGAAAAGTTCATTCTGGATAGGAACACCAAATGGAAGTAAAATGTGCATCCTAGGGAGTATGGCAGTGCTACTGATGTAGTGGATCACATCAGGCAGAAATTGAGTTGCCAAGGTACATAAGAGTTGAAAATTTTATTCCACCAACCTGGTTGTACCACTCTTCCAAGGATACCCAAATTGGAATGAGACCTCCTAGGATCTATCCCAGATTACCTGTGATTGATCTAAATAAAGAAAAGGATTCCAAGTTTAGTAGGAAGAAAGAAAAAAATGCCTGTTGATGGTTCTTGTATAATGGAAGTTAGTCCTGACCCCTGGGCTGACAAACAGATGATGGAGTTCTTGATGTCAGAAAATGAAGATGAACAAAAGAGGACCAATTTTGATGCAAGAGGCTTCTAGGCTTACCATATTAAAATCTTCACCAGAGACGAATCTTCCTCTGGATTGAGTGAAGATGACAAGAGAACCAGTCCAACTATTATAGACAACAGACCAAAACCTTAAATAAATAAAATGGAGAACGAATGAACACAACCCTCAAATATATTCACCTAATCAACCATGATCATAAGTGTCATTATTTTTTTACTTTGAACAAGATTTTCCTATATAAAGGTTCTGCTAAGCATTGTACCCAAAAAAAAGAAGAAGTTTCCGCTAAGCAAAATACAAGTGACATAATAACATTTGTAGCATCATAGGCACAGATACAAAGTTGGGGTTTATAAGAGAAATATTGCGATTTATTTCCATTCATACGTTTCCGTTTGTAGAAGGTAAGTATGATTTCTTTCTTTTTTAGTTTCCAAATCATGATACTAATATAATTTGTTTTAGTTTCCAAATCCAGAGACGCAAAATCAAGGGTTTCTAAAAGGAATTAATATTGTTGTGATTCCTTTCCATTATCATGTACTCGTTTGAAGAAGGTAACTATAAGTCCTTTCCTTTTTGATTTTAAAATTGTGATACCAATGAAATTTCCTTTTTAACATGCAAACCAGCCGATACACAAAATTTGGGGTTTCTAAGAGCGACTATCGCGGATTTTTTCCCATTCTTTTGCCTCGGTTTGAAGAAAATAAGTATGAATTCTTTCCTTTTTAATTTTTGAATTGTCATACTAATGAAATTTCCTTTTTAACTTGTAAATCTAGCTGATACACACAATCTGCGGTTTCCAAAAGGGAATATCACGATTTTTTTCCCATTGTCATGCCTTCGTATGAATTCTTTCCTTTTTACTTTTCAAATTGTAATTTTGCCCGAAGATTTGACTTTTTTTTATTGAATATCACATCCTACTGATCCTTGCATGCTTTGAATTTCATTTTTAATCTACAGGTTTGAGCACTCAACATAAGAAATTATGTTTTTTTTTAAAAAACCAAGGAGGCATGCAAAAGCATCACTGTGAAAACCAGACAACCCAACTGGCACCTCTACCTTGACCAATCATATGCAGCACACCCCAAATTTATTAAAAAAGATAAAAGTTTACATAACAAAAAAATCATGGGGGACCAAACCAAAACCCATGATAAACACAAGTCCTATGAAAACCTATAAGAGGTAAGCCGAAACCTATTATGGATTTATGGTTATATTCTTCCCTAATGAAATCTGGTGGTAGTTCCCACCAACTAAAGCCATGACTAGACAAACCAAACTTAGCGAATTTATCCGCACAGGAATTACCTCCCTATAAATGTGTGAGACTATAAAGTGCATTCATTTAGTAAAGGAAATACAATTGTTCCATCTGATTATGATCTTCCGAGGAACCAAGTCAGGATTTTTGAATGCATCAACGACTAATTTGGAATTTGTCTCCAACCACAGCTTGTGCCAACCATTTTTGTGTGCAGTTTCAATAGTCAAAATTGATCCAACCATCTCCTCATAAAGAGAAGTAGTAACCCCAATGTGGTTTGAGAAACACCCTAGAATAGTAGCTCTACTATCCCTAAATACACTGCATAGAGCTTCAAAAGCTCCAGCTAAGCATGCTAAAACTAAGTCATGTCCGTCCAACACCTTTTGGAAAGTGTGTGGAAAAAGTGGGAATGTTACGTCTAGATGCATACATAATAAGCAAGCAAAACATTCTCATCCAGTGAAAACTAACAAGAAAGGACCCAAGTCAGTTTGGGTACCTAAAGATAAGATAATATATGTTGCAGATTTGCTTAACAACAGGAAAGAAACAAACATCTTGGTAGTTGGACAGTGGGTGCTCACGTCACATGACGGGAGAAAAGTGTATGTTATAAGACCTTAGACACCAAGATGGCGGCTGTGTTACATTTGGAGGAAACCAGAAAAGGAAGATCATTGGTATAGGTAAAATTGGTAAGCATCCTTTTCCCTCCATTGATAATGTTCTTTTGGTAAATGGCTTAAAACATAATCTGCTAAGCAAAAGTCAATTATGTGACAGTGGATATCTTGTTTCTTTTGATAAGAACATGTGTAATGTCAATAAAAATGATGGATCACTTTTATTCACTGCTAAGAGGCAAAACAATTTGTATAAAATTGACTTGGAGGACCTCTCAAATCAAAGTATCTCATGTCTAGTGTCCATTGAAGATGAGCGATGGATTTGGCACAAAAGGCTAGGTCATGCAAGCTTGAGATTAATCTCAAAGCTAAATAAGCATAACCTCGTGAGAGGGCTACCAAACCTTAAGTACAAATCTGATGCTCTCTGTGATGCATGTCAAAAGGGAAAACAAGTCAAGGGTTATTTTGAATCAAAGAATGTTATTAGTACCAATAGACCACTAGAACTGCTACACCTTGACCTCTTTGGTCCATCAAGGACAGCTTCTGTCAGTGGAAAGAAATATGGTCTAGTCATTGTAGACGACTACACTAGATGGACATGGGTTATGTTCCTAGCTCACAAGGATGAGTCTTTCAAGGTCTTTTCTATATTCTGCAAACGTGTACAAATTGAAAAAGGCACGTGTATCACTTCAATCAGAAGTGACCATGGGGGAGAGTTTGAAAATGAGCTATTTCATAAGTTCTATAAAGAAATTGGTATACTTCACATCTTCTCAATACATAGAACACCACAGCAAAATGGTGTGGTAGAAAGAAAGAACAGATATCTTCAAGAGATGGCTAGAACAATTCTCAATGATAACTCTGTCCCTAGACACTTCTGGGCTGAAGCTGTTAATGATACACCCCGTTGTTCCCCACTGTATTATTAAATTAGAACCTTATTATTTATTTACTTAATCGCGCACTTATTGTTGAAAATACGTAAAAAAATTAAAACTTAATTAATAATCATATAACTTCTACAAATATAAAACATACCCAACTATATTACATAAATACACACATAGGTATCATTTATTTTACACAACACTGTTTAGGGTATCCTCTCAGCGGGATCCCACACAGGTACTTATTTATACAACTTGCTTATAACTAACGGAAAATAAAACATCTTATGTGATTCACTGGCCCAAAACTTACTACGCTACATTATTAGGATCAGTAAGTTGTTCTTCAGTGTCAACTTCATACGGAACGTCATTCAACTCCTCAACAACCTCCGTCTCGTATAGGGTTCCATCAATCTCCTCAGTAACATAGTCGTCCATCTGGTCTTCTAAAGTAACAAAGTAGACATACACAAAAATACAGAAATAGGGAGATAAGAAACAATTCTATTATCATAAGTGGAAAAGATTCATAGCATATAATACAATAATAGTCACAAACATGCATCACTCACAATCTACAATCATCCATATTTTATAACATCATCCTCTACCCTCCAACTCATGCAACTAAACCTTTATGCTGACATGGTCACTACTAATCCTGCCACACATCCCTCGTTAGGAACGTCAATCAGTCGTCCAAGTGACACGTTCCCAACGCCGGTGAACATTCTCATCCATGGTGAGAATGCTCATGCTAAGCAATGACACTATAGCTGCACAGTACGGTCGGTGCACACCCTGATTTTCTCTCTCAACTCAGTCAAGGGTGCTCATGCATAGCAATGATACTATAGTTGCACAACTTAAATTCTAATTTGGAACGGTCCACGAGAACTTCGGACCTCGTGTATCTCAAATACACGGTTATGAACAACAATGCAACATATGATTCTCACTAACTTTTATCAATAGCAACCTAATACCTCAAGCTTTTCCTCACAACCTCCACTTACATTCTATATCATATCACTTCTATAAAATAATAGTGAGGCACTTCTAATTCATATTCAAAACTCTCACCCAAACAAAATACCTCTGAGCAATATATATCTTTCCTTAAAATCATCTAAGCATAGTATTAAACCCAGACAGATCATGCATAACACATAATTCAACAGAATAGTCCAACATCTCAATATCATATAAGGCAATTTATCACAACCAACTCATAATAGTCCAACCAAATAAATAACAAAGTCAGACTCTGTCACAGCCGTGACAGACATCAAGTGCAAGTCAGACTCTGTCACGGCCTGGCCGTGATAGCCATCACGACCGTGACAGACAACAAACATCCTCAATATCATAAATATTCAAACACCGAAATAATGCGTCACATGCAGATGGAATACCTCAACCAGCGTATCATAGTAAATTCGATAGCAAAATCAAACATCCTCAAATACTTAAAATCAACTTAATGTCGATAAACCTACAATCCCCGAATCACATTGGTTTTACATAAAAGTTTCCAATACGATTTTGGTATCGTCGATTACTCGACCACTAGTAGGGTTTAGGTCGCCCTACACCATTATTATAAATTATATACTACTTATCGGTTCCGACGATGGAATTGTTCTTTCTCCCACCTGAGTTAGCACCGGAATTCTGACTTCGGCGATCCTCGTTATCACACCACAGTTTAACAGTTTCTCCTTCAACCAAACAATACAACTATAATTAATCAACAAAATCACTCTTAACCTAACTAACTAGGTTTCGGCCAAGAATGGCTAATAGGGAAGGAAAATGACTTTGATCACATGTTTTTGGATAATGAAATTAGGGATTATATCTAGATCATAGAAATTGGTTTCACATTAAAAGGATTTTTCTACAATTTTCTAGAATTATTTGAAGTTCTAGATCTAGGAATGGAAATTTATGAAAACTTGATGATCATGACTTGATCTTACAAAATAAATGAAGGATAAGACTTAGATGATTAATGATAAGAGATTTTACCTCTTGAAGATTGAAGAAATGAAGAAAATGATCAACCTTCCCTATGTTGAAAACTGAACAGCTTGAGGGTGTGATGGTATTGTGAGTGTATCTCACAATATACTCATCCAAAAATTAAGAACTTTGGCTTGATAGAAATATAAGAAGAAAAGGAACAACTTTGGTGTTTAAGGTTTCATTTGGTTCGGATCATAACAGGGGTAAAAAGGGACTTCTTTCTGCTGTTTTGTGGGTTACTGAGAATTCTGGGTAGTTTCGGTATTTTAATCCTATCTCCCAATCCACGTATCCGTTTTTTATGATCTTTAGCTTGTTCGAAATAAGAGAGAAATAGGAACAATGTTTATGTTGAGTGGTTTTCGAGTTTCAGAAATTAAGAGGGTCATATGTTTGGTGGGGATTCGGTGTTCTTATGGTTTTGTAACTTAGTTGGTGAGGAAGATGAAGAGAATGAAGAAGATGAGTGAAATGGTGAGGGAGGCCACGGTTTGGAGGGTATTTATAGGGGTTGGTTGTGACACTTTATAAGGATCTAGTAGGAATGAGTTGGCTTGTTCAAAGGATTTAAGTGCAAATAATTCCTAGGGACCATTTTGCAAAGATTCCAAAAGTATAAGGACTACTTTGCAAATTGCCAATAAATTGTAATGATGACCATTTGCCACATTAAATGTGGTCTTATCTTGACTATTCTTGGCTGATTTTCTTCATGAGATATTTTAAGAAAAACCTAGAACATTTGAGAAGATTTGAGAAGATAGTAGAATGTAGTAGAATATTGTAGAAGAATGTAGAACATTCTAGAACAATCTTGGCTCATCCAAAAATTATGAGGGCAGACCGTTCTCCCTCATGGGCTTGCGCATGGGCCTAATCAATTTTGGGCTTGGATTTATTTTTGTGGGGCCCACCAAAAGATTTAAGCTTAAGCATGACATAGGAAACTTATATGGTTTCAAATGGGCTTTATGGAATTAATCCATGAACAAAGAATTTGGGCTTCGTGGCCACGGTCCAATAAGAGATTGGGAACAAAGATTCTGTCCCAATTCACTTGAAAAACTTAGAAACTAACTTAGGGACCAAAGTATAATTAATAGAAAGTTCAGGGACTTAAGCGTAAAATTCCTAAATTGTTACTCTAACCTTGTAGAATCTTCTAGACTCAAAAGTGTGACTCATCCCCATGAATCATCATGTATGACTCGTTATCCTGATCTCTTGACGGGTCTCTGTAGTTCCGTTTTCGACTCCGTCGGTTTCCCGATTAGGGTTTTACGCCTACGTAAAAGCGTAATATTTCGTTTTCGACTGAAAATTTTAAAACTGACCAAACTCGTTGGAAATATGATTTAAATATAAATCATTTCGTTCATGAGTCAAAATTAGGTTTTCTGCTCAGTAAAACTATACTGTCAGTGAAAACGCAGATCGATTTCCGTCTGAATTTTCAACCCAAATTTTTATCCTAAGCTTCTACCCTAAGATAGAGTATGAATATGATTTTTATTTCATCAAAATCAATCTCCATAAACTCGGATAAAAATATAAATAAATACATTTATACCGGTTAATACACCGAAAATATTTTTACTGAAAAAGAAAAAATAACAATCGAAAAATAAAAAGTAGGGTGTTACATTACTACCCCTCTTAGAAAAAAATTCCGTCCTCGAAATTTCTTAACTCAAAACTAGACATCATCTTGTCATCGTATCTTAATCTAAAGATCTCACATTATATTTCTCATCGCTGCTTATCCCCTAGGTGACAGCGGTAACTTCATAACATAATTCATTCTTATATCGTTCTATTTATCCTCGAAACAATCAATCGCTACATTATATTCATTGTCCTTAACATTTCACCTTGATCTATCATCCTTGAAGGACATAATTAAAACTTAATCTTTTCCTTCTTCTTACTACTTATCCACTATAGAACCATATTTCGACATTTAACTCCAGCAATTAACACCGTAATCAATTCCAACATCTAACTTCTACCATTACCCGCAATTAATACCACAATCAATTTCAACATCTAACTTCTACTATTAACACTGCAATCAATACTACCCTAACTTCCTACTTCATGTATCCAATCACAGTCTTAGTTCCTTAGAATGTATTTCACTATTATAGATTATATCAAAGTCACACATCTCAACCTCAAAAGAACATCATTGCACCTCCTAATGCAACTAAAACCAAAGAAATTATCTTTCTTGTTCATATTCAACTTTGGTAATACCATCAATCTTAACTATGAGCATTCGATCGTTGCCTTAGGATTCTCTTAGTAATACTATGCCTTGATCAACTTTTGATTTATTATAATGGTCTCACTCACTGATACTTATCTTAATCTTACCAGACATATTTATATCTCAAAACTCCCATCACTTCCTATTTATCCTACTATAAGGAAACAATACTTAGGTACTATACATAGATTATATGTTGTTCAATCAAGTCTTCATTGCAATCCATAACCATCAGAGCTTAAGGTGAAATACTAACTCACCATTTAAACAAGAACAACATGTCATTATAACCATTATCTTCAATTCCGATTTTAACTTATCTAACAACTATTCCACATAACTTTAAACTTAACATGATCATTCCTTAACTCTATTTCTCACCTCAAAACAGCTTTGCAACAAACTAACAACCTTACTTAAGATATGAGGACCTTACTAAATTCAACTTATAAGCCTAAATTCCTAATGAAATCCACAACTATCACCATTATCTCAACCATAAAAGGCTACAAAGCTTCAACCAAATCAATCCTATACTAGCTAAGCTCCAAACTAATTCGTTATCTCTTTATTATTTTCAAGGACTACCCATACTATCCAAATATATCAAGCACTTAAGATAAAGTTCCCTTAATAAAAATTATCCCACAACAATCTATACTTTCACTGTAATTGATTTTAAACAAGCATGAAAACCACAACCGACTAACTAACAAAACTTGCGGATTTCCGTCACCATCTTCAGACTTTCCCACCAAGAACATGATTTCCACTTCCGTAAGATCATCGACAAGTGTTTACAATAAATGTCATATTCTTAACAACTATATGACACTGATGTCAAACACATACCTTATATGAGATTTGCAGAGTGAGAAGGTTCAACTCCCCTCACTGTAAACACTCTCCCAGTGACCCACTGTCCGCAATCTCTAGCTATATGACCAGGTTTTCCACAGTGGAAACAACTAGGTTCTCCTTACAATGTCTAACATGATGAGGTCCTTCGCATCTGATGCAAGCATAGACTTGTTGTTGTTGATCCGATCTAACCTCTAGTGTTGGTGCAACTGTCTGCACTGGTTTAGTATAGGGCCCCCATCTCCATTGAGAATCCACTCTTTACCCTCCTTGGAGAACCTGATCGATTAGGGCCTCCACTTCTTGGTTGTTTCAGCTCAGTAACTTGCCTCTGGTCTATGCTTTCTATAGCACTGCAACTATCAACCAACTCCGGAAAACTCTGGATATCTAAATACACTACATCTCTTCGCAGCTCATGTCGCAGTCCTTCTTCAAACCTTCTACACCGCCAATCTTCATATGGGAATCTCTGATAGAATTCTGAAAACTTAATCAAAGCCTCAAAGCAGAATGCATAATCACCTACAACCATGTTTCCCTGTCGGAGACTAGTAAACTCCCTCTCCTTCGCACGTCGAACTACATGCAGAAAATACTTCTCGAAGAAGCATTCGGTAAACAACTACCAGCAGATAATCCTGCCCTCTGACTCCAGTAATCTTATCTTACCTCTCCACCAAGACTCAACTTCTCCAATTAACATGTATGCAGCATAAGTCACTTTCCTCTCCTCCATGCAGCGCATGGTGTCAAATATCTTCTCTATCTCTTGTACCCACCATTATGCTTTCTCTGGGTCATAGTCACCTCAGAACTGTGGTGGCTTCCCTTTCAGGAAAGTAATCAATTATTCCTCTTCAGCTTCAATGGCTGTTATTTGATTCTGCAGTTCCTGCTGCTCTTTGTTTATTTGAAGCATCTCCGCATTCTGTTGTGTTTGTAACAACAAGGCAGCAGCTATCGTTTCCATGATATTGGGATTCGCAGATGACACTCCTCCATTTCCAGTAGGATTAACCTCTCCGTTGTCAGCTCCAATGGTTCCCTCAGGAGATTTGTTACCACTAATAATCGGACTTCTTCTTCCGTGAGCCATGATTCCGGAAAAGAAATCATCCTCTCTCATCAGTATGACATGTAATACTACATAGACAAGTATATAAATACCATATGCCATACTAATGCTAATTATCGTATCAGGTTCGGACACACTACCCACTTCTAAGCATAGTTAAAATCCGATGTGGACTCAACTAGACAAGGCCAGTAACAATGTCCTAGACCTCACAGTCCGATTAGAATCGAACTGCTCTGAGACCACCAAATGAGACACCCCGTTGTGCCCCATTGTATTATTAAATTAGAACCTTATTATTTATTTACTTAATCGCGCGCTTAATGTTGAAAGTACGTAAAAAAATTAAAACTTAATTAATAATCATATAACTTCTACAAGTATAAAACATACTCAACTATATTACATAAATACACACATAGGTATCCTTTATTTTACACAACACTGTTTAGGGTATCCTCTCAGCGGTATCCCACACAGGTACTTATTTATACAACTTGCTTATAACTAACGGAAAACAAAGCATCTTATGTGACTTACTGGCCCTAAACTTACTACGCTACATTATTAGGATCGGGAGGTTGTTCTTCAGTGTCAACTTCATACGGAACGTCATTCAACTCCTCAACAACCTCCGTCTCGTATAGGGTTCCATCGATCTCCTCAGTAACATAGTCGTCCATCTGGTCTTCTAAAGTAACAAAGTAGACATACACAAAAATACAGAAATAGGGTGATAAGAAACAGTTCTATCATTATAAGTGGAAAAGATTCATAGCATATAATACAATAATAGTCACAAACATGCATCACTCACAATCTACAATCATCCATATTTTATAACATCATCCTCTACCCTCCACCACATGCAACTAAACCTTTATACTGATGTGGCCACTACTAATCCTGTCACACATCCCTCATTAGGAATGTTAGTCAGTCGTCCAAGTGACACGTTCCCAACGCCGGTGCACATTCTCATCCATGGTGAGAATGCTCATGCAAAGCAATGACACTATAGCTGCACAGTACCGATGGTGCACACCCTAATTTTCTCTCTCAACTCAGTTAAGGGTGCTCATGCATAGCAATGACACTATAGTTGCACAACTTAAATTCTAATTTGGAACGGTCCACGAGAACTTCGGACCTCGTGTATCTCAAATACACGGTTATGAACAACAATGCAACATATGATTCTCACTAACTTTTATCAATAGCAACCTAGTACCTCAAGCATTTCCTCACAACCTCCACTTACATTCTATATCATATCACTTCTATAAAATAATAGCGAGGCACTTCTAATTCATATTCAAAACTCTCATCCAAACAAAATACATCCGAGCAATATATATCTTTCCTTAAAATCATCTAAGCATAGTATTAAACCCAGGCAGATCATGCATAACATATAATTCAACAGAATATTCCAACATCTCAATATCATATAAGGCAATTTATCACCACCAACTCATAATAGTCCAACCAAATAAATAACAAAGTCAGACTCTATCACAGTCGTGACAGACATCAAGTGCAAGTCAGACTCTGTCACGGCCTGGCCGTGATAGCCATCACGGCCGTGACAGACAACAAACATCCTCAATATCATAAATCCATGAAATTAATCAGTGACAGACAACAAACATCCTCAATATCATAAATCCTTAAGCATGGCATAGGAAACTTATATGGTTTCAAATGGGCTTTATGGAATTAATCCATGAACAAAGAATTTGGGCTTCGTGGCCATGGTCCAATAAGAGATTGGGAACAAAGATTCTGTCCCAATTCACTTGAAAAACTTAGAAACTAACTTAGGGACCAAAGTGTAATTAATAGAAAGTTCAGGGACTTAAGCGTAAAATTCCTAAATTGTTACTCTAACCTTGTAGAATCTTCTAGACTCAAAAGTGTGACTCATCCCCATGAATCATCATGTATGACTCGTTATCCTGATCTCTTGACGGGTCTCTGTAGTTCCGTTTTCGACTCCGTCGGTTTCCCGATTAGGGTTTTACGCCTACGTAAAAGCGTAATATTTCGTTTTCGACTGAAAATTTTAAAACTGACCAAACTCGTTGGAAATATGATTTAAATATAAACCATTTCGTTCACAAGTCAAAATTAGGTTTTCTGCTCATTAAAACTATACTGTCAGTGAAAACGCAGACCGATTTCCGTCTGAATTTTCAACCCAAATTTTTATCCTAAGCTTCTACCCTAAGATAGAGTATGAATATGATTTTTATTTCATCAAAATCAATCTCCATGAACTCGGATAAAAATATAAATAAATACATTTATACCGGTTAATACAGCGAAAATATTTTTACTGAAAAAAATAAAAATCGGAAAATAAAAAGTAGGGTGTTAGAGTTAATACTGTCTGCTACATTCAGAACAGAATATACATTAGACCAATCTTGAACAAGACCCCTTATGAATTGTGGAAGGGACGAAAACCCAACATTTCTTATTTTCATCCTTTTGGCTGTAAGTGTTATATACTAAATACTAAAGATCAACTTGTTAAGTTTGATGCAAAAGTAGATAATGGAATTCTGTTAGGATATTCTGAAACTTCAAAAGGCTTTAGAGTTTATAATTCTAGAACTCTAGTAGTAAAAGAATGTATTCATGTCAAGTTTGATGACAAGCAGCCTGATAAGAAATTGTCGGAGCTAGATGAAGATTTTGCAGATCTTGATCTAAATATCTCAGGAGATACAACAGAGGTAAAAGTTGATGATCAAGTGGAAGACCCTCCTCAACAACCAGAAACCTCCACTTCTTAACAGGATACTGTTCAGAGATCATGGCACTTCAAAAATTATCATCCACAAGATCCAATCATTGGAAACCCCAATGACAGGCTAAGAACTAGATCAACTTTCAGAGAGTAGGAAAATTCTGCACTAGTCTCTGAGTTGGAACCACAGACAGTAGACGAGGCTCTGTTGGACGATGGTTGAATTCTAGCTATGCAAAAAGAACTGAATCAGGTTGAGAGAAGTGATGTTTGGACTCTAGTACCCTTGCCTAAGGACAAGTCTGTCATTGGAACAAAATGGGTCTATAGAAACAAACTTGATGAGAATGGTAAAGTGGTAAGAAACAAAGCAAGACATGTTGCACAAGGTTATTCTCAAGAAGAAGGTATAGATTATACTGAAACTTTTGCACTTGTTGCTAGATTAGAAGCAATTAGGATTTTACTTTCTTTTGCTGCACACCATGACATAATGCTTTTTCAAATGGATGTTAAGAGTGTTTTTCTAAATGGTTTTATTAATGAAGAAGTATATGTAATGCAACCTCCGGGTTTTGAAAGTGAAACCCAACCTGAACATGTATAAAAGCTTATGAAAGCTTTATACGCCTTAAACAAGCCCCTAGAGCTTGGTATGATAGGCTAAGTTCATTTCTAAAGGAAAATGGCTTTAATAGAGGAAAGGTTGATACAACCTTGTTTAGAAAGTCCATTAAATACAATTTTATAATTGTACATATTTATGTTGATTAATATTCAGTGCTACTAATGAATCTCTGTGCAAAGAGTTTTCTAAGTTAATGTAGAAAGAGTTTGAAATGAGCATGATGGGAGAACTCAAATTATTCATTGGACTTCAAATTAAACAAACTATGGACGAGGTGCACATCCATCAAACCAAGTATACAAAGGAACTCCTAAAGAAGTTCAAAATGGATGATTGCAAACCAATGAACACCCCTATGCACCCCACGCCTATACTGAACAAAGATGATAAAGAGAAAAAGGTAGACCAAAAGGTATATAGAGGTACCATAGGATCTCTTCTATATCTTACTGCGTCTAGACCTGATATTATGTTCAGTGTATGTTTATGTGCTCGATTTCAATATGATCCTAGAGAATCTCATTTATCAGCAGTTAAGAGAATATTTAGATACTTGAAAGGTACTACTAATCTGGGTTTGTGTTTTAAGAAAAATGAAGATTATAAATCGCTTTTGTGATGCTGACTATGCTGGAGACAGAATTGAAATAAAAAGTATCAGTGGAGGATGTCACTTCATTGGAGCTAACCTTGTCTCATGGTCAAGAAAAATACAAAGTACTATTGCCTTATCCACTGCTGAAGCTGAGTATATTTCAGTTGCTAGTTGCTGCTCACAACTTCTATGGATCAAACATCAATTGGAGGACTACAATGTATTTGTAAGTAGTATTCCACTTATGTGTGATAATATTGTTGCAATTAATTTATCTAAGAATCCAATATTGCATTCTAGAGCTAAGCATATAGAGATTAAACATAATTTTATTAGAGATTATGTGCAAAAAAAGGTGTTTTTGATATACAATTTGTAGATACTGACCATCAATGGGCAGATATCTTTACTAAACCTCTTGGTGAGGACAGATTTATTTTCATTATAAAGCATCTTAATATGCTATGTGTGGATTGATTATGTCATCCAGCGTTGAGAATTTTGTTGTTGATATATGAGCGTCTAAAGCATTTCAAGTCCATTGCATGATTAAAGTGTGCGTCCATTGCATACCGCGTCCAGCGTATTTGTGTGTCGCGTCCACTGCATGCCACGTTCATACTTGCTTGGTTTTTGCTTGGACCCGTCCATACATATATTTATTAACTGCATTTATTTTGTCTCAAAGAAAAATTTATTCTATATTCTCTTTGCTGAGTCAGTTACTTCCAATAATCCCATCAAAACCTTTTTACATTTTCAAAATACCAACGCCGTTTTATCCTTAATGACATGTCTTGTCAAATATTTTCTTTTTGATTTATTACCAAAAGAAAACCCTTTGAAATTCAAAACCATTTTAAAGCAACCTCCTTCCCTCTGAGAAACCTTTTGCTACCCTTTGTCTCCGAACTCTCTTGAACTCTCTGCTTTCTGCTTCCAAACCCTAACCTTCAATCTTCAACAATGGCTTCTTATTCTACTGCTGCTACATTCAATGTGGACAAGATGAATCTCGTTGTAGAAAATCATTTCAACTTTGCAATCTTGATAGAATATAACTTAGATGTTAGAAAGAACATCAATGCCACTGGCTGGGGAGGACTTTTCATGGAAAAGGTCTCCATTTACCCTAATCTGATCAAGGATTTCTGGAGATGTCTTCAAGTTTCTGATAGAGAAGTCTTCGCCACTGTGCTGGGGAAGAGAATAGTGGTTTCTGAGAAAACCATTTTTGATGCCATCATCTGCGCTCAAGAAGGAGTGGTCTTTACCGAGTCTTAGGAGACGAATCTTGGTGGTTATGAAGTTATAGCTGCCTTCCTGATGAGAGAAGACACAATGAGAACTCATTCATGGAAGTCAGTGGAAATGAAGGATTTGGTTCGTATTCTTCATCAACTGCTGAACAAAGACATTTTGCACAAAACTGGGTCTAAGGACAACCTGTCAGCTCTGCACAAATTTTGACTCTATCACCTTATCACTGAGACTAAAACCAACTTGCCCAGAATTCTCTATGGAAGATTCAGGGATGCTGTTGTTCACAGGAAGAAGCTCTATGCACTTCCTTACTGTCACCTTCTATTGAAGATCTTCAAGTCACAAGGAATATATGACTTCATTGCTTCTAGGTCTTCTGAAGAGCAAGCAAGAATTCTATCAGAGAAGCCAATGTCTGCTGCTGATTTTGGCAAAATGAACATTGCCAACATGAATCTCAGTACTAACACTGTTTTTGCCTTGGCTAAAACAGAAAAAATGATGAATATTAAGGAAGAACTAGTTAAGAATAATAATGTTGAAGTTCTTGGGCTAAAAAGAACAATGAGGAAGAAGACAACAGCTGTGATAAAGCCAGCTGTCAAGAAGCCTACTGCTGGTATTGTGATAAGGGGACAAATTGATGTTGCCCCGCAAGCAGCTCAATCTCAGAAAAGGACAAGGAATGTAATTCTGTCCTTCAATGAAGATGAAAATGATGATGAGGGCAGGACTCCTCTCAATGAAGTATTGAAAAAGTAAAAGTCTGTTGCTGTCACTGCCATTCCAACAAGGAGAAGGCAACCTCAGAAAAGCCAAATTTGTCATGGGAACCAAGGTAAACATCCCTGCTAATGACCCTGTACAATTAGCAGTAGATGCCCTAGTTCAGAGTTTTGATAACACTGTTGCATCCCCTTTACCTGAACCCTCACACACTGATGTGTATATTCCCACATTACCTTCACCACAAGTCACTTCACTACAAACAAACTCACCTGCGAACTCATATGTCCAATCATCACCAGAAAGAGCATATTTTCCACCTATCATACCTGCAGATGATCCCTGGTTCAATCAACCAGATGAAGGGATTACCCCTGGTGCCCCCTTTCCAAAATTACTAAGAACCAAATGCCCCTACGTAATACCCCAACTTGGGAGTCACATGGTTACTCGTTGTAGAAAAAAAACTGACTAAAATGTTGGTTACTTTCGGAAAATAACATTCTCTTTATAATTAAATATTCTCAAAATGGTGATTATATATATATATATATATATATATATATATATATATATATTTAAAAAGAGTAGATGAACACTCAGAACATGATACATGAACAACATAAATATCTAAGCAGTGGCAGTTGCAACTTGATATATATTACAAAAGGTCAGGGCCTTATAGTACCGACCATTGATAACACTAAACATAAAAGGGAAAAGTTGTAAGCAAGATAAAGCAAATGGGGGAAGGTCCGGAACCACATATCAAAATACCGTGGCTCTATGAAGCGAAATACGTTCGGATCAGGATACAATATTCCCGAATAGGACACCCCTAAGCTGGTCTACAACTAATAATCGTGATGAGGGCCAGTCTGAACACTCCCGCTCCCCGAGGAGCTCCCCGGCGATGCATCAACAAAATTAGGATCGTCGTTAGGCACATACTCCGGCACATCGTCAATGTCGTCGTCGTAATGGACGTGGTCCTCCAGCTCGCCTTCAGGGTACTCCTCAGGATCTTCCTCCGGATTCTCTTCAATAGGTGAAGCTGGCTCAACTCCCGGAAGCGGCACTCCTAAGGGTGGGTGCTCGTGAAGATGTCCCCTATGCGCCAACACATGTAGATAGTACTAAGGGGGTGGTAGTGACACCCGGACCATTCCTACTGTTTGCACTCGCTGCTATGGTCCCTATTCCCCGTTTCCTTTCAGTTCACTAACCGGCCCGCGATAGATGGCCGCATGGGATCCCGGGAGTATGTTCCACACCCCCGGATCTCCCACATTATCAAAAGTTAGTATCCTCATTCTCGTCGGTTCCAGAGGCACGTCGGGATCCATCTAAACCCGAATATGTATATATACAACAATTCCATAGGGAGAAGGAACAACAAGAAAACATGCAAGAGTGAGATACCAATATATGGATTGGACACAATAATCATATTCATGATGCACACATCACATATGCATATATCAGATATTTCCAAATAATTTATCAGAATTAAACATGTATAATCTCATGAGATCCCTTCGTCATTCTAAGAGTTGATCAAACTCAAATCGCCACCACTTTGGCATCATGTTAAGTGACTAAACATCCATCGCATACTGTCCCATCCCAGGATGCAGTATTCCATGCTCATGGATTTAATAACACACTGTCCCATCCCAGGATGCAGTGATAAATCGTATTGTGAATACCTGATCATCAAGGCATCACTCCTATCAACGTGAGGCGCGTCTGCCTAAAATGAATGTAAAACAATTGTTCTCAACATTTTCTTTGTGTTCATTCTCTTTCGTTGTCGAATCTCAAAAGATAACGACTTTTCATAAATTTTAACGTTTTGAAATTATCAACATCAACACGGGACACACAGTTCGAGTGCTCAGTCACAACACCTTAGACCGATGCACCAGTCTTAGGCTTGTGGTCATAGAAAACAACATTCACCTTTAACAACGTTCATCACAACGTGATTAGGACATGCGGTCCACAACTACGTGGTTAGGACACATAGTCCACAATAACGTGATTAGGACACACAGTCCACAACAATGTGACATGGATCAAAGATCAACGTGCATATTACATAATACTAAAGCGACGTCTCGCGAACTAGATTCAATTTCAACATATTCGTACTTTTCATTCAGTGAAATACAAATACAAAATGAAACCTCGGCGACTTGTTCATGCTTACCGGAATATTTTCAAAATCTTTTAAGAGAGAATCTTTTCATCGAAAAATCAATTAAGATGACATTTTTAGGAAATCCACTTGCTTTTGTAATCCTTTCTTTTCCCAAAACAGCTTAAAAACTCAACAAATCTATTTCTAAAAATCATTTCCAAGTAGGATAAAGTTAAATATTTTCAAAGGTCAGTCGTTCATAAAATTTGCGTTTCTCAATAGTTTTATCTTGCTCAAAATCCTTATTCATAAGAAGACAGCTTTCCTTGAACTTGAAAATATTTTAGTACATGATCTAAAGATCTCATCTTTTACAAATAAAAATGTTGCTTGAATACTTTCTTTCCAAATCACATTCTTTAATCAAGAAAACTCCCAACACAAAAATCTTTGTTTTCAAGGTTCTCTTTAAAGCTTATCAAGGCTTTTAATCTCATAATTACTTGAGCACTGACGAATGTCAGGCTTCTCATACCTCAATCAAACATCACTATAATATCAGTCAGTAGTATAACAGTTAATAACAGATCATATCATCTATGATTCATAACACTTTAAACCAAGTAAATAATCAAGTAAGAAATCAACTTTCAAGCAGTTACCACAACGGTTCAAGTATACAAGTCACCCCAACATTGATTACAAAATTATAACAAGAACCCAATCAATCAGGCAATTCACATAAACACATGAAAACAGTTATTGAGTATCCCTCAGGCTATCCCCTCCAACCTTTGGTGAAGGTAAAAGTGCTTGATGTTTGAAATAACGAACCACGAACGTCCTCGCTTGCTTTGCGATCAAAGTCTAAGGATACCAACACAATACCACAGGTTAAAAATCAACCAAGAACACTAACCCATCTAGGTATAGGTTCGACCTTTAAAAAATAATAGGGTTGGAGGTTTCCAAAAATCATACCACTCATGGATTAATGATCCTTAAGTGTTAGAAGTTCATAAACAAAAAAAAAATTATTTTACAAAGATTGATCAAAATCCCTCTATGTTAAACACTTAGGGTTTTGGCCTTCACTCCTAAAATAGGTTAGGAGTTTTCAAACTTTTCAAGACTTTAGATTTAACATCAAAAGGTATCAAGAAGCTTAAATACATGATCATCTTTCAAAAAGTTGAAACAAAACTTCCTACGCCACAAAAACCTAGTTTTGGCCATCATTGGAAAAATGGGCTAGGAACTTTAAAACTTTTGAAGCTCTTAGGTTTAGCATTAAAAGGTACTAAGAAGCTCAAATCCATTATCATATTTGAAAAGTTGAAACAAAACATCCTAGGTCCAAAACCTACTAGGTTCGGACATCCTTGGATAAATAGGGTAGAAATTTTTTTGTTTGATGCAAGCTCTTAGATTATGAAAGTAGAGGTCATTAGGAGTTCATAGAAATTGGTTTCAACTCAAATGGGTTTTCTATAATTTTCTAGAGATTTTAGAAGTTAAAAGAGCTTTAAGAACATTTTAAGAAAACATAGAGTAAACTCACGAAATAAGTGTAAAACTTGAAAGAGAATAGTATGAGAGTGTTACCCTTGAAGCTAGGAAGAAAATGTATGAAGAACTTGAAGCTTGAAACTAAATAAAAATGTAAGCTGTGTAGGAACTTTAAAGTGAGAAAGTGAAGAAGTAGGAAAGTGATGAAGGAAAAATGAAATGGGTATTTATAGGGGGAGGGGTGAGAGTGGCGCATGAGAGAAGGGATGGAGTAATCTTGATGGCCAAGTTTTGGCTTAGGCCATGTTTGGTTGGAGAAGAGAGAAAAAAATGATTTTGAAATAAAATACAATATTTTTCAAAAAGGGGTAATCATGGCACTTTTGGGTGGATGTGACCCAAGTCTTCCATCAACATGTCCACTTTTCCAACATGTCACTTCAACTCTTTTGTGCTCCATACTCTGCCCCATTGTATATCCGGTTCAAGTTTCCGATCGTATTTTGCCTGGAATAAATATTATATTTTATTTCCGAACTCAAATTTTCGAAAATATCTAATATTAAACAAAAACAAAAACAACAAAAACATCAACCATTTCGTTCACGGGTCAAAATTAGGTTTTTTGCTCGGTAAACTTGTACTGGCGGTGAAAATACAGACCGACTTTCATCTGAATTTTCAACCGAAAATTTAACCTTGACTTCCTATGGTAAGAGAACACAAGCAAATGATTTTAGTTTATTTAAAATCACTCTCTGGATTTTATCAAAAATTAATACATATACATATGTATTTATTGCTATAGAAAGAGACATAAATCGGGGTGTTACACCCTACACTCATCCTTCAGTTCTTTATGATGGCAACGCTGAAAGCTGGGTAAATGTTAAGAGGAACCGGAAAATTCTCTATCACCAACATGAACCAGAACCAGTTTCAACCAGGCCCTTCTATCCCCTACCTGAGTAAGAATATGAACCCGAGACCATACCTCAACCTGATTATGTACCCGTACCATATGTACCGAACATCACCAGACCTCTCCCATCCACTTTGCACAACCACATTGGATCTGGTCTAACTCATCTTCCTCTAAAAAAATTCCCACCTAGAAAAATCTACCCAAACCTCATCAAATCCCCTCCTTTCAAACCCTTCACAGATGGTGTCATCAGGCACATCATACCTGTTTGGTCTACTGACCCTTGCAAAGACAATGCTCCATCGACTATCCACAAAAGGTCAAGAACAGAAGGAAGAGCTAAATTCATTCTGGACAGAAAGACATCTTGGGTGACTTTTAGGCATCCAAGTGTTTATGGTAGAGTTGTTAGTCTTGTGGACCACCTCATGTATGCCTTCCTGCAGAATGAGTTCAAGTTGCCAAGATATGTCAGAGCTGCAAACTTTGTCCCTCCAACATGGCTATTTCATACCAAGAAGAAGACAAAGATTGGTGTCAAACCTTATATGTTTACTCCAAGACTACATATGATTGATCTGAACAAAGACAAGGATTTGAAGAAGCAGAGGAGCACTGCAAAGAAGCCAGAAGACACTTCATGCTTTCTTAATCCTGATGCTGTTGAATCGTATGATCAGAATATGATTAATTTATGGTTATCACAATCAGTTGAATATATTGATCAAGATTCTGACTTTTGCATTTGGACAAATCACATGTTGGACTGTGCTAAGGAAGCATCTTCTTCTAGTCTGAGTAATGAAGAGAACAGAACAGAAAAATTCCTAAGGCCAGAGGCAAATATGGACTGTCAAATGCCAGATTCTACATCTACAAAGACATGATTGGTATTCTTATTATCAATCTTGTGTATGAAGAAGACCATGTCCATTGGGTCAAGGAACTGCCTCCTCCGGTACTCGCTTTTGCATCATCTCCACCTCCATCTCCTCCTTCAGAGCACACTGAGGAAGAAATCATAATAGAAGAACCGAATTTCATTGCTAAACCTGCTCATCCAGAAACTGGGAATGAGGAAGTTATTGAGTCTGTTCCAAGACCAAGCACTTCTGAGAAGCATTCATCTCAGGCAATGGCTTTGACAGTTATTCATCCCCATGATCAACCTCAGATTTCCAGAGCTATTAGTACTTTTCAAGGTCAAGCACATGCTCAGGACAGTGCTGAAAACTCAAGACACTCCCTGCCTCAGAAATTTGAAGAAATCATTGGAAAAATTATACAGGATAGAGTCAAAGTTGAGGTCAAGGAACAAGTTAAAGAACAGGTTGCAGAAGCATTAGCTCCAACCAATGTCATGATCAACCAAATGATGGCAATCACTACAAAAAAAAAATGGGGGATTACCAACGGCCAAAACCCATCGAAAAAGCAAAAAATCCGTCAGTATCCGACTCGTAGGAAACGGTTTCCGACGGACGGACCGAATCCGTTGAAAAATTACCGACGGAAAAAAATCCGTTGGTAACGTGGAAAATTTTGTCGGTATTTAATTTTTTTTAAAATTAATAATTATTTTTTTAAAATTTTTTGTTTTAAATATAAATTAGTAATTCTTTTTATTTAAAATATTACATTTTTTATTTTATTATAATTAATTTATTATATTATTATATTAGATCAAAAATAGAAATTACAAATAATTAAGAAGGTAATTAAATTTAAGATAACATAAATATTCCATACATAAAATATCCGTTTGTCTAGAAAACACAAGTAAATATAAAACTATCCTAATAATCATCATCATAATAACAGTCATCGTCATCCTGTAGGGGGAGTTCACCGGCATCAGCTGACCATCATGCTGTGGCGCAGGAGTCACACCGGCATCATGCGGCTGCGGTGGTGGCACGGTAGAAGTAGTGGATGACTGGCTGGCATGGATGACCCCCTGTAGAGCGTTGCGCCTCTCTGGTAGAAGCAAATCGAGCAGAGAAGTCATCACCGTAGACCAAGTCTCCATCTGCTGCTGCATACCCTCTGCATTCTGCTGCATGAGCTCTGTAGTCTGCCTCTGCTCCTGCACCTCGTGCCTCAACTGCCGCACCTCCTCCGTGTCCTGTGATCCGGAGGATGTAGGCTCCCGAATGGTCAAGCTCGGCGTTGAGGCTCGAGTGATGGAACGACCCATAGCCGCAATACCGTAAATGCGATCCTTCTTCTTCCCGCCCGCCACTTCCATCCAGACCTAGGTCTATAGTCAGTCGACCTCGGTGGGGTCTAGTTGGGAAGGATCCGAGGCACCAGAGCAAGAGGCAGCCTCAGACGCTACCTGACTAAACATGGCATTGTACTTTGTCTGCGTCAATACATTAAAAAAATTATTTTATTAGACTACAATAATGAAAAGATACATTAAATGTAAAAAGATACTTTAATTAGCTCACCACTGTCTGCCTCGACCTCTCATCAACAAACTCGTCGGTGTCTGCATGAATATGTGTCTGCTCAAACACAGTAGGGACATCAACTGAGTGGGCAAGTTGTCCTACCTGCAACCGACAAAGAAATATAATCAATTAATTATAAAATAATTTTTTAATAAAAATACAAATATACTATTATTTATATGAGCATACCATGTTAATGGCATGCTGCATATGACTAATCGAGCCACCGATATGCATGCTCCCACCCTTCTCGGATGCCCGATTTCTCTTTTCCTGCCCACACTTCGCCTTGTACTCTGGAGTATCCCAGTACGCACAAAGCAAGGCCTAAATTTTGGGGCCGATGTAATCTAGGTACACCCGACTTTCCCTAGCCTTCCCGAGCATGTCCCTCAGTCGATTAGACGCTCTGTCGTCAAAATATGGCGTGTATCTGTGCAGCATGCTCCAGTAACCAACGCACAAGGGCCTGTTAACAAAGAAGAAATATCAATACCATTATACAAAAAATTAAAAATATATAAAATGCGTGAAAAAAAATATAAAATATAGGAAAAAATAAACAAGTTACCCCGAATCTTTTGAAGATACGATCCCGGTCATCCTTCGGTATCCTCCCCCATGATGACCAGAAGCGACGATATTGCGCCTTGAGGGCGTATGTAACGTTCTTCAATCCCACTTTCGATGGGATGAAGCTTAAAAATTTAAAATTTGATTAATTCAACAATATGACAATCAACAAATCTATACTTATTGGATAAATATAAAATAGTCAAAGTTATAAATTTCTTACGATCCAGAAACAGGTGTGACCCATGGTCAATCCTCAGGTCTGGGAATCCTGGCCCACTCAGGAAAGTTCTCTGGCGCGACCAAGTGCTGGCCGGACGATGTTAATGGAATGTCCGTGCCGTGATCATATGCGGCCGCGGATGATGAGGATGGAATGGTAGGGTCAGGCTGTGCCGGCACACCATGAGTCGGCATAAAATATAATCATGCTGGATGTGTGGCATATGCAGCTGATGATAGTGGTGCTGGGTGTGGGTGTGGTGTAAGTCCAATAAGGGCGACGAGTAGCCGACCAATGAGTCTCGTGGGACAAAGCGAGTGGGTGGAATATGTGTGGAGGATGGGTTAGTGTGGGTCGGGGATGGTGTGGTATGGGTAGGGGATGGTGTGATATGGGTCGGAGAGGGTGTAGAATAAGTGGGGGAAGGGGTAGAACGGTCGGGGGAGGCTCCTGTAGGTGCCACTAGAATAGGTGCGGTGGGTGGAGAGGAACCTGCTACGAGGCAGGCAAGCACCTGGGATTTAATGGTGTATCGTCCTCATTTAGCCTTCCCCTTCCCCTTTCCCTTGTCACCGCTAGGCGGTGGGGGACGAGTCGGCTCTCCTCCTGATGCTGACATATCTATTTTTTATCACAACTATAAGTCAATGTAAAAACAACAAATCAAACGACATTTAATAGGTTAATCTAATAAGCAAATTTTTAAAATACAACAAAATTACAAAAGTCTTACATTTAAATGCATAAACAAATATACAAAATACATGATACTATAAATTAACAGTAAAACTCCTATTCAGACTCGGTATCATCATCTGATTGTAAGTCTGACTCTTCTTCTTCTTACATTTAGTCATCACTTTGGATTTCTTCCTCTGATGATGCATTCATCGATACCGACGGATTAGCATTGGCCACTTCTTCCCCATCATCAGCAGATCCCAACATGCCAGTAATACACTCGACCTCAATTACTTCATTGACATGTGACGATTCTTCCACCTGGAAGGGTATATCATCCTCTGCATTATCGATTTCTATGCAACCCCTAAGTTTGGTAGTGACAGCAACACACCAACCTCATTTGTCCATTCACATTGCTGGATAAGGGACGTAGTAAACTTGTTTGGCAATGTGAGCAATGATAAACGGATCAAATTGTTGATATCTTTTATCCATGTGAATGTCCGCAGTGCCATACTTGGGATCCACCTTTGTGCCTGTCTTTGATGGATCAAACCAGTTATAATAAAATAATACTACTTTTTTAGGATAAGTAGTAGTATTGTATTGTAACTTGTATATGTGTTTTATGACTCCATAAAAATCACCAGTACCTTTACCCTGTACGACAACCCTGCCATTAATGGTCTTTTTTCCAACGTTCCATTCATCTGTGTGGAAACTCTGCATGTGTACGAGCAGAAGCATCTTGGTCACTAATTTGATTAATTTGCAGGAACACACTGACAAATTAATAAAATCTGTACAATGCGTTAAAAATAGAATATGATATACCATATGATACATTATTTAAAAAATGAGTCTTTCAAACTTACTCATGGTATGGTTTCACCTCTGTGCAATTTATCAACACATGAACATGGGCCGACTCATACTCCTCATCACTTAACCAGTAAACATGCTCTTTGCCAGCATGACGACCAGGAAGATTATGCATGGATAGCATATAAGGATACCATCCACCATCAGCATCTACCTCGTTCCTAATATTTCGTGGTGCCAACATGAAGTTGTTGAAATAGTGGGAACAGAAATAGGTTGTTTCATGGTGTAAGTAGGATGCACAGATTGATCCTTCCACCCTAGCCTTGTTTTTCACAGATCGTTTAGAGTCGCCCATGAATCAAATTAATAAAAACTATTAGTGACAAGTCATTATTCAAGGGACGTTAATTATTTAAATGTGAAAATATAAAAATATTACCTATCAAATGGATACATCCACCTATATTGTACTAGTCCACCAAGCTTCGCTTCGTATGCAAGAGGCACAAGGAGATGTTCCATTAAGTCAAAAAATCCTGGGGGGAATACCCTCTCCATCGTACAAAGAATTATTGGAATATTTTCTTCCATCTTCTTCAGACCATCCGCGCTTAAAGTTGCAGAGCATAAATCTTTGAAGAAATGACTGATTTCTGTAAGCGGGTTCGAAATGGCCGATGGCAATGAGCCGAAAGCAATAGGAAACAAACACTCCATGAATACATGAAAATCATGACTTTTCATCCCATGAAGCCTCCCCGTTCTTACATCGTCACATCGTGCCAAATTAGAGGAATAACCATCAGGCGTCCTAAGGTCTTTTAACCATCGACAAATTGACTTTGTTTCATTTGCGGTTAGAGTGTAACAAGCTTTTAGTTTGACCATTTTTCCATTAGGTTGTGGCTTCAGCTCCAGATCCTTTCGTCTACAGTACAGAGCTATGTTCATTCTTGCCTTCTCATTGTCATTCATCTTGCCAGACACATTCATAACCGTGTTAAAGATATTGTCAAAGAAATTCTTCTCAATATGCATCACATCAAGGTTATGTCATAATAGATTATCCTTCCAATACGGTAATTCCCAAAAGATGCTTTGTTTTGTCCAGTTATGCCATTCTCCATACCCCTTCAAACAACGGCTTATTTGTATCTAACAATAGATTGTAAAATCTCTGCACCGATTCATTAGGAGGCTCTTCCATGTCATCAGACTCATCCGCCTCGAAGTTCCCATGTTGCCTAAGACAATCGTCCACCATCATATGCATTGATTAGAGTTGTTCGACATAGTCGTCATGTAAGCCACTGCCAGATGCACCCATGTGAAGATTGTCACCACCGACAGCATTCAGATTAATATCCGGCAACTCCTTACCCTGATCAGTCCATATCCAATATTTAGGCTTGAACCCATGTCAATATAGGTGTAACTTCACGTCATCATCACTCAAAATTATCATACAATTGAACTTTATGCACGAACATCGAATCCCCCCTCTTCTGCATAATCACAGTGTTGTTTGGCTTTCGATATAAAATCCTCAGCTCCAACTGCAAATGATTGTTTTAGAAGTCGTCTCTCAGACCCGTTCCTATCGTACACCCAACTATGGCTCGGGAGATAATATTCCATCCTTCTGCATATCCAGATAAATTGACATATTTTTAAACATGATACTACTATAACCTCGAATCGCTCCTTTTTCTTCAAAGGTGGCCCTATCACATTCGAGGAAAAACTTTTTCACCACTATATTATACTAGTTACTCATCGCTTCTCATGTCTTATAGCTGACGAAATTTCGGCAGCATTTCCCATTGGTCTCCATGTACACGACTTGATCACGGTAAGATACCACAATCAAGCATGGACCCGGAGAAGAAAATGCTTCGACCCGAAATTTCATCAACTATATGACAGATGAGAATTAACGAGAGATTAGTATATCAATGGAGAAAAAGTTTTTTTATCAAACTGTCCCAATTGGACAATTAAAGATTCAATAAAATGAGCGATGCCATAACCACGAGTACATATGCTCAATAATATTGAACCTTGAACGGGAAGCTACGGTTTTTCTCAATTATGTATTAATTATATATACTTTAAGATAAAATAAAACTTTAAGTAACACGGATAATTTGTGTAAATTTTGATAACAACAACAAACTATATAACACATAATTAAGCAACCAGCATACACATATATCATCACATAATCATTTTTCTAAATTTTTATTAAATACTTTATTTTTTCAATTTAATTTAATTAATAAAACATTTTATTCATTTAGTAAAGTAATTAAGTTAATTTGTATACTAGACTTTTAAAATCTAAAATATATTTTAAATTCTATTATTAGTATTAGTTAATTGCTTGCTTGAAAGTAGTTATTAGGAAATTATTTATTTTAATAGATTTTTATTCTTACTTATTACGTAACACGACTATTTAAAGTCCTATGAGCTGAATCTTCAAAATTATTATCAGTATATTAGTTAATTACTTAAATATTAAGATTTTTTAATTATATATAATTGTTTCAATTTTAATCATTAACTATATGATTGTTTTTTGTCGCAGAAATGTTTATTATTATTTTTTCATAATATTGTTTATTTATGATTTGCTTGTGAGTGTTTAATTTTATTTAATTAAATAAACATTATTTAATTTAACAATATTATTATTCAATTTCGAAAGTCACTCGTTGAAGTCTGGCGTGGATGATCCATGCTGTTGGAACCAAAGTGGTTTTGGATTTAATAATCTCTAAGTTTTGATGCTAACAAAAGGATTAAATTTGCTTGGCAAGGTATTAGTTGAGATCTAACTAGTGCTTTCAGTTATGTAGGAACGCTTTTATTAGTAAAATAAACTTGGGATAAGTTTCAATTGAAAAATACACGTCCACCCCTATAGACGAGCTGCTCAAGAACTGTTGTAAATTTTACCTTGGTGTTTTCTTTAGTAGACGAGGCTATAAATGAATACCTAAATAAACTGTTAGGTACAACAAGTCCAAAGACTTGAAAATAAGCACGTCCATCTTGCCACGTCAGCAGACGAGTGCTATCCTTGAAACTCAAGTAAACATCCATAGTGCCTAACTAAAATTCAGTAGAAGTCCATAGTGCCACGTCATTGGACGGAGTTTCTCTAAGGACTTAGCAAGTCCAAAGACTTGTGTGGACGATCGCTTCAACCACACCAGTGTACGAGCAGAATAAAATCTTGGGTAGATACGGTCTTAAAAATAAGTAGACGGATCTATATGTTTTATATCTTTACTACCTTGAATGTGATTTAATGCAATTTGGTCCACGATGAATTTGTTTAAAATGATTGATATTTATTTCAAATGAATATTTGTTCTTCCCATTTGTTTTTATCTGATTAATGTCTTGTTTCCTGTGAGAAAGTTCATAGTACTATCAATAAAATACAAAAAGCAAAAAGTACAATTGGAATTGCAAAACGTTCTGTACGATGACATCTTTATTGCTGAACAAAAGCTGGGTTATACACAAAGGAGGAAAGAAAGTTTTTAAGGTACAATTGCTCAGAACAGTGAGCCTCCATTTTGTGATTTTCTGATAACCAAGGATGCTTTTCAACATGGCCAAAATCAAGCTATCGGTCTCAACGGATATCATGCATTTAATGTTATCTCTAAACGGGATTATTCAAAGTAACCGTTGAAGAATTACAAGAGAAGAAAAAGGTCACTATAAATTGAAGACTTCGGTTACTGAAGATAGACCTCTTGCCTGCACAATCTTGCTAGAAAAAGCTTTTGCCATTCGAAAAACTACAAGTTATTCAAAGCTCATATTCCCGTTGTAAAGAAAAAGTCTGTAATTCTCAAGGTTGAATATTTATAAAAATATTCAGTAGATCTTAAACCTTCATACCCTCACATATAGTGAGTTAGAAAGATTTTAGAAAAATCTCTATGATAGAGTTAGAGCCTCAAGAGGCTTGGCAAGAAAGCAATACTTGTAGCCTGGAGAGGTGAAGAATACTTGTTGTAGAAACAATTTGGAAATAGTGGAGAAAATCCTTCAAGTAGAAGGGACTAGACATAGCTCTTGGTTGGAAAAGAGTGAACCGGGATAAAATACCTGAGTGAATTTTCTATCCCTTATCTATTACAGTTTTATTTATCTTTACTAACCGTGGGATTTGATTTTGGTTTTGTTAATATTTTAAAAAAAGGATTTATGTGTGCTTAATCTCTTTATCTTCTGCTTGTCAAAAAGTTGTTAAAAAAGATTTTGCGAAAATAATTAACAAACACAATTCAACCCCCTTCTTGTGTTTGCTTGGCCAACTTCAGTTGGTATCAGAGCTCAGCCTTGACAGGGTTGAGCATCTAACAAGTGCTTAGGCAGTACGATCTTACAATCATGGATGCAGAAGGACAAGCTATCAATAGACCTCCTCTCTTTGATGAAACTGATTATGATTATTGGAAAAAGAGGATGATGGCATTCTTGGATGCACAAAATGCTGACATCTGGAAACTAATTGAAAATGGCTACACTGAGCCAAGGAGTGAAGCTGGAGCTGCAGTGCTTAGAGCTGAATGGACTCAAGAGCATAAAAGCCAACATCAACTAAACTTGAAAGCTAAGCACTATCTCATGTGTGCTATCACCAGATCTGAGCATGACAAGGTTCATAGTTGCAACATAGCTAAAGAAATCTGGGATACTCTTGCACTAGCTCATGAAGGTTCTTCACAAGTGAAGGAATAAAAAATAAGCATGCCAGTTCACTAGTATGAGCTATTCAAGATGGCTGATCATGAAACTATAGACCAGATGGTTGGAAGATTCCAAGCAATCACCAACAGTCTCAGGTCTCTTGGAAAGGTCTATGAGAAAAGAGATCATGTGAGAAAAATTTTGAGAAGTCTCTCAAAGCAGTGGAGACCTAAGGTAACTGCTATCCAGGAAGCAAAGAATCTGAATACTCTTTCTCTGGAAGAGCTCCTGGGGTCATTAAAAGTTCATGAACTTGAACCTAATGAAGAGGATAACTCCAGAAAAGGAAAGTCCATTGCCTTAAAGGCCAAGAAAGCTAGTTCCTCAAAGATTCTTAAAGTTGATGCGTCCTCAGATGAAGCTGATTCATCAAATAATGAAGATGACTCAGATGAGGATGAACTATCTTTCATCTCCAGAAAAATCCAACACATGTGGAGAAAGAAAGGTGGATTCAGAAGGAAGCAGTTCAAAAAAAAAATTCTCCAAGGAGAAGTCAGATTCCAAGGAGAAAGGTCCACCCATGTGCTTTGAATGTAAGAAACCAGGACACTTCAAAGATGACTGCCCAGAGCTGAAGGAGAAAAAGAAATTCTTCAAAAAGAAGAAAGGCTTGATGGCTACATAGGAGGATCTTGACCTGTCTTCTTCGGATGAAGAAAATGAAGCAGGAGAAGAAGCAAACATTGCTTCATGGCTGACACTGCATCAGAAAGTGAATTCATTGATGCCGAGGTAATAGAATCTGATCCATCTACTCTTCAAACTATTTTTGATGAATTGCTGCATGAATAATGCATACTGTCTAAAGAATATAAGAGTCACAAAAGGAAGTTTATTAAACTTTCTAGAGATTATGACGAGGTCTGCACAGTAAATCAAAACCTTAGGGATGAGAATGAAACGTTAAAATCAAACAATGTTAGTCTGACTGACAAGACTAAGTGTAAGTCTAATAGCTCTTGTGAAGTTGAACAACTGAAACAAGATGTGACATACTTGACAGACTCTCTGTCAAAACTGGTTGGTAGCTCAGATAAATTAAATCTTATATTAAGATATTCTAGATCACCACATGACAAATCTGGCATTGGTTATGATAAAGAGAAGAAAGATGCATCTCTGAATAAACCAAAATTTCATACACAATATAAGGCTTTTAAAGTCCGTCCACAGTACACTAAGTTAAAACCAAGCCCTTCCAATACTTACTGCAAAGTATGTGGAAAAAGTGGCATGTGTCATCTAAATGCATACATAACAAGCATGCAAAGCATTCACGACCTATGATCACTAACAAGAAAGGACCCAAGTCAATTTGGGTACCTAAAGATAAGATAATCCTGTTGCAAATCTTCTTAACAACAGGAAAGAAACTGAAGTCCTGGTACTTGGACAGTGGGTGCTCAAGCCACATGACAGGAGAAAGGTATATGTTCCAAGATCTTAGACCCAAAGATGGTGGCTGGGTCACTTTTTGACGAAACCAAAAAGGAAAGATCATTGGTATAGGTAAAATTGGTAAACATCCTTTTCCCTCCATTGATAATGTTCTGTTAGTAAATGGTATTAAACACAATCTGCTTAGCATTAGTCAACTATGTGATAGTAGGTTTGCTGTTTCATTTAATAAGAATATGTGTTGTCAAGAAAGCTGATGGATCACTCTTATTCACTGCCCAGAGGTAAAACAATCTGTATAAGATTGACTTAGAGGACCTCTCAAATCAAAGTGTGTCATGTCTAGTGTCCATTGAGGATGAACGATGTATTTGGCACAAAAGGTTGGGTCATGCAAGTTTGAGATTAATCTCAAAACTGAAAAAACATAACCTTGTAAGAAGACTACCAAACCTTAGTTTCAAATCTGATGCTCTCTGTGATGCAAGTCATAAGGGAAAACAAGTCAAAGATTCCTTTGAATCTAAGAATGTTGTTAGTACTAACAAACCACTAGAATCGCTACACCTTGATCTCTTTGGTCCAACAAGGACTGCCTCTGTCAGTGGTAAGAAATATGGTCTTGTCATAGTAGACGACTACACTAGATGGACATGGGTTATGTTCCTTGCTCACAAGGATGAGTCATTCAAGGTCTTTTCTGTATTCTGCAAACATGTACAGAATGAAAAAGGCTTGTGTGTAGCTTCAATTAGAAGTGATCATCGGGGAGAATTTGTCATTGAGCTATTCCATGAGTTTTGTGAAGAAGGTGGTATTCAACACAACTTCTCAATACCAAGAACACCATAGCAAAATGGTGTGGTAGAGAGAAAGAACAGATCTCTTCAAGAGATGGCTAGGACTATGCTCAATGACAATTCTGTCCCTAAGCACTTCTGGGCTGAAGCTGTGAACGCTGCATGCTACATTCAGAACAGAATATACATTAGACCTATTCTGAATAAGACTCCTTATGAATTGTGGAAAGGTAGAAAACCTAACATTTCATACTTTCATCCTTTCAGATGTAAATGTTATATTTTGAATACAAAAGATCAATTTGGTAAATTTGATGCTAAAGTAGATAATGGAATCCTTCTACGATTTTCTGAAACTTCAAAAGGCTTTGGAGTTTATAATTCTAGAACTGTAGTTGTAGAAGAATGTATTCATGTAAAATTTGATGACAAACAGCCTGATAAGAGACTATCAGAGCTAGATGAAGCTTTTGCAGATCCTGATCTAAATATCTCAGGAGAGAAACCAGAAATCAAGTCTGATATCCAAGTAGACGACACTTCTCAACAACAACCAGAAACGTCTAACTCTCAACATGAAAATGCTCAGAAATCTTGGTATTTCAGAAATTACCATCCTCCAGATCAAATCATCGGTGATCCCAATGACAAGCTAAGAACTAGGTAAACCTTCAGAGAACAAAGTGATTCCGCTCTTGTCTCTGAATGTGAACCAAAGACAGTGGACGATGTTCTACTGGACGAAGGATGGATTCTTGATATGCAAGAAGAGCTAAATCAGTTTGAGAGAAGTGAAGTCTGGATGCTTGTACCCCTGCCTGAAGACAAGTCAGTCATTGGAACAAAGTGGGTCCACAGAAACAAGCTTGATGAAGATGGTAAGGTTGTGAGAAACAAGGCAATACTTGTTCCTCAAAGCTACTCTCAAGAAGAAGGTGCAGACTACACTGAAACTTTTGCACCAGTTGCTACACTAGAAGCTATAAGAATTTTAATATCGTTTGCTGCACATCATAGCTTTATGCTTTTTCAAATGGATGTTAAAAGTGCCTTCTTAAATGGCTTTATTAATGAAGAAGTATATGTCATGCAACCTCCTGGCTTTGAAAATACAAATCACCCTGAACATGTTTATAAGCTTAAGAAATCAATGTATGGACTTAAGCAAGCTCCTAGATCCTGGTACGATAGGTTAAGGTCAATTCTAATGGAAAATGGTTTTAACAGAGGAAAAGTAGACACAACTCTATTTAGAAAATCTATTAAGTCAAATTTCATTATAGTACAGATTTATGTTGATGATATCATTTTCGGTGCTACTAATGAATCTCTGTGCAAGGAATTCTCTAAGTTAATGCAGAAAGAATTTGAAATGAGCATGATGGGAGAACTCAAATTCTTCCTTGGACTTCAAGTTAAACAGTCTATGGACGATGTGTACATCCATCAGACTAAATGTACAAAAGAACTTCTAAAAAGGTTTAAGATGAATGATTGCAAACCAATGAATATTCCAATGCATCCCACTTCAATACTGAAGAAAGATGATAAAGAGAAAAATGTAGATCAAAAGGTATATAGAGGTATGATAGGATCTCTTTTATATCTGACTGCGTCTAGGCCTGATATAATGTTCAGTGTTTGCTTATGTGCTTGTTTTCAATCCAATCCTAGAGAGTCTCATCTCTCGGCAGTTAAGAGAATATTTAGATATTTAAAAGGTACTACTAATCTGGGCTTGTGCTTTAAGAAAAGTGATGATTATAGATTAGTTGGTTTTTGTGATGCTGACTATGCTGGAGATAGAATTGAAAGAAAAAGCACCAATGGAGGATGTCACTTCATTGGAGCTAACCTAGTATCATGGTCAAGCAAAAGGCAAAGTACCATTGCTATATCAACTACTGAAGCAGAATACATATTAGCTGCAAGCTGCTGCTCTCAACTTCTATGGATCAAACATCAATTGGAGGACTACAATGTATTTTTAAGTAGTATTCCACTTATGTGTGATACTATTGTTGCAATCAATTTATCTAAGAATCCAATATTGCATTTTAGAGCTAAGCACATAGAGACTAAACATCATTTTATTAGGGATTATGTACAAAAAGGTGTGATCGACATTCAATTTGTAGATACTGACCATCAATGGGCAGACATCTTTACTAAACCTCTTGCAGATGACAGACTTATCTTTATAAGAAAGCATTTGAATATGTTGTATGTAGATTGAGCTAGTATATTTATTATTAATTCGGTCATCCATTGCATGTCTTCTCTGCACGTCCACTAGTCATGACGTCCAGAGCAAGTAAAATTTACGCATCCACTGCCTATGTCTTTATACATCCACTCTTAGTCTTGTGTGGACTCGTCTATGCACACATTTATTGCTTATATTAATTTGTTCTTGAACACATTTATATAAAACTCTTCTCTTTCCTTGCTGAGTCAGCTACCCTCATCAATCCCATCAAGACCGTTTTATGGTCCCAAGTTACCAACACCGTTTTATCATAATGACATGTCATATCAAAAGTTTTTTTTAAAAAAAACCTTTTGATATTCAAAATTCCTTAAAAAATAATCTTTTCCATCTGAGAAAGACTTTACGCTTTCATAATCTCTCGAGTTATCTCTCTCTTTACCTCTCTCTGCTCTCCAAACCCTAAGCTCGTTGATCATCTACAATGGCATCTTCAATCTTCAACATGGACAAACTCAACTTAGCTATAGAGCATCATTTCAACCTTAGTGTGCTAAAAGACTACAATCTTGACATAAGCAAATATGTCAATGCAACTGGCTGGGAAGGACTCTTCACGGAGAAAGTATCTGTTTTCCCAAATCTTGTCAGGGATTTTTGGAGAAATATCCAACTGACAGAAACTGACTTCTACTCAATTGTATTAAGAAAGAAGATTACAGTCTCAGAAAAGACTATTGCTGAAGCAATCTTTTGTGCTCAGGAAGGTCTCGTTTTCACTGAGTCTTGGGAATAAGACTTGGGCAGCTCTTAAACTATAGAAGTCTGTCTCATGAAGGAGGACACGGTCAGGACTCACTCGTGGAAGGCTGTTGAAATGAAGGATATCGTTTGTATCCTTCACCAGCTTCTCAACAAAGTGGTGCTTCACAAGGTTGGATCAAAGGACAACCTCTCATCTATTCACAAATTGTCTCTGCCATCTTCTCACAGAGACAAGAATCAATCTTCCAAGAATCCTTTATGGAAGATTTAGAGATGCAATGATGAACAAGAAAAGACTCTATGAACTTCCTTTCTGTCGAAGATTTTCTAGGCTCAAGGAATATATGAGCTTCTTGCTGCCAAGACTCCTAAGGAGCAAGCGAGGTTACTGACTGATAAACCAATGTCTGCTGCAGACTTTGGAAAGATGAACATAGCCAACATGAACCTCAGTACGTATGCTGCTACTGCAATGGCTAAGACTGAGGAATTAATGGTGGCTAAAGAAGAGATGATTGAACAGACTAATGTTGAAGTCCTGGGGGTTAGAAGGGTAACCAGGCAAAAGACAACTGCTACAAGAAAGCCTGCCCCCAAAAGACCAGCAAGTGGGATTGCTTTCAGGGAGCCTTCTGATGGCCCTGCTGTAAAGAGGCCAAGGAAGATTATCCTCTCTCATAATGAAGATGAGGAAGCTGATGAGGATATCATTCCTATCAGCTCTATCCTAAAGAAGCAGAAGACCTCTGTTGCTGGTGCTGAGGTCGTTGTGCCTGATCCTTCAATTGTACCAACAAAACCAAGGAGACAACCAGCAAGAAAAGCTAGGTCAACTAAAACTCCTAAGGTAACTATCTCTGCTAATGATCCTGTTCAATTAGCAGTAGATGACCTTGTATCTAGTTTAGAAGCTAGGATATATGATATACCTATCCCTTCTTCAAATGACGTATATATTCCCACACCTCTCTCACCCCAACCAACACAAACAACCACCTCACAAGCCGATGATCCCTGGTTAAATCAACCAGATGAAGGCATTTCCCCTGGTGCACCTTTCCCCAAACCTCTGAGAACCCTATTTTCTCCCCTCATCCCAACTTTCGTCCTTTACAATGGCAAATCTGATGATTGGGCCAAAGTAAATAGAGAATGGAAAATTCTGTTTCACTCTCACCAATCTGAACCAGAACTCATCCTCAACAGATGGTATCCTCTACCTAAATATGAGGAAGAAGTTAGTCAATATGTTGAATCCCTCTACCTACCTCACCCAGAGTGTCAATTAATCAAAATCATACCTTCTCAAATGCACAATAATTTAGGGCCTTTAGTCACCCACCTACCCTTAGCCAAATCCCCAAAAAAAAAGAAAATTTACCCAAACCTTGATGGAGTTGAGAGACACATTATACCCGTCTAGGAGACTGACCCCAAGAGGAAGAATCTTCCTACTATTCCTGAGAAGAGAGCTAGATCATCTAAGCATGTCCCCATGATCATCCCAAAGCATGTCCCCATGATCATCCCAAGGGACACAAAATGGATGTCCTTTGAGCATCCCAGAATCTATGGGAGGGTTGTTGATTTGTTTATGGATCAACTCTGCTATGATATGCTAAAATGGGAGTTCAGCCAACTCCAAGCCGATAGAGTTGCAAATTTTGTTCCTCCATCCAGGCTGAGGCATAAGGAAGCAACCGGGATTGGAATCAAGCCTTACAGGATCTGTCCGAGATTGCCAATGCTGGATCTTAACAAGGACAAGGACTTGAAGAACAGAAGGTTCAAGGGAGTGATGCTTGAAGCTGAGTCAGCATTGCTTGACCTTGATCAAGAGACTTTTGATTACTCAATGTTGGATTTCCTTCAAAATAATGAATCCATTGAGTTAATCGATGAGCACGAACCTGCTGACTTTTGGAAGTCACACTTAATTCACTGCACCAAAGAGGCATCTTCCTTTGGGTTATCTGAAGAAGATAAGGAAGATATTCGCAAGGTCAGAGGAAAGTGTGGACTCTCACACTTTAGGTACATGATATATAAAGACCTCTAGGGACTTCCAATCAATAGCAGAAATGTGGAGTTTGTCTATCCTGTTAGATGGGCAAAAGAAATCATAGTAAAACCCAAACCTACTCCAAAGCCTATCTCAAATGACCTTGTTGCTGAAGCAAATGGACAAATTGTCATTGCTAATAATTTGGAAGACATTACTGAATCCTGTCACCAACAAAGCTCATCAGAAAGACAATCTTCTCAACCTCTGGCAATAATTGTAATGCACCTTGAAGATCAGTCAAGAACTCTAAGCACTCTTCAAGAATCTGCAGAAAGCTCAAAGACTCTGCCATCAAATATTGAAGAATTTCTTGGAAAGCTAGTTGATGAAAAGGTTGGCAAATTAGTAGATGAAAAGGTTGACAAGATAGCTGAGAAGATCAAGGTGGATGTTCATCAGCAGGTTCAAACCTCAATGGCTCCAACCTTAGAGGTTGTGAATAAAATGCTTGAATTTCTTATGGATTTCAAGAAGAGTCAAACTCAGAATCCTCCTCCACCACCTCCATCTACTTAGCCTTCATTTTTTTTTCCCTTCTTTTGTACTGACAATGATGGTCCTCTCCTTTTTACCTTTTTGGCTAATGACAAAAAAGGGGAGAAAGGAAAAGAAAGAGAATTATATATATAAAGTCTTTTGTTGAAAAGCTCTTATGTGTTTGCATTTGGACATTCTCTTCTACTTGATAAATTGACCTGCTTTGCTTATGTTTAAATTATTTGCTTTAATATATGCTGCTCTGAAACTTGTGTTTATATAGATTCTAAGAATGATAAGTGTTTGTACCTGTCTGTTAGTTTATAAGTCTGCTTAAGAATTTGAATGCTTTGTCTTAGGGGGAGACCTGCAAGCTCTCTTAGACTTTGCTTTTCAAATTTAATTAGTTTTGTCATCATCAAAAAGGGGGAGATTATTGGAACCAAAGTGGTTTTGGATTTAATAATCTCTAAGTTTTGATTCTAACAAAAGGACTAAATTTGCTTGGCAAGGTATTAGTTGAGATCTAACTAGTGCTTTCAGTTATGCAGGAACGCTTTTATAAGTAAAATAAACTTGGGATAAGTTTCAATTGAAAAATACACGTCCACCCCTATAGATGAGCTGCTCAAGAACTGGAGTAAATTTACCTTGGTGTTTTCTTTAGTAGATGAGGCTATAAATGAATACCTAAATAAAATGTTAGGTACAGCAAGTCCAAAGACTTGAAAATAAGCGTGTCCATCTTGCCACGTCAGCAGACGAGTGATATCCTTGAAACTCAAGTATACATCCTTAGTGCCTAACTAAAATTCAGTAGAAGTCCATAGTTCCACGTCATTGGACGGAGTTTCTCTAAGGACTTAGCAAGTCCAGAGACTTGTGTGGACGAGCGCTTCTACCACACTAGTGGACGAGCAGAATACAATCTTGTGTAGATACGGTCTTAAAAATAAGTAAACGGTTCTATATGTTTTATATCTTTACTACTTTGAATATGATTTAATGCAATCTGGTCCACGATGAATTTATTTCAAATGATTGATATTTATTTCAAATGAATATTTGTTCTTCCCATTTGTTTTTATCCGATTAATGTCTTGTTTACTTTGAGAAAGTTCATGGTACTATCAAGAAAATACAAAAAGCAAAAAGTACAATTGGAATTGCAAAACGTTCTGTACGATGACATCTTTATTGCTGAACAAAACCTGGGTTATACATAAAGGAGGAAAGAAAGTTTTTAAGGTACAATTGCTCAGAACAGTGAGCCTCCATTTTGTGATTTTCTGATAACCAAGGATGCTTTTCAACATGGCCAAAATCAAGCTATCGGTCTCAACGGATATCATGCATTTAATTCTATCTCTAAACAGGATTATTCAAAGTAACCGTTGAAGAATTACAAGAGAAGAAAAAGGTCACTATAAATTGAAGACTTCAGTTACTGAAGATAGAACTCTTGCCTGCACAATCTTGCTAGAAAAAGCTTCTGCCATTTGATCAATTACAAGATATTCAAAGCTCATATTCTTGTTGTAAAGAAAAAGTCTGTAATTCTCAAGGTTGAATATTTGTAAAAATATTCAGTAGTAGATCTTAAACCTTCATACCCTCACATATAGTGAGTTAGAAAGATCTTAGAAAAATTTGTGATAGAGTTAGAGCTTGAAGAGGCTTGGCAAGAAAGCAATACTTGTAGCCTGGAGAGGTGAAGAATACTTGTTGTAGAAACTATTTGGAAATAGTGGAGAAAATCCTTCAAGTAGAAGGTACTCGATGTAGCTCTTGGTTGGAAAAGAGTGAAACAGGATAAAATACCTGAGTGAATTTTCTATCCCTTATCTTTTACAGTTTTATTTATCTTTACTAACCGTGGGATTTGATTTTGGTTTTGTTAATCTTTTAAAAAAAGGATTTATGTGTGCTTAATCTCTTTATCTTCTGCTTGTCAAAAAGTTGTTCAAAAAGGGTTTTTGTAAAAATAATTAACAAACACAATTCAACCCCCCTTCTTGTGTTTGCTTGTGCCAACTTCACATGCGTGTCCCGCATAACACATCGACGAGTCATGGAGTAGTCATTTTAAAAGGCACAAACATTTTACCTAAATTAAGTATTATTTAAGCTTTGTAAAAAAAATTATATTAATTTAAGTTTTATATGACATCAAAAGCTAAAAGTTGTAACCAAAAAAAAGGTAAAGGTGAATTTTACACTACCATAAAGCAGCAGTGAATGACACATATTTCTAACCACAATCAAATTCTAAATAAATAAAAAACAGAAATAAATCAAAACCAACATTTAATTACACTCCAAACCACAAATAGATAACAATGTACTAAATTGATCCAACATAACAGCCTGACATACTTAACAATTTACAACTTAACAATACAATACACCTAATTACACTCCAACAAAATTGTCCAACACACTTAAAAAAAATTGATCCAACATAACAGTCCAACACATTTTATCATTGTCCTAACAATTTACAACATCCTAATTAACAACCATTCATTCAAAATTTAATTAATAAACAAAAATAATTAAAAATTAAATTGGAAACTCACCTGAAACAACCGCACCGGTGGCTGGTGCTCCAAACAGGTGGTGGTTCTCTAGAGAAGACAAAGATTGAATTACTAGCTATAATGCACAAACAGAGAGAAGAGAGTTGGAGGATAAGGTGGCTTACCTGAACGTGGTGGCGTGCGACGGCGCAGGAGGCGGTACACGCGGTGGTTTTTGGTGGCGGTCGGGCGGCGGTCTTTGGCGGCAGTTGCACGACGGTCTCTGGCTATTGGCGGCTAGGATGAGGGCGGTGGTGGAGAAGAAAGAAGGAAAAGATAAAGGGAAGTGAAGGAGAAAGGAAGAAGAAGATAAAGGGGGAAGGAATGGTGGCTCAAGGTAGGGGGCGGCTGGCTGGAGGGGAGACGGAGGGGTGGGTGGTCGTCGGTGAGGAGAGAGAGAAGAGACTTGGGAGGACGAAAATGGAATGAAATGAGAGGGGGGGGGGGGGACCGGTTTATTAAACATGAAAGAGGTTACCCACGGCGACGAATTCAAATTACCGACGGCGGGATCCTTGTTTCCGACGGATCCGTCTGTCGGTAAATGTCCCAGATCTGACCGGCCTACTACCGACGGAAATTTCCGTCGGTACCTTGTTTCCCGCCCAAATTTTGAGATGCCTTTCCAATGGAATATTCCTGCGGTAAATTACCGGAGGAAATTTCCGTCGGTACCCTCTTTCCCGCCCAAATATCGAGATGCATTTCCGACGGAATATTCCGTCGGTAAATTACCGACGACAATTTCTTTTACCGACGGAAATTTCCGTCGATAAACCCTTTTTCGAGTCGCCGTTCCAACGGAAAATTCCTTCTGTAATTTACCGACGGAATATTCCGTTGGTAACCTTTCCCGCCACATTTTCGTGCCAATTTACCCACGGACGTACCGGCGGAATGCTCGTCGCTAACATTCCAACGACATTTCCGTCGGGAAAGTCCTTGTTTTTTGCAATTCCGGATTTCCGACGGAGTTTTCTGTCGGTAATGATAAAATTTCCGTCGTAAAAAAGTCCATCGGTAAATGACCGTCGGTAAATCCATGTTTTCTTGTAGTGAATCCTTCAAACTTTTCAACAAAGTCAAAACCTACCTGTTCAACTTCCTCCAGCTCCACCAAATCCAAACCCTCCACCTCCACCCTCTTCTTAGTCTTTTCTTTTTCTTTTCTTAATACTGACAATGATGACCCACTCCTTTTACCTTTTTGTCTGATGACAGAAAAGGGGGAGAAAGAGAATCAATTAAATTTTTTTAAAATGTCCGTTTTTTAAAAGTATATGTTTGTTTGCATATGCATGATTTTACTTGTTTATATATGCTTTGACATATTCTATTATATGCTCTGATAAATACTACTTTCTGATTACTCTGATACTATCCTTAGTTTATATGCTCTGATACTATCTTTTGACTGATAAGGAGCTGAATTGATCTGATAAGATATATATATGATATGTGCTGCTGAGTTTATGTCTTATATTTTATTCCTGTTAAGTTTGAATGCTTTGTCTTAGGGGGAGCTTTGTAAGCTTTTTTAGACTTTGCCCACTCAAATTTAATTAGTTTTTGTCATCATCAAAAAGGGGGAGATTGTTGGAACCAAAGTGATTTGGATTAATAATAATCTGAGTTTTGATAATAACAAAAAGGATTAAATTTGCATGCCAAAGTTTTATTTGAGATTTAACATGCTTTATCTAGTCTTGCGGGAATGCTCAAAATATGTAAGTTATGGAAACCTTGAACAAATTTCCTTATATCTACTTGGACTTAGATTGTGAATCCATGTCCATTCATGTAGACGAGCTGCTCAATGCCACGTCATTAGACGGAGATAAAAAATAACTCACTGAAATACTGTAAGTCCATAGACTTGATTTTACCCATGAACGTGTAGATGCAGATTTTATGTAGACGAGCTCTGTTTGTTAAAAGTTTTCATATGCTCTGTCTAGCAAAGTAAATGCTACCCTGACCACAAAGAAATAATTATTGCAAATGTTTGATATTTATTTCAAACGAATGTTGTCCTTCCTATTTGTTTTATCTGTTTTAATGTCTTGTTTCTTTGTGAGAGAAACATAGTACCATTGAGGAAATACAAAAAGCAACATAGTACAATGAGAAAATGTAAAGCGCTCTGTACCCTTTCACCTTTACTGCTGGAAAAGCTGGAATTTTTACAAATGAGGAAAGACAGTTTTCAAGTTGCAATTGCTCAGAGTCGTGACCTTCCATTTTGTTCAAAAGTGATAACCAAGAGTACATTTCACAATGGCCACAATCAAGCTATTAGTCACAATGGATATTATGCATTTAATGCAATCTCTAAACGGGAATATTCAAAACAACCGTTGAAGATTTTCAAGTGAAGAAGAATGTCACTATAAATAGAAGACCTCAACCACTGAAGAACAATCTATCTTTGCGAGTTAAACTTTTGCCAATCTACAAGCTATCATTCATTTATGAGCAAAAGTCTGTAATTCTTTAGCTTGAATATTGTAGTAATATTCAACCGATCTTAAACTTTCATATCCTCACACATAGTGAGTTAGAAGATCAAAAGCAAACAATCTCTTTGTTAGAGTTAGAGCCTAAAGAGGCTTGGTAAGAAAGGAATACTTGTAGCATGGAGAGGTGTTAAATACTTGGTGTAATCTATTTGGATAAATAGTAGAGTAAATCCTTCAAGTCGAAGGGACTGAACGTAGCTCTTGGTTGGAAGAGAGTGAACCAGGATAAAACACTTGCGTGAATCTTCTAATCCTTAAACTCTTATAGTTTTATTTGTTTATACTGACGGTAGGGATTTGAACTTGATTTTGTTAAGCTTTTAAAAGACATTTTTCTGTATGTGCATCTGTCTTATATTCTTTGTGTGACAAAATAAGTTTTGAAAAATTTTGTTTCCTAAAATTATTAATAAACACAATTCAACCCCTTCTTGTGTTTGCTTGTATCATCTTCAGAAGCTGGCTGATTGGTATGTCGAAAGAATTGCTAAGGGCCTGCGCAAAAGTGCGTCGTTGAATACATTGATTCAATGGTGAAGAGGGTAAAGGGGTGGAGAAGAAAGGGTAGTGAGAAACTCCCAAGGACAAATTTGCTTACGAGGCTCCATGATTGAATCAGAGAACAGGCATCTTCAAGAACCGTGAGAACACGTTCTTGGAGAAAGGTTCAGAAAAAAAAGTTGGACCATATTGTTCACTCAATAAAGTACTATTAAAGAGGATACCTTTAGTTAACAGTGTTTTAGAAACGTTGTATTTGATTATTCCTTTTAATAACGTCAAGATAGATCAAAAGCACTATTAAATATTTTAAAAAAAAATTGCACTGTTAAAAGTCATTTTTGGCGTAATGTTAATATCATTCAAATTAACATTCGTTGCTCCACTCATCCCGTGAAGTAATCAATGAATTCAATTTTCTTCTTCAATCAGGTGCCAAGAAAATCATATTCAGGTTCAAATGGAGCAACTAATTTAAGGGTTAGTCTTCAATACAGACTTTGATGGTTAAGAAGAAAAATAACATAAATGCCTCAACCATCTCTAAAGTCTAAACATGCATGTTGGTCACCAAGTCTTAGAAAGATATCAAAGTAAGTACCAAATACTTCTTGGTGAAGGTTACGATGCACCACACATAAAATGGTACAATGGTGCGCCACCTAGATGACAAAATCTAATTGGTTCAGAAAGCCACTTGGATAAATTTGACTTTTCAACTTAAATCTTCTGGTCAAAGAGTATTGGATCTTTAGTATTTGTAAAAAATGATACTGTATTTTTGTATTTGTATTAATACCCCTTATTTTATAAATTATTTTATATGAAAAATTTTAAAATAAAAAATATGCAGCATCCTCAACTCCGCACCACCGGCCGCTCTCCTCCGCCTCCGACAGTCAGCGGCCACGCCACCATGCCGCTCACCATGACAAACCAAACCCAAATCAGATCTGAGCAACACCGATCTGAGGTCCGAAGTCGTGGTGGCGGTTGGATGGCAAACCTGGTCGTGACGCAACAGAATGAAGCGTGCGGCGGAGCTAAACGCGTCTGATGGCCAGATCTAGGAAGAGTCTCGACAGTGTGGCTGGACACAGGAGGTGGCTCACGGTGTTGGGGTCTTGTTGGCTCACGACGGAAGGTGGGAGATCGACAGTTCTGCTTAACGGATGGGCGTCCGACGCGCACCTCGTCTTCTTCGCCGCCTCCCTCGAGGAGCAGAGTATTATGGTAAAGAATTAGTTAAGAGTTAGTTGGCCTAGCTGTAATTAGTTATTCTAATTATGTTAGTTAGTTTGGTTAGCTTGTTGTTATATATATTCTGTACTGTGTTAGTTTTTAATTCAATTCATTCACTCATTTGAGTTTGATCAACAATATGAGTTCTCTGATTCTGTAATCTAACATGGTATCAGTTGTTTCCCTTTCAGCTTCCGCATCACATTTCTTTCTTCCTCTTTGATCCTCTCTTCTGAAACCCTAAATCTCTTTCTTTCTTCTACGCCATGGAAGAACAGAATCCTCTTTTCATCCATTCCTCAGACCTACCTGGTTTGGTTCTTGTTTCACAGCCTCTTGATGGTAGTAATTACCTCACTTGGCGTCGTTCCATGATTCTTGCCCTCGATGGGAAGAACAAATTGGGATTCGTCGATGGCTCTGTTCCTCGACCTCCACCTGAAGAACCTCAGAATTTTCGTCTATGGAAACGCAATGACAACATAATTGCTTATTGGATTCTCAATTCAGTCACCAAAGAAATCAGCACTAGTATGATTTACTCCACATCCTCTGTAGAGATTTGGAAGGATCTTGAGAATCGTTTTGTTCAGAAAAATGGACCGAGAATTTTTCAATTGAAAAAGGCTCTTCTCCATTGTACTCAAGATTCAAGCACTGTCAGTGCTTATTTCACCAAATTCAAGAGTCTATGGGAAGAACTAGGTGAATACAGACCCATCCACAATTGTCATTGTGGAGGTGTTCAGCCTCTAATTGATTTCCTTCAAGATGAATTTGTCATGAATTTTCTCATGGGACTTAATAAGTCATTCTCTCATGCTCGTGGTCAGATCCTTATGATGGATCCAATTCCTCCAATTACTCAAGTTTTCTCAATACTTGTTCAAGATGAAACTCAAAGGGAAGTTGGTTTGCAACTTGCACCTCCTTCTGAAGTTGCTTATGCTGTTCAATCATCTTCTCAGAACAAGGGTAAAAATCAGAAGAAAGGTAGGCCTATTTGTGCTCATTGTGGGATCACAGGACAAACAAAGGATAAATGCTTCAGACTTCATGGTTATCCTCATGGCCACAAGAAGCATCAAGCCACCACTTCTGTAAATCAAGTAATGGATACTGATGATTCAAACTGGTTTCCACAGCAATGTCAGCAAATTCTTGCTAAGCTTCAGACACAGCTAGCAAGGGTTCCCATGTCCAATGGTCAAGATCAAATTGATCCTTTTGTAGGTAATATGCCCATAGGTATCACACTTTCCATTTTATAGTCCTTTTTCAAGAATTCAAATTGTTGGATACTTGATTCTGGTGCCACTTCACATATAACATGTCACTCCGAAGACTTTCTTGATTTCCATTATGTCACCAATAAATTTGTTACCTTACCAAATCAGTCTTTAGTTTCAGTTTTAGGTATTGGTTCCGTGCAACTCAATCCTTTATTGATTTTGCAAAATGTTCTTTACATACCTTCTTTTCATGTAAACCTTCTTTCTATTAGTAGTTTACTTTGTTATAATGATGCTTCAGTCATTTTTAACAAATCTTTATTCGAAATCCAGGTTGCACAGCACTAGAGGACGATTGGCAAGGGTGAGCTTCACCAAGGCCTTTATGTTCTTCAGCCACAAAATCAATCTCAGCACAACAACAAAGTTTTTGTTAAGAATTTTGTTTTTTATGTCAATAATACAAATTCTCCACCTGTATGTAGCTTTACACATAATTCTAGGTCCCTTGATCATGCCATATGGCATGCAAGGCTAGGACATGTCTCAGAAAAAGTTTTAAGACTGTTTAGCAATAAAATTGATCTGCCTTTACCTAATACTTCTTGCAGTGATGGCATGATTTGTCCTTTGTCTAAGTTTAGACGCCTTTCTTTTGTTTCTAATAACAATTACTCTGCACAAGCATTTGATCTTGTTCATGTGGACATATGGGGTCCTTATCATCATCCCACCTATGATGGTAAGAGATTTTTTTTTACTATTGTGGATGATTGTACTAGATTTACATGGCTTTATTTGATACAACACAAATCTGAGGCTCCTTCCATCATTTAGAGATTCTTTAGCTATGTCAAGACTAATTTTGACAGGCCAATCAAGATACTCAGGTCTGACAATGCTAAGGAACTCCAATTGACTACTTTTTTGCAAGATCAAGGCACCCTGCATCAATTCAGTTGTCCTTATCGCCCAGAGCAGAATTATGTGGTTGAAAGGAAACATCAGCATCTATTGAATGTGGCCAGATCCTTGATGTTTCAATCCAAGGTTCCAATCCACTTCTGGGGTGAGTGTGCCCGCTTCTTGCCACTTTCTTGATCAATCGGGTTCCTTCTCCCTCCTTGAAGAATGCTTCTCCTTATGAACTGCTCTATGGCAAACTGCCTAATTACAATGCATTCCGAGTGTTTGGATGCCTTTGCTATGCTGCTGTTCCAATTCATCAGAGAAACAAGTTTTCTCCTAGATCCTTCCCTGCTGTTTTTATGGGATACCCACCTGGTTATAAAGGTTACAGAGTTTATGACCTTTCTACAAAAAACTTTGTCATCTCTAGAGATGTTACATTCTTTGAAAAACAATTTCCTTTTTTGAGACAACCTCTTTTGACACAACACCAGACCCTTTCCAATCCACTGTATTGCCAAAACCTCTTCATGAAGTAATTCCTAATCCTATAAACCCATTACCCATCCAACCTGAACCTGACTATATACCATAAACACCAAACAATGATCCTCCACCTGATACACCTGAACCTGAACCTGATCCTCCTCACCATTTGCCCAATCCTAACCCTGTTGTACCTGCATCCATTCCAACTCGCAGGTCAACGAGGACACACAACCCTCCCACATACCTTCAGGACTATGTCCATAATTTGGTTTATCCCATACAGCAGCATATCTCCTATGCCAACCTATCTTCTCATTACCATTCCTTTATTGCTAATGTGGATTCTCACTATGAACCACAATATTATCATCAGGCTGTTCGTTTTCCACAGTGGAGGGCAGCTATGGCAGATGAAATTAAAGCCTTAGAAGCCAATCATACATGGTCTGTGGTTCCTCTACCTCCTGGAAAACAAACCGTCGAATGTAGATGGATTTTCAAGACCAAATATAACTAGGATGGCTCTGTTGAAAGGCATAAAACCCGTTTGGTAGCTAGAGGTTTCACTCAGCAAATGGGAATTGACTTCATGGACACATTCTCTCTAGTGGCAAAGTTAACCACTGTGAGAGTTCTTCTTGCTGTTGCAGCTCAAAGGAAATGGCATTTATCTCAACTTGACATCAATAATGCCTTCCTCAATGGTGATTTATTTGAGGAAGTGTACATGGATCTACCTTTGGGTTATTCAAAAAAGAAGGAGCATGCAGTGTGCAAATTGCACAGATCCTTGTATGGCTTGAGACAAGCCTCGAGACAATGGTTCCAAAAATTCTCCTCTGCAATTCAGAAACTTGGATTTCAACAATCCACAGCAGATTACTCTTTATTTTTCCAAGGATCAGGTGATCAACTTCTTCTTTTGTTGGTTTATGTCGATGATATTATCATTGCTGGCCCCAATCAATCATTAATCAATCAAGCCATCAAAGGTCTGCAGCAACAATTTAAGTTGAAGGTACTTGGCAATTTGAAATACTTTCTAGGCCTGGAAATTGCCACTTCATCCAAAGGGATTCACCTTAGCCAAAGAAAGTATATTCTGGAACTCCTTGAAGATACAGGCTTCATAAATTCCAAACCTGCCAACATACCCATGGAAGCCAATCTGCAGTTAAATGACACAGATGGTGAGCCACTCAGTGATGTTTCTCAGTATAGAAGGCTACTTGGTAGGCTAATGTACCTGACCATATCCAGACCAGATATCATCTTTGCTGTTAACAAGTTAAGTCAGTTCATGTCCAAGCCTCGAACACCCCATTTAAAGGCTCTCCATCATGTTCTACAGTACTTAAAGACCTCTCCAGGACAAGGAATTTTTTTCTCTTCTATCTCCAATACCACCCTGGCAGCATATGTTGATTCAGATTGGGGGAGTTGTAGTGTGACTAGAAAATCAACCACTGGTTTTTGTGTATACTTAGGCTCATCCTTGGTTTCCTGGAAATCTAAAAAACAACCCACAGTTGCTAGATCCTCTGCAGAAGCAGAGTACAGAGCTCTTGCATCTCTTACAAGTGAACTTTTGTGGCTGCAACAATTGTTGAGATGTTTTCAGATTAGCATCCCTTCAATCATGGTCATGTGTGATAACAAGTCTGCTATTCAAATGGCAGCTAATCCAACTTCAAATGAGAAATCAAAACATATAGACATTGACTGCCATTTCATAAGACAGCATGTCAATTCAGGCTTCATCAAGTTGGTTTATCTTCCAACTCAGCAACAATTAGCTGATATGTTTACCAAAGCTCTCCCTTTTTGTAAATTTTCAGTTTTGATGTCCAAGTTAGGTGCTTTAGATATCTATGCTCCAAACTTGAGGGGGAGTATTATGGTAAAGAGTTAGTTAAGAGTTAGTTAGCCTAGTTGTAATTAGTTATTCTAATTATGTTAGTTAGTTTGGTTAGCTTGCTGTTATATATATTATGTATTGTGTTAGTTTTTAATTCAATTCATTCACTCATTTCTGAGTTTGATCAACAATATGAGTTCTCTGATTCTGTAATCTAACACAGTGTCGCCGCTCTCCTCTGCGTCCCCCACGCCACCCGCAATGTCGTTCGCCTCCGCGACGACGCCGTTTCCCTCTGTTTCGCTGTCTCCGGTATCCTCCACAAGCTCAAGAATATAGAAATCTGTGTAGTATTCTCATGATTTGGAATATAGAAATCTGAAATTGCTTTGAAGGTGGTTTCGTTTTCAATGGAAATTGGGAATTAGGGTTCTACAGCAAAGATGGAGAACGACGACGGGCGGAGCTAGAGGTGCGGCCTGCTGTTCTGTTAAAAAAATTAAAAATATAGTTTTTTAATTAAAAAATAAATTGTACTTTATGGAAATACAAACAATGCAACAACCTCGGGGTAAAAATAGTAAAATACAACTTTGACTACCACTCATGTTGAAAAGTCATACGGCACTTGTTAATACATACGGCAAACTCGATCATTGGTGGACATCAAGACAGCTGGGTGGTGTATCATTGCTCCACTTTGGAGGTGGTGCACCATAGATGCCTCCTACTTATTTATAGTTAGCTAGAAACTATACTCCTTAGACCTCGATCACTACATCATGTCTTCCTTAATTTAGGAGTAGTTATGTTCTTCATTAATCTAGTATCTTGTGTCCATGGTGAAGTTGTGGGGCATCCCCATTATAAATTTTTGGAAAGTTTCAATTAGGAAAACTGTAAAAAAATGCACTTAGAACGTGGAAGGCAATCACCCACATATGCAACATCCATAAGGATCCTCCTAATTATCTCTCTTATATGCACATGAACAAAGTTCACACCTAGTCAAGTTCCATATTTGTCTGTTTTCACCGCCTGAGGCTTCTCATTGGGCTTCAAACTAACCAGGCTATATATTCTCATTACCATATCACAACAAGCCCATCATGCAAACCCGTCAGCTTAAAATTGTCACCCCAAGCTACCAAAATAAAATTGGAAATGAAAACGACTGCTATTCCACAAAATCTGCAGGGTAGTCACTTCACCGTTGACTCTATATTGGCTTCATCTTTCCGTCCATGCGTATTACGCCTCATCTCAACTTCTAGGTGCCTCTAATTCTTGCTCTTTGGAGTTCTCTGAGAGGGAGACCAAGAGAGAAGCGTCAAGAATGATCATTGCCCTTTTTAATAAAGAGTATTGTTAACTAACGCCGTAAGAATATTGGATAAAAAATAAAAAAGGTTTATTGAAAACCATCCCTTAAAAAAATTTAATGCACTCAGTACAATAATTTCGATACAAACTTGTTATATTTGGTTTCTTAAGTAATGATTTAAATTAGCATTTCCTTTTAATGAATCACACAACATGTTGCTATATGTATGCTACCTACTGGAAATATTGCTTATATCCAGAATCTGAAGCATTATAAAATTAGTAGTGAGAGCATTGCTATACATTAGGAACATCATATTGGAGTCCCACATTAGATAGTGACATGATCTGAAGAGTGCTCATAAGTAAGGGACTACTCTTATCCTACAAGCTAGCTTTTACAGTTAAGTTAGGCCCAAACCCAAATTTTAAGAATATGTATGTGTATGAAAAAATTAGGAAATATATTGGAATCACATATTGGATAGTGTTATGATCAATAATGGTTATAAGTGGGAGACAACCATTACTTCGTAAGCTAACTTCCCGAACTCAAATTTTAAGAATTTATCATATCCTATCCTAAACCTGTTGGACCACTTATAGATATTCGGTGAACTAACTAAGATTGTGTAAGACTCGACCCTCAATTCTAACAAAATCATGGACCTAATATTAGTTGGCATCGGCAAAAATCATGAACGGATAAAAAAAAAAGAACACTATTTTACAAATTACACTTCGTACAAAAGAGGATTTCCGTTAGTAGTGATCATGCATCAATCATCATGATCGGACTTCACGGACATTATTCGTGCGTTAGTAGGTAATGGACCACTGTTGACCATCTTTTTGGGGTTGTTGTATGCTATGCTTAGTAAGATATGTCGGTGTCACTGAGATATGTGGATAATAAATAGTACTAGTTTGTCAATGCCATTTTTCCTTAGAAATTTGGACGTATTTGATGGTCTCGAGCAAAATCAAGTAATTGTGAATTCGGCATGAATTTGGCAAATATTAAATGCTAAAAGAGTGATACTACTGTTGCAAAAGCGGCTAGCGAGGGTATTTCTTCTGAAAATTAAATGGACGAGTAAAAGTGTACGATGAAGAAAGAATCGAAGAAATGAGAATGATAGCTACGTAAGAGTGTGGAAGCCTATGTCTAGTAGATATCAGGGCATAAAACCGCAAAAGTCTTTAAAATCAAAGTGATATACTCTGGAAAGTGATTTTTTTTTTTTTTTACGAAAATGGTTTCTATAAATGAGTTTGGATCCAAAGAAAGAAAAAAAAGAAAAATATACCTTTAAATCATTTAATAAATTGAGAAATCAGTGTATTTTAATTAATTAAGATGAATTATATTATTTTTAACTATTAAGTTATTTCTTGAATTATTTGAGAATTTTTAAATAGGTTCCTAAACTAAAAAAATTGTAATTAGGTACCCAAGCTTTTATAAAGTTTTTTATTGGACCCTTGAACTAAAAAAGTTCTAATTGGATCCTCAAACGTATATAAAATTTTCAATTGAATCCTTGGGGCAGGATTCCGTGAAGAGATCATTAAGTTTGTTGATGTGAAATATGACATGGAACACCCCCAAAAAAAATTGTATTTAGGGTTGTAAGAGATCAAAATGTTGAACCAGAAAACTGCTTCTCCTCCATATGACTAAATAGTTACTTCCTTCCCCAATCTATGTTTCACGGTTTCATATCACTTCCTCGAAATAATTTCGTCCAAAATAACTCTCTCACTTTCAACTTACTACATCTCACTTTATCTTGGTGTATCTTGTTGTGACAATGTCTCAAGGTTCATCATCCACCCAAATTACTCATAGATGACTGATATGGTTATCCAACTTAGACGAAAACAGTAATATTTCATCCAATCCAACATATCACTATCGATTTTCTTCTTTAGGGACCCCATTGAAAATTTTATATAAATTTAGGGACCCAATTATAAACTTTTATAGTTCATGGACCCAATTGAGAACTTTATAAAAGTCCGGGGATCCAATTACAAATTATTTTAATTAAGGAACCTATTTAAAAATTTACAAATAGTTTAGGGATGAGCTCAATAAATAAATAAATATATATATATATATATATATATATATATATATATATATATATATATATATATATATAAAAGCTTACGTTACTTATAAAAAAATATACATCATTAGCATAAAACTTTTTTATACTATCAAGCAATCATAAATTATAATAAGTGACTTTTAAGTTAATTAGGATAAATTCAAATATTTTTAATAATATATCAATTTATAATTAATTAACAATATGAATTTATTTTACACTAATTATGCATACTACATACTAATTAAGTCCTAAAATATATGTTCTTTTCTCAATGTGACTCGCTAACAGGATTTAACAGGAGATTAACAAGAGAAAAATTCATCAATAAATTTTGGTCGGTAAATATACAAAATTCTTGTAGCGAATATATATGTTCAATTGGTTCCAAGTATTGTTAAATTCATAGCCGCAGTACAAAATGATTGATCAGTGTGGCCGTCTTTCATGAGACAGCGATTTGGGATAATTAGCAAGTGAGTGACGATGCCTGTGATTTCCGTGACAGTGGCCGTGGCACCAACAAAGTCATAAACATCCAAAACTTTTCTCCAATGTCGAAGACAGGTAGGAGGGAGGGAGTGAGTGTCCACTGTAAAGTGTGGAACGAACTTTTGGTCTACTAACGTAACGTTGACAGTCGAGACACGAACCCAGAATACATACCAATTCTTTGTGCCCCTACGTTAGGTGGAAGGGCGACTGACCGTTTTTATGAACTAAGCGTGATTATTTTAAAGAATTTAAGAGTTAATTTGTTTATATGTAATTATATAAGAAAATATATAAACTCTTTAATTTGACCTAGGGACGACATTGAGCACTTGACTCAATGGATACCCACAAAAATTGATCACAATTGATAGGATAATTACTCGTTTAATAGATATGAGTATGAGGCGGATAATTAACTACAAAATTTAACGAGGATGTATTAGGTTAAGTGAATTAGATATTTATGATCTCCTCTTTTGATAATATAAATTTCTTATCATATTTCCAAGCAACCACAAATTATATATATGTGTGTGTGTGTGGACATTTCTTTTATGGTTTGTCATTTGGATTTCTCCGTCTCGCCTTGATCGTTCTGCCTTCTCCACCCTCTTCAGTCGTCGTCTCGTCTTCTTCACCGTCCCGAGTTTGCGATTGTGCTGCCTCCGCCTTCTCCGTCCCACTAGTGGAAAATATACATTAGACGGGAAAGATTTACACCAGTTAACCAAAAGCTAGACGTTAAAAAGGAGGTGGTGACAGTTTTGTAAATATCAGACTTCATTAATTCAATTTTAACGCCAATTGTTGTAAGGACTGACGTTAAAAGTGAGTCACTTAACTTTTAACTTCTGTTCTTTCATCAACAGACGTTAAATGTTATTTTAATAAAAAAAATTTAGCTAGTATACGTACCCTTCTGCATTGCCTTCTTCAAAGTTTCAGTTTCACCTGCTTTGATGTTTTGTGTTTCTGTTTTGAAAACTAAAATATATGTGCGAAGTAAAAATGCTATAAGTTGAATCAATAACCCAAACCGGATCTCATTCATGGAGTGTATCAATAATACAATTACAAGATACATTCAAAATTTTAAAATCCTATAAAAAGTTACATTGAAAGGGTTTAAAATCCTAAACATTTGTTGAGGCTTCGTTCCCTTCATGGGTGAGCAAGAGAGGAGAGTCGAGCGACTGAGTCTTCCAAAGTCACTGAGCAAGGGTGCACTTGATCTGTTCCAGCAATGGTCTTGGAACAGTCACTTGCTTCCAAAGCTGAGGTTTTGGAGCTGTAGCTGCCGATTCTCCGGAAGGATGATAAGGTGAGCAACTCACATTATGTGATTTACACAACCTTATCACCCATGTTATGTGATTTACACAACCTCAGAAGTTGTTTGACCATTAAGACAAAGATCTTTGAGTCTAGGAATAGGAAGAAAGAGTGATGAAGTTAATCTCCATGGCAGAGCCATATTGTGAAGCAGAAAAATAAAAGGAAGGAAGGAAGCTATTTATAGGAGCAGGGGATGAAGTTACTAGGCGTCGTAAGTTGCTAAAAAATTAAGTTGATCATTAAGAGCATTAGGTTCCAAGGCGCATTGGGAGTTGGCAGTCATATATTATAAACGTGCATAATAGAAAACGCACGAAGGAATAGGAAGAAATAGACCTTTAAGTCTAGGTATAGGAAGAAATAACAAAAGTCTCAGAGCCATATTGTGAAGGAATAGAAAATGCATGGGTAAGTGGCAGAGTAGTCATGATTAGTAGCACAGTAGTCAAAGGAATTAATTTTTTTAACGTCAGTTGTTTAATACAACTAACGTTAAACAATGACTTTTAACGTCAGTTGCTTAAGAGAACTGACGTAAAATGTTGTTTTATTTTTGGTTTTTGATTATAACGTTTACACCCGCGCGTCTTCTGCACTTCCCTCTGTACGTCTCTATTCTTCTCTTTTCATCACGCTCACTCTCACTCTCAACTCTCACTCTCACTCTCACTCTGCCCTAATCGCGAACTCATCTCCACCGCAACCACCACGAGGGCTTCTTCGCCACCACCGTGAGGTACACTCTTAACCCCTAACTCTGTCTTTCCTGCTCAATATTCTTTGCAATAACTTGACATCTCTCTTTTGCCCCTTCCCGCGCACTAACTCTCCTTGTCCCTCTGCTCTCAGTAACCACATTGAACGTTTGCCACCACTCGAGCTCCCCAACACCATGCGAGCACCTATTTCTGGTGAGTCTTTAGGGCACATTTTTTTATTTTTGGTTTTGAGTGTATGTTGAAACTGTAGTCTCAGTAGTTGAAACTGGAAACTGTGAGTTTGAGTTGTTTGAAATGTCTCTATTTTTGGTTTTGAGTGTATGTTGCTCTACTGGTTGGTCTGTCACGGTCGTGATGCTCATCACGGCTAGGCCGTGATCAGTTCTTCCTGTGAGGGTCTGGTTCAGTTGGCACGTTACGGCCGTGATGGACATCACTGCCAGGCCGTGACCAGTTCTTGGCAATCTTCAAAAACTAGTTTTCAATCTCCCGTATTGTCCTTGTATTGGATATATGTTTTGTATATCTACAGAACCTATCTAGTTATGGATCGTAGCTGGATGGTTTGTAAGCACACTAGTGCTGAGTATTTGAAGGGGGTGGGAGAATTTAAAGAATTTGCTCAAAGGAATGTTCCTAATAGTAATGGAATGTTCTGTTGTCCTTGTGTCAAGTGTTTGAATACGAGGAAATGTACGGTGAAGGCTATACGTACTCATTTGATTTGTGAAGGGATTTGCTTGAGTTATACAAGATGGATATGGCATGGTGATGTGTTGTTGAGTAGTACGGCAAGTGTCTCCCAAAGTGAGGACGTTGACGTAGATATGGAGGATGATCGAGTAGAGGACATGATCCGTGATATTGGACAAGAATCTTTTCATCGAGCTCATGTGTATGATAGGTTGTGCGGTGATGCGGATAAGCCTTTATATCCAGGGTGCAATACTCATACACGGTTGTCGGCGGTGCTAAAATTGGTTTGTGTGAAGGCGAGAAATGGTTGGACCGATAAAAGCTTCACGGAATTGCTTGAAGTGTTGAAAGACTTGCTTCCGGAGGACAACACATTGCCTGACCGTAACTATGAGGCCAAGAAGGTATTGTGTCCGATGGGTATGGAGTATAAGAAGATACACGCATGCCCCAATGATTGCATATTGTACACCAGTGTTCATGAAGACAAGCACGATTGCCCCAAATGTGGGTTATCACGATACAAAGTGAAGGGTGGTGATGATGATGATGTTCTTGATGATGTGAGAAAAAATGGTCCTCCTGCGAAGGTGTTGTGGTATCTTCCAATAATTCCAAGGTTCAAGCGATTGTTTGCCAATGCGAAAGATGCGAATGAAAGAATGATGAGAGGAAACGTGGTAGAAAGGTTCGTCAACCTGCTGATTCTATGCAATGGAAGAATATTGATACTATGTTTCCGAATTTCGCCGATGAGCCAAGAAACCTAAGGCTTGGAATTGCTACGGATGGAATGAATCCTTATGGTAACATGAGTAGTATTCATAGTTCATGGCCTGTTCTTTTGATAATTTACAGCCTGCCCCCTTGGTTGTGCATGAAGCGCAAATACATGATGTTGTCTATGATGATTTCGGGCCCAAAGAAACCAGGAAATGACTTAGATGTTTATCTAAATCCCTTGATTGAAGACTTGAAAATGTTGTGGGTGGAAGGTGTTGATGTAGTTGATGGGTATTCTCATGAGACTTTCAAGCTTCGTGCCATGTTATTTTGCACCATCAACGACTTTCCAGCATACGGTAACTTGTCCGGGTACAGTGTCAAGGGGCATAAAGCATGCCCTATATGTGAAGAAGGCACATGGTACACTCAGTTGCATCATGGAAAGAAGACGGTTTACCTTGGGCATCGAAGATTTCTTAGACGTGATCACCCATATCGTAAGATGAAAAAAGCTTTTAATGGATGCCAAGAGACAGAAGAAGCTCTGGCGACCTTAATTGGAGAGCAGGTTTATCAGAGGGTAAAGGGCATCGATGTTATATTCGGCAAGTCCAAAAAGAAAGGTAAAGCTGCTGAGAAAAACATATGGAAGAAGAGGTCGATATTCTTTGATCTTCCCATCTTGGCGCAAGCTTGATGTCGATAATCTTGCATTGACGTGATGCATATGGATAAAAATGTGTGTGATAGTGTGATCGGGACGCTTCTCAACATTCAGGGCAAGACAAAGGATGGTGTCAATGCTCGTCTCGACCTCGTTGCTATGGGTATACGAGAGCAGTTAGCTCCAGTTGTTGAGGATGGTAAGCGGACTTATTTGCCGCCAACATGTCATACTTTGTCAAAAAAATAGAGACAAAGTTTCTGCGGGTGTCTTCAGGGCTTCAAAGTTTCACATGGTTACTCTTCAAATATGAAGAGGCTTGTCTCTAGTGATCTTAAATTGGTTGGCTTAAAGTCTCATGATTGTCACATCTTGATGCAACAACTTCTGCCCGTTGCTATTCGTGGTATTGCTCCAAAAAATGTGAGACATGCCATTACTCGGTTGTGCTCATTCTTCAATTCTATATGTAGCAAAGTCGTTGACCCCCGTATGTTGGATGACTTGGAAGTTGAGGCTGCTACAATCTTGTGCCAACTGGAGATGTATTTTCCTCCTTCCTTTTTCGACATAATGGTTCACTTAATTGTTCTTTTGGTGAGGGAGATTAGATTATGTTGGCCGGTTTTTCTGAGATGGATGTACCCGGTTGAGCGCTACATGAAGATCTTGAAAGGGTACGTGAAGAATCCTCATCATCCGGAAGCATCTATTGTTCAAAGGTATGTTGCAGAAGAAGCTATTGAGTTTTGTTCGGACTACCTTGATAACACGGATCCTATAGGGGTTCCTAAGCCTCGGCATGATGAGATCAGATGTCAAGGTAAGGGTACACATGGCTTAAGAATTAATAGCAAGGGTTGGGAGGAAGTGCTTCAAGCACATTTGTATGTATTGAACAACATCGATTGTGTTCAGTCTTTCTTATTTGAACAAAAAAGAAAAGTCAATCAAGAAAACCCTCGAATGAGCGAAAGGTGGTTGTTGAACAAGCATAACAAGACTTTCTTACCATGGTTCAAGGAAGAAATGCTTAAGGATGGTAGTACTGTTTCTGATGACGTAAGATGGCTAGCACATGGGCCTAGCTTCAATGTCATATGTTGGAGCGGATACGACATAAATAACTTTTCCTTTTATACAAAGATAACAAGAGTACCATGCAAAATAGTGGGGTTATGATCGTGGCCGAAGCAATGCACTTCTCTAGTGCAAAGGACACAAAACCCGTTAAAGCACCGACACCTTACTTTGGATATATTGAAGATATTTGGGTGCTCGATTACACTAAGCTTACGGTGCCGGTTTTTAAATGTAAGTGGGTTGATAGTAATGGTGGTGTACAAACCGACGAATTGGGGTTCACATTGGTAGACCTCAACAAGTTAGGTCATATAAATGAGCCTTTCATAATGGCTTCCCAAGCAAAACAAGTGTTCTACATCACCGATCCTTCTAACAAAAGGTTGTCCGTGGTTCTCCAAGTAAAAAGCATGTATAATGGTAGTGATGAAAATCAAGATTCAAATATTGATATTCCTGAGACTCCTTCTTTTTCAACAAACATGCCTCCTATAATCGAGGAGACACAGGTGGACGAGGTACATGCCACTCATGATGATCATCACGAAGGGATATTGATATAGGTAGTTTAAACTTAGTATACATTTATTTTTATTTATACTTCTATATTTATTTTGAGTTATAACCTATGTTAATAAATATATATTGTTTCTGAACAGGCATACATATGGATCAGTCGGATAACCCACATGCACGGGAGGACACTATGGGGCCTACACAAGACCCGATCGCGCCTACGCCTGATTCTAGTGTAAGTTTACATGTTATATACTATCTTTAGTCCTTATTTTTAATGAAAGTTATTATAATGTTACAACCCTCTATTTTTTTTTTGTCCATACAGACATCACAGGCTCATAGGAAAGGGGTAGAGGAGCCACGTCGTTGAAGAAACAAGAGAAGGATAGGAAAAACGGACAGAAGCTTGAGGTGTCATTCGATGCTAATCTAATATGCCCAGGGACCCCGTGCATTACTTAGATGAATAGTTTTTTTTTTTGTTAGACTTTAGAAACTAATTAATAACATGTATATATATATCCTTAGAGGGTAGTTTTGTTTTTAGACATTAGAGACTAAAATTTATATATATATATATATATATATATATATATATATATATATATATATATACTTGTAGATAATTATGTTTTTCCTATACATGGGTTTTGGTTTTAAGTCCCCCATTGTTCCTTTGTATATTTCTTTTCTGTTTGTTAATATTGAAATTTAAGGGTAGTGTTAGCAATTCTGTAATGTGTGTGATATTCTCTGTGTTACTGGGATATTTACTGAATGCAGGGATAACTGAGGGGAGTGATATTTTAAAACTGAATTTAAAAAAAAAAATTAACGTCAGTTGTATCAAACAATTGACGTTAATAGCATTTTATAAAATATACAGTACACTATTAACGTCAGTTGAAATAAACAACTGACGTTAAAATTAAAACCTTTAACGTCAGTTCTTTAACACAACTGACGTTAGTTTTAACAAAATTAACGTCAGTTATGTTAAAGAACTGACGTTAATAGTTTATTTTTAACGTTTGTTGTTTAAACAACTGACGTTAAAATATTAACTATTAACGTCAGCTGTATTTACGTCAGACAACATTCTGACGTATAAAATCAATTTTAACTGATGTAAAAAGCACTTATTGCACTAGTGGGTCTCTTCTGTCATCGTCTCGCCTCGTCTTCTTCTCTCTTCTGCCCCCTTTCTATGCCGCTCTCCGCCTCATAGGGTAAGAGGTTGTTGGGGGTAATGGGTTATGAGGATGTTAAAGGTGGAAATGTCTAGGGGTTTCTGCCATTTTTACTGGTTCATATTCTCCATTCATGGTTCAAATGTCTAGGATTTCTGTCATCTTTGCTACTATTTGTATCTTAAAAGTTTATATATCTGTTAGTGTTGAAAGGGGATGATGGCGAAGGCAGCGGAGGGGATGAGGTCGAGGAGGAAGGCGGCGAAAAGGATGAGGAAGAGGAAGGGAAGGGGTTTCTCAATCTAGTCTTCCTTTCTCTACTGAATAAGATGATTAGGGTTTAGGGGGAGATGAGGGAGATGAGGGAGAAGATTGATGAAAAGGAGAGGGAAATTTTAGGGTTGAAGAAGAAAATTGATGAGTTGGAAGAGGTTGTTGCTGGGAAGAGATCTGAGTTGAAGGAGTGGATTAAGGATGAAATTGAATTTGCAGGAGGCACTCATAGAATTCGATTGAGAGAGGAGATAAGACCGGGGAAATTCTGTTTTTTTTTAAATGAAAATTAAATAATAATAATAATGAAAAGTTAATTATTTTTTAAAAATGCAAAATTTCATGTGGCATAAAAAAAATTTAATGCCATGCTGACTTAATTGGAAGCTTCGTTAGACATGTTAGCAGTTAACGGCCGTTTTTAACGGCGGGGGATAAATGCAAATTTTCAAAAGTTAGAAGTAAACAATACATAGAAAAAAAGGCAGTGACGAAAACCAAAAATGACCTAAATTACAGGGACCAAAAAGTTCATTAAACCTACATTATATAAATATAAAGTTATTTTATCCAAAAAAAAAGCTATATACATACATATATATATATATATATATATATATATATATATATATTAGATATATGATTAGTATTATTTTAGGGATGACAATGGTGGGGACCTGGGTAGGTTAACTATAACACTCGTCCTCATACCCGCATTTAAAAAAAATATATATTTAGACCCGGATCCATACCATATGAATAGCAACTTTAATACTCATATATCCTTACCTGTTGGGTACCTAAGTACTCATACTCGTTACCCGCATTTTAATTAACAATGAAATATCTATAAATAAAAAGGCATTGATTAAAAATACCATTGTGATCACAAGGTAAAAGAGATAATAGGAAAAGAATTGCTTTCGAATTCCTTTGAACGAGTCACTCCACATAGTTTTTCATCTATGATCGGGTACGTAAAAACAAGCAAAATTAAAAAAAAATATAACTCCTTTAATAAATTCAAAAGGCAAACCATTAAAGAAATGCATGTGAAGAATAACATATATAAGAAATTGGTAAATGGTTAAAAAGACGATAAGAAACTTTGTATTGTCAAAAGAGGAGGGAATGAATATGTAATTCACTTAATCTGGATTAGTTTTTTAATTAATATATTATAGTTATATAAGTGTGCGAGTATGAGGCGGGTGTGTACTAGAATGCTCGTACATACACTCATCCCAATTAAATTTTTCATTTGGAAGGTAATTAATTCTAGTATCCATATCCATTAAGTGAGTAATTACTGGATCCATTATAAATAGAGTGAAGGCTCAAATTAGGACCTGAAAATTTTCGATGACCCATTTTTAGTTCCTGAAAAAAATAATTTAACTATTTCGTCCCCCAATTTTTTAAACGCGAGACACATTAGTTCCTCGATTTAGTTCTGACGTTTATTTACTTGCCGATGTGTCCCATTAACCATCCTACTTGGCTCGTTAGTGGTCCTGCATGACCTATGATGAATATTCTGCATGAAAATTAATGAAAAGTGAAAAAAAACTGCATAATTTTCCGGTATTTGAATTTTAAAATTATGTACGTTTTACACTTTTTATTCGTTTTTCCCAGGGGCAATTCATCATAAGTCATGCAAGACCACTAACGGGTCAAGTAGGATGGTTAATGGACATGTAAGCAAGTAAATGGACGTTAGAACTAAATCTAAGAAATAATGTATTCCGCGTTTGAAAATTTGAGGGACTAAATGACTAATTTTTTTTTAAGGACTAAAAATAGGTTCCCAAAATTTTTTAGGGACCAATTTGGGCATTCAGTTTTATAAATATTTTTTGTGGGTCCAATATCAATTGACATAGCCATATTATTTGTGGCACCAGATCCTCTCCATTTCTACTTTTCTCCATTTCTCCATTTCCTTTCATCTCCACCTAACAAGTGTCCTTAAAATATTTCAACGACCCAGATTTCATTATGTTGAAAAATCAATTTAAATTAAAAAAAAATATTGCTTTCTTCTTCTTCTTCTTCATATCCTTGGCCATTTTGTTGTGTACTGTTATTGATTTAATTTCAGTAAATAATGATGCAATATTTTATTCAAAACCTCTCACTCTCATGGTCATCTTCAGGTTGCCTGTCATTTTTGGCATAAAATAAAATGATCTTTGAAAACCTATTCTTTTGAAAACGAACTTTGATCATCTGACAACATTGATTCAAGATTAAAAAACTAGATGAGAAATATGTTCTCACAATCAAGTCGTTATATGCAACAAAAATAAATCGTGCATTCCTCATCTTCATCCATATATACCCTAAACCACCCAACTCTATTCGTACCAGATATGAAATTGGTGGGGCAGCGCGGCGGCATGTCGGTCCGACTGATGAGTGTGATTTCACCTTATATTTCCATGACATTTTACATGCATTTTCATATAGTTTAGGCTTATTTTATTTGATTATTTGTTAATTTTACCTTGGAACGAGTAAGGTGGTTTTGTGGTGCTTGTGTGCAGAAATCAAAGATCAAATTGTTCAGGATCAGTTGTGTTGAAGCTGGCATGAAGTTGGAGCTTGGAAGGCGAGGAAATGAGGCAAGCAGAGCTGATCACGGCCTAGCCGTGATGCTCATCACGGCCATGATCAAGTGAAGCTGAAAAGGAAGAATGGAAATTCAGAATCTGTCACGGCCAGGCCGTGATGCCCATCATGACCGTGACATGTCAACTGCGCCAAACCCCTTCAAGGCAGAATCTGTCACGGCCAGGCCATGATGGTGGTCACGACTGTGACAGACCAATCAGTGAAGAAACGCCCAAGGCAGAATCTATCACGGCCAGGCCGTGATGGCCATCACAACCGTGACGTGCAATCTATGGATCATTAGAAACTGAATTGATCTGGTTTTTGTATTGGATTAGTATTCAAATTGCCCAACCTTATAAATAAGACCTAGGGGCTCGAATCTGGTGGGGGCTGCTACCTTAGAGAAAAAAATCAGGATTTCTTCTTCTTATTCTCCTTCTCTTCTCTTAGATTTTTCTGTTCATGTTATTTTTAACCAAGCTTGCTACAATCATGGCAATGCTTGAGTAGTAGTCTTGTTTCTAGGAATTGGGGCTATGCCCAAGACTTGTTTATGATGATGAATTGATTTTCGATTTCTTGTTAATTTCATCTTTTGCTTCGATTTGATCCCTATCGTTTTAATTACTCGTAAATTCGGTGGCCACTTATTTGTGTGTCGTAGATACACTAAGGACGAACTTAGCGGTGAACTTAGGTATCGGATCTATAGGAATCCGACTTAGGACCTAAATCACGAGAGTTAGAAGCGGTCCTTCGAGGGTTCACGAATTGTCACAAAACTCAAGGGGCTCGATTTAAATTCAATTACCACGAGAGTATGGATTGAGTTAATTGGGCACGGTTTTTGTAACCCGAGAGGGAGCATTAACTAATTTAGGATAAATTCGCCTTCAAGTAAATTTTGGTAATTAACAAGGCAAGTAGTCAATTTAGTAACATATGCAGTTTTATGGTATCCCAATTCCTGGGAATCCCTTTGGAATTTAAAAATCCCCAATTTGAATTGCTTTCCTGTTTTGTTTAATTGCGATATTAAATTTGACTGTTACTTGATTCTTATCTCAAAAATTAAAACCTTTTCAAAATTCTTTTTATACAGTCTAGTTTTATCGATTTAATAATTAGTTGTGGTTTGAGATCACGGTCCCTGTGGGATCGATCTTTTTATTACTTGGCAACGAATCCGGTACACTTGTCGGAATCCATACATCAAGTTTTTGGCGCCGTTGCCGGGGACTGTGTTTTCTTGAATTTCAATTTAATTTTTAAATTGATTTTTCTGGACATTTTTTTTTATTTTTTTTATTTTATTACTTATTTCTTTTTCTTTTTCTAGAAGTATCTATCTCTCTACCATAGGCATTTTTCTCTTTTATGCAAAGATCCCTAAGTCTTGGAAACCTTATTGAAGCCGACCCGTGATCGAAATGACCTTTCGTAGACGTAGGAGACTACAAAGAGATAGAGAGAGGTTGATTCCCATTCCACTCATGGCGAATCTACCGGATACCAAACCACTGAAGGACTACGCAGCCCCAAATGCTAAGGGTCTGCGAACTGGGATTGCAAGGCCAAAAATTGAGGCGGAGAACTACACTATACCGCCTCGGTTAATTAGCATGATTAGGCAACATCAGTTTGGAGGATTACCCTCGGAGGACCCGACGAATCATGTGGAGACATTCTTGGAATTTACCGATGCGATAAGGATTCAAGGTGCCCCGATCGATGCTATACGCCTGAGGTTATTCCCCTCCTCTCTGACTGGAAAAGTGAAAGCTTGGTTGAAGCAAGTGCCTGCTAACACGTTGTCAACTTGGGACCAACTGGAGCAAGCATTCTTGGAGAAATTCTTCCCTCCATCCAAGACTGCTTACCTACGGACTCAGATCATTGGCTTCTTACAAAAGGACGGAGAATGCTTATCCGAAGCTTGGGATCGTTACAAGGTATTGCTGGAGTCTTGCCCATATCATGGACTCGAGAGGTGGTTGTTAGTGCATACCTTCTACAACGGATTGGATTATTCATCAAAGGTGTAACTCGACTCCGCAGCTGGTGGAGCCTTTATAAACAGACCCCTGACTGAAGCATTCAACATCATTGAGAACGTGGCCACTAACTATCACCAATGGGGTTCGGAAAGAGGTAATAACCCGAAAAAGCTTTCGTGGGGTAAGTTTGAAATGAATAATACCGATCTGATTATGTCTAAATTCGACTCACTAAACAAACGCTTTGATAAGCTTGAAAAGGCTCATGTGAGTTCAATCGGTGCTACTAATGTTGTTTATGAGATTTGTGGAATGCAGGGACATGACATAATGGAGTTCCCACATGGTATCGCTCCTGAGTCTGGCACGTCTGGGGAACAAGTGAACTCTTGTCACAATTTCTATGACACAAACCCGAAGCTACCAAATTATGCTCCCCCAAATCCCTACAACCAAAGGAAGAATAATCCTTACCTTTCCTACGGGAAATACAACAATACGTTGAACCACGAATTCCAAGAAGGGCAAGATAATAGGAAACCCGCATCGGGGTATCCTCAGGTACAAAAATATAAACTTGAGTCTCTTATGGAAAACTTTGTTGCTACTCAAACTAAGCAGAATGAAGAATTTAGGCAACAAGGTAGGGCAGTTAATGAGGCAATAAAAGAACTAACATCTAAGGTAGATAACTTAGCCATCCATAACAAGATGTTAGAGACTCAAATTTCCCTGCAAGCGGGAAATTCAATGAGGCAACCGGGCAAGTTTCCCGGACAACCTGAGGTGAACCCAAATAATGAACAATGTAAATCCGTGAGTCTAAGGAGTGGTAAGAAACTTGAGAATCCCGAGGCTAAAGGGGAGAGCGATAACGAGAGTGTAGCTGAGAAAGAGGAACCTACTGAGACACAACCCTTAGGAGAGGAAGAGCCTAGTGAAAAAGTGCCTAAGTATGTCCCTCCACCACCTTACCAGCCTCTGATACCTTTTCCTCAAAGGTTGGCTAAGGCCAAGTTAGATAAGCAATTTGGAAAATTTCTAGAGGTCCTTAAGAAATTGTACATTAATGTACCCTTCACTGAGGCATTACAACAAATGCCGACATATGCTAAATTTCTTAAGGATATCTTGTCAAATAAGAGAAAGCTAGAAGACTATGAAACAGTGGCTTTAACTAAGGAGTGCAGTGCTTTAATTCAAAATAAATTTCCTCCTAAATTGAAAGATCCAGGTAGTTTCTCTATTCCATGCTTAATTGGTAACACTAGTTTTGATAAAGCTCTTTGTGATTTGGGGGCTAGTGTTAGTCTTATGCCCCTGTCTGTTTGCAAGAAGTTGGAGATGGGTGAACTAAAACCCACAACAATCTACCTTCAATTGGCGGATCGGTCCGTCAAATTCCCAGTAGGCATCTTGGAGGATGTTCCTATTAGAGTAGGTAATTTTTTCATTCCTGCGGATTTTGTGATACTTGAAATGGAAGAGGATTCCCAAATCCCCATTATTCTTGGTAGGCCTTTCTTGGCTACCGCAGAAGCCATTATTGATGTTAAAAATAGGAAATTGACTTTAACTGTGGGTGAAGATAAAGTTGAATTTGATTTAGCTAAATCTATTAAACACCCTCCTTTTGAAGATTCTTGTTGTAGGGTTGACTTAATGCACCAAGTGGTGAAAGAAGATTCCCGTCAGGCTTGTGCTGATGACCCATTAGAGATGTGTTTGATTGGTGGAGACTTAAATGATCATGGAGGAGAAGTAAGGAGTTATGCCGCTTTCTGGAGGCTAGTCCAGAAATCTCTCCGAACAAAACAAAGAAAGAGAAACTTGAGTTGAATTTCACCAAACCTTAGCCTCATGCAATACCAAGACTAGATACCTCCCATTCATGCTTCAAATATTAAAATCAACCCACGAGATTACTCAAGCCCTGATTCCTCAGATGACAAGAGACTAAATCCACTAATAGACCCTAATTCCTTAGGTGACCTAGATTAATGAATTTGCATTAAGAGTAGGGATTACGCGATTACTAATAAACCAAACCCCATTCCTAGGTGCAAGGTTTACTAGGTGGTTAATTCCAGATCAAGAAATGATAAGAACGTCCCCATTGCAAATCAAATCTTAGAATCAAATCATGGATGATCAGACCATAACAAGCATTAAGTGTAAGAATTAAACACTAATACGAAGGCATGAACACAGATTAATCAATCATGGCAAATACATAATATTCAGTTTGGTTACATCTAATCCCAATAACAGGGATTTAGCTACTCATAGAGAAAGCCAAAACTAAAACAATAGGGACAAAGGAAAGAAGAAGGGAAAGAAGAAACTCCATTGGAAGCTTTTCCCAGTCGTCGGTCTCCTTTGATTCTAGGGTTCCAGTCCTCCTCAACCGCCAGCCTCCAAGGTCTTCCTAGGGTGAAAGTGCTCCTAGGGTAAAAGTACCTGTTTTTCTGTGTGTCTGTGATCTGGTCCAAGTCCAGAGATCTCTCTCCTTTTTTTGTCTTCTGCGCTCATATTTATAGAGAGGCCGCGCGTCACAGCCGTGACGTGTTCTGGAATGGGCGCGCTTTCAAATTTGGAGCATCACGGCCATGATGCTCATCACGGCCAGGCCGTGATCGCTTCTGTCTCCACCAATTGGTCTGTCACGGCCGTGATGGGCATCACGGCTAGGCCGTGACAGCTTCTGACTTTTGCCTTATGCTCTGCTTGATCATGGTCGTGATGGGCTCTGTTTGGCTATTTTCTTCACTTTTCAAGCTTCTCTTCATCCGAGCTCCATCATGCTTGATTTTGAGCATTTTCTCTTTAATTTCTGCAAAACAACACCACGAAACCGCCTTACCCATTCCAAGGGAAAAACTAACAAAAATCAAAGTAAATATGCCTAAACTATATGAAAATGCATGCAAAAATGTACATGAAATATGATGCCAAATCACACTATCAAATCACCCCAAGCTTATTCAATTGCTTGTCCTCAAGCAATCACTAAGGCCAGAAGATATAGACAATCAGATCACGGATAGTGAACCAAGAACCCGAGTCATAACTAATCCAAGCAACAGGAATTTTCAAATAATTCAGCAAGAGACAATCAGTTTCAAGTCCAATTAGAAGCTTAGGTTTCTTAGACTCATATTCTCACTGATTCGGGCACTCTTTCTCACCTGAAAATCACCCCAAGCTTAACATTTTACTTGGCATTCTTTCCCACCTCACTCAAGTGTCTAGGGATATATGACAATTCGCTCCATTTTCCTCAAGGAATGAATTCTACCATAGGCTTGACTATCAACCAAATATCTACTTTATTAATGAAAACAATTAAGAATCAAGAGGTCTTTTGCTTTGGTTGTAACGTGGCCATGGGATTTAACGTTAGGTGGGGAAATCAAGAAAAGGACATTTCAAAAGGGCTAAACAAAATCATCAAGCATTTCAAAACATGACACCTTCTAAAATACCTTTTTGGGTTTTGATTCATTTTTCCACCTTTCTTTTCTTTCTTTTTGTTTTATTTCTCACTTCCTTTTGTCATCCCCTTCTCTATATATATTTCTTTTTCTAATTTTTCTCTTCTTTTTTTTTTCATTTGGAGAAGGGGAGATTTTCAATCCAAGAGAAATATTTTCTGAATTTCTCATCCCATAATTTTTTCAACTACCTTTTTACCTTTTTGTGTAATACTTTAGAAGGTCTCCTATCAAGCATTATTCATCAAAATATTTCAAGGTACCAAGAAAAGTATTTTATTCTTGTAGGCTCAAAATTGGGCATCTAAGGGGTAGTATTTAGCCATTCAAAGCTCGGAAGGCCGGAAAAATACCTATTGCCTCAATCATTTTGAAAAATGTTTTCAAAAATTTTTAAGCTTCAAAATGGTTTCAAGTCAAGTTCTAGAGAAATACAATCCAAGAGGAATAACACTCTATCACAAAGAATGGGGTAGATTTAGTGAGTACCCCTTTTTGGCTCAAAATCTCACATTTAGTAGTTCAAAAATCAATGAGAAACACAAATCTACGGAACCACATGCTAATTATCAACTATCAAAAGATTATCTCAAGAATTTTTTTTTTATTTGTAGCCTTATCACAAGAATAAAAAATTGGGTTCAACAATTCACTATCTCAATTTATTTGGCACTAAGTTCTTACAATCGGATGCAAAATCTAAGCAAGGGGCAATCGAATCATGTGATCATGCAAAACTATGCCTATATGAATGCAACATGCAAAATGCACAAGTATGCAAAAGTACCCCTACCCGAAGCATAAAAATTTACATTGTCCCCAATGTAACTAATCAAGTTGGAGAGAGGAGAAAAATGGAACGAATTACCAAGGCGGTAGCGGGTGTTAGCTCACATTCCAGTCAGAAGGAATTGCATGAAAATTGGGTCACGACCGTGATGCTTATCACGGGCAGGCCGTGATGCATTTTGGTCCATAGGGGTAGCCTGTCACGGCCGTGACCTCCATCACGGCTAGGCCGTGATGCTCTCTGATCTTCAGGGTCCTCCCATCACGCCTGGGCCGTGATCCTTTCTGATCTTCAATTCTGGCTCATCACGGCCGTGACCAGTGTCACGGCTTGGGCGTGATGGTTGCTGACTTTGTTGTCTCCCTGCCCTTTTTGCTTCTCCTTCCTCTTTACCCTGAAAACACTTAACAAACTATTAATTTATGATTATTTACTCTTGATCTTCTCAAATTATTCAAGAGTGAAATTGAAAAACAAAGGGGAAAGGAAAAGAAAACTTGGGTTGCCTCCCAAGAAGCGCTTCTTTAACGTCACTAGCTTGACTCATTAAGAAGCATCCACCTGGATCCCATAGCCTGTGGTATAAGGACCAAGGGGTGCTCAAGATGTAAGATCCTCCACCCGGATCCCATGGTTTATGGAGTGGCAATTGCAGAAGCAATATGACTCCAACCTTAATTCCTCCTAGCCAATGTGTGAAAACTCCATTGACCTCTTTAACTACAATAATGAACTCGCTTTCTCTTGGGTCAAATGGAATTTTCACAAGGAGGTTTGATAGATACGTGGAAGGGACTAACTTTGCAGTGTCCACACATGCCTGTAAGCCAACATATTTATTTAATGCAGCAAAATCAGATTGCTCAGCAAGCATGGTGGAGTCCACTACCACTTCATCTTCATTTTGAACTATCCCCCAAACCAGATTTTGCTCAAATTGTGCTTCATCTGACTCTTGTACTAACTGTTTGCAAGTCTCCTCAACTTGCGTTTTGAAGTTTTGCTTCACAGTTTCGATACTGTCACAATTAGCTCTTGCCTTGGCCTCAAAGATGGATAGTTCTTGGGAATATTGTTCTAGAGCAGCTTTCAAAGGTGTCTGCTCATTCCATTCCCATTCCTCAGTTTCCCAAGGATTTGTGAAAGGTACTTCATCTTCTTGTGACTTGTCCACCATCACGACTTCATCTTCAATTTGATCCATTCCCACAACCAGATTTTTCTCAAATTCTGCTTCATGTGGCTCTATGGGAATAAAACATGGTGGTGGAGGTGGTAAATACGAGCAAAAGGTTTCCCAATCCTCCTTGGAGTATATATATACAAGCTCGCCAGTCATAGGATCGACTTGTGCTGGAATATCATGAGATGAAGAAAACTCCATGAAGAATTCTCCCAAATCGAAATCGTCTTCCCAACACCAGTTTTCCTCCAAAATATGACTAGAAGCTTCCTCATCAGATGGATAATAATAATTTTCCATGAATTTCATCCACCTTGCAAAAACAGAACTCAAAGAAAAGATCAAATATATACAGAAAAATAATATAAAAAAATGTCTGAATTAGTTGCTTCCTTTGTTACTAATGATATTGGCAAAACTAATCCCCGGCAACGGCGCCAAAAACTTCTTGACAGCTCTAGGCAAGTATACCTAGTTGTACAAGTAATACGGTGGTGAGACCGTTTATCGTTCCCACGAGGATCGGTTGCCAATTACCAATTCACAAGTTTAGCAACTATCTAGACTAAAATATGAATCAAGAGAAATCAAAACAGAAAAAAAAAAAGCAATAAAATGTTTTCTGTCTTTTTGGGAACTTTTAACAAACACTTGGAGTGCAGAAAGAGGTGTTGGGATTAAATTTCACCAAACCTTAGCCTTATGCAATACCAAGACTAGATACCTCCCATTCATGCTTCAAATATTAAAATCAACCCACGAGATTACTCAAGCCCTGATTCCTCAGATGACAAGAGCCTAAATCCACTAATAGACCCTAATTTCTTAGGTGGTCTAGATTAATGAATTTGCATTAAGAGTAGGGATTACGCGATTACTAATAAACCAAACCCCATTCCTAGGTGCAAGGTTTACTAGGTGGTTAATTCCAGATCAAGAAATGATAAGAACGTCCCCATTGCAAATCAAATCTTAGAATCAAATCATGGATGATCAGACCATAACAAGCATTAAGTGTAGGAATTAAACACTAATACGAAGGCATGAACACAGATTAATCAATCATGCCAAATACATAATATTCAGTTTGGCAACATCTAATCCCAACAACAGGGATTTAGCTACTCATAGAGAAAGCCAAAACTAAAACAGTAGGGACAAAGGAAAGAAGAAGGGAAAGAAGAAACTCCATTGGAAGCTTTTCCCAGCCGTCGACCTCCTTTGATTCTAGGGTTCCAGTCCTCCTCAACCGCCAGCCTCCAAGGTCTTCCTAGGGTGAAAGTGCTCCTAGGGTAAAAGTCCCTATTTTTCTGTGATCTGGTCCAAGTCCAGAGATCTCTCTCCTTTTTTTGACTTCTGCACTCATATTTATAGAGAGGCCGCACGTCACGGCCGTGATCACTTCTGTCTCCACCAATTGGTCTATCACGGCCGTGATGGGCATCACGGCTAGGCCGTGACAGCTTCTGACTTTTGCCTTCTGCTCTGCTTGATCATGGACGTGATGGTCATCACGGCTAGGCCTTGATGGGCTCTGTTTGGCTATTTTCTTCACTTTTCAAGCTTCTCTTCATCCGAGCTCTATCAAGGTTGATTTTGATCATTTTCTCTCTAATTTCTGCAAAACAACACCACGAAACCGCCTTACCCGTTCCAAGGGAAAAACTAACAAAAATCAAAGTAAATATTGCCTAAACTATATGAAAATGCATGCAAAAATGTACATGAAATATGATGCGAAATCACACTATCAGGCACTTGATTTCTGGTTGAGGTATTGAGGTGGATAGGGCCAAAATAGAGGTTATTGAAAATTTTCCCCCACCGGTAAATGTGAAAGGAGTTAGAAGTTTCTTGGGACACGTCGGGTTTTACCGACGTTTCATCAAAGATTTTTCAAAAATTTCTAAACCCTTATCTAACCTATTAATGAAAGATGTTCCATTTGATTTTAATGAGGAGTGTTTGAGTACATTTTGTAGGTTGAAGGAAGCTTTGACCACCGCTCCCATTTTGCAAACACCAGATTGGAATGAGTCGTTTGAAGTAATGTGCGACGCTAGTAACAACACCGTGGGAGCAGTGTTGGGACAGAGGAGAGACAAAAAGGTCCATGCAATATACTATTGATGTGGCGTCGAGCGACGCTCTGCGATTCCGGGAAGTGTACCGGATTGCCGTCAAGTAATAAAAGATATCGAACCCACAGAGACTGTGTTCCCGAATCGCAATTAATTTTCAAATCGAGTGGATATGGACTGTATGAAAGGGTTTTGAAAAAGGTTTGAATTGAGAGATAAACAAACAGAATCAAATAAAATAGAAAACAAATCTTTTTATGATTTTTCAGATCTAATGGGTTCCTAGGGATTTAGGTTACCAACAAGATCGTTTACGTTGTTAAGTCGATTACCCTTGATGATAAGCGAAATTGCCTTGAAGGCGAGTTTATCCTCTAATAGCTTAAGCTCCCTCTCGGGTTACAAAAGCCGTGCCCAATTGACCCGACCCCTACTCTCGTGGTAGTCGATCCCAGATTGGACCCTTTGCGTTCCGTGACAACTCGTTGCTCGTCGAGGGATGGCTTCTAACTCTCGTGATTTCAGTCCCAAGTCTGACTTCTATAGGTCCGACACCTAAGTTCACCGCTAGGTTCCTCATTAAAATGTCTAAGTCATGCAAATAAACCTAAGTTCACCGCTAGGTTCCTCCTTAGATCATCCACATCTCACAAACAAGCGGCCGCCGAATTTTACGAGTGAAACACACTAGAAATCCTAAGTTCACCGCTAGGTTCCTCCTTAGAACGTCTATGTCACGCAAATAAGCGGTCGCCGAATTTACGAGTGATTAACACACTAGAAATCAGATCTAAAGCAAAATCGTAATTACAAAGATATTACATCAAATTCAACATCGTAAACAAAACTTGGGCAGAGCCCCGATCCCTAGAAACTACGCTACTACTCCAGTCTTGCCATGGAGATGACAAGCTGGGTTGACAACATAATGAAAATTCAAAAAATCAGAGAAGAGAGGAGGAGAGGAGAAGAGAGATCTATGCCTAGAGTCCTTGTGTACAAGTCTAGATATGATCCTTCCTCATATGATCTGATGCCTTGATCCTTATTTATAGAAATTGGGAAGTTAGAGTCCCAATCCAACTCAAAATCTGATCTATTTCGGTTGCTTCTGATCCAAGTAATGCGCGTCACGGCCGTGATGGCCATCACGGCCAGGCCGTGACGGTCTCTGTTTCTGGCATTTCTGGAATTTTCATCTTCTCGCGACGCGAAAGGTGTCTCGCGACGCGAGCCCTCTTTTCATGGCCCGTGATCTTCATCACGGCTAGGCCGTGATGTGCTCTGACTTGTGGTGGTTTTGGGTCACGGCCGTGATGGCTATCACGGCCAGGCCGTGACAGACTCTGACTTCAGCCTTTGTTCCTTTTCAGTTTTTTTCGATCATGGCCGTGATGGGCATCACGGCTAGGCTGTGATGGGCCCTGTTTGGCTCATTTTCTGCATTTTTAAAGCCCTATATTCATCCAAACTTCATCATGGTTGATCTTGAGCATTTTACCCTTGATTTCTGCAAAACAACACACGAAAACCGCCTTACCCGTTCCAAAGGAAAATTAACCTAAAATCTAATAAAAATATGCCTAAACTACATGAAAATGCATGCAAAATGATAGACAAAGATGATGTGAAATCACACTCATCAAATCACCCCAAGCTTAAAACTTTGCTTGTCCTTAAGCAATTACTCAGGCCATAAGATAAATCAATTAAAACATGGATAGTGAACCAAGAACCCTAGAAGCTAATCCAAGTGACAGGCATATTTAATAAGCACTCAAGAGATAATCAAGTTCAAGTCCAATTAGAAGCTTAGGTTCTTCAAGTTCATATTCTCACTGATTTGGGCACTCATCTCACCTCACTCAACTGTTTCAAGGTATATGACAATTCACTCAGTTTCCTCAAGGAAGGTATTCTACCATAGGCTTGACTATTAACCAAATCTCTACTTTATTAATGAAAACACTTAAGAATCAAGAGGTCTTTTCCTTTGGTTGTAATGTGGCCATGGGATTTATTGTTAGGTGGGAAAATCAAGGAAAGGGAAATTCAAGAAGGCTAAACAAATTATCAAACATTGCAAAGCATGACACCTTCTAAAATTCCTTTTAGGGGCTTTGATCCACTTTTCCACCTCTCTCTTTTTTTTTTTCATTTCTCACTTTCTTTGTCATCCCCTTCTCCATTTTTTCTGTGTTTATTTCTTTTTTATTTGTTTGGAGAAGGGGAGATTTATAGCTCAAGAGAAATTATTTTCTAGCTTTTTCATCCCATACTTTTTCAAACTACCAATTACCCTTTTTGTAATACTTTAAAAGGTGCCATACCAAGCATTATTTACCAAAGTAATTCAAGGTACCAAGAAAAGTATTTTATTTCTTTTAGGCTCAAAGTTGGGCAACTAGGGGGTAGCATTTATCATTCAAAGCTCGGGAGGCCGGAAAAATATCTAGTGCCTCAATCATATTCAAAAATGTTTTCAAAAATTTTTAAGTTTTGAAATGGTTTCAAGTCAAGTTCTAGAAAATACAGTCCCTGAGGAATTACAACACTCTATCACAAGAAATGGGGTAGATTTAGTGAGTACCCCTTTTTGGCTCAAAATCTTACATTTAGTAGTTCAAAAATCAGTGAGAAATACAAGTTTAAGGAACCATATGCTAATTATCAACTATCAAATGACTATCTCAAGAATTTTTATTTTTAGCCATATCACAAGAATAAAAAAAATTGGGTTCGAATATTCACCATCTCAATTCATTTGGCACCAAGTTCTCACAATTGGATGCATGTTCTAAGTGAGGGGCAATCTAGAGAATGTGATCATACCAAACTATACCTATGAGAATGCAATATGAATGCAACAATGCAAATGCAAATTCAAATGCACAAATAAATACCCCTACCCCAAGCTTGATTACTTACATTGTCTCCAATGTAAATAATCAAGTCGGAAAGAGGAGAAAAATTAGAACAACTTACCGAGGTGGTAGCGGGTGTTGGCTCACATTTCAGTCAAAACTTGGGTGGAAATAGCATCACGGCCGTGAGGCTCATCACGATCAGGTCGTGATCAATTCTGGTCCTCAGGAGTTGCCCTGTCACGGCCGTGATCTACATCACGGCTAGGCCGTGATACTCTCTGACCTTGGCATCTTACTCATCATGCCCGTGATGTTTTTCACGGCTGGGCCATGATCCTTTCTGTGTTCTTGTATTAGTTCATCACGGCCGTGACCATTGTCACGGCCAGGGCGTGATGGCCTCTGACTTTATTTTTTTTTCTCTGCTCTTCTTCCCTTTCTCAACCTGAAAACACTAGACAAACCTATTAATGATATTTTTGCCTCTTGATCTTCTCAAATTATTCAAGAGGTGAATTCAAAAACAAAAGGAAAAGGGAAAGAAAACTTGGGTTGCCTCCCAAGAAGCGCTTATTTATGGTCTAAGCTTGACCATACTTCCTTCAATCAACCGGGGTCGGCTGGGCGTAGATGTGCCGGAACACTTCTCTTCCAAGGAACTCCTTCAAAAAGCCGTTTCTGCTCATACGGCCAGTTGTGCTTCCGCTTCGCTCTTTTCTCTCGGAGCTTCCTAACCTTCCTTCCTCCCAGCGGAAGTTTTGTTTCCGCATGGATAGCAACTCCAACTCCATTTGGTGCATCATCAGCCATGCATATCTTCGGAGTTGCTTCCATGTTCAGCTCTTCTTTTACCACTGGAGACGTTATACCGATCCTGCACACATGGCTCTCAAAAGGAGGGTTGTTATAAGAGTTAGTCAATTGAAAATCTACCCTACCTTCCTCTACAGTTAGAGAGAGTTTACCATTCCTTACGTCTATTACTGCTCCAGCGGTTGCCAAGAATGGCCTTCCTAAAATGATGGGGAATTCAGAATTCCCTTTCATGTCCAATACCAGGAAGTCGGTAGGGATGAAGAATTTCCCTACCTTTACAGGAACATTCTCTAGTATGCCTAGAGGAGTCCTAGTTGAGCCATCCGTAAATTGTAAGGAAAATTTGAATGGTCTCAACTTCTTTCTTTCCAACCTTTCCATGATAGTGAGGGGCATCAAGCTCGCACTAGCCCCTAGGTCACACAAGGCTTGGTCAATTTGCACTTGTTCAATCGAGCAAGCGATGGAGAAACTACCTGGGTCTTTCAGTTTAGGAGGCATTTTAGTCTCTACATCTACTTGCATTTTCCTGACCAACCTTTGTGGGAAAGGTATCGAGGGTTGGTACGGTGGCGGAGGGACGTATTTCGGTTCTGGCTCTTCTTTTTCGCTCGTGTCCTCCTCCGGTTCCACGTCCATTTCAGCTACCCCCACCCCAAGCTTATCATCCCTTAAGTGTATGGCATTGCAATGCTCAATGGGATTTACTTCGGGTTGTCCCGGGAATGTACCCTTAGGTCTCGAGTACGTGCTGGCTTGTTCGGCAATTTGGGTTTCTAGCATCTTGCTATGAGCGGCTAAGTTGTCTACCTTAGATGCTAGCTCCTTTATTGCCTCATTATGCTGAGTTTGGGTGGCAACAAAGTTTTCCATGAGAGACTCGAGCTTAGATTTTTGAACCTGAGGATACCCTGGTGCGGCTCTCTTATTACCTTGGCCCTCTTGGAACTCATGGTTGAGCGTGTTGCTGTAGTTGCCGTAGGAGAGGTAAGGGTTGTTCTTCCTTTGGTTGTAAGGATTTGGGGGAGCATAGTTGGGCAGCTTCGGGTTCGTGTCGTAGAAGTTGTGACAAGAATTTACTTGTTCACCCGAAGCGCCGGATCCATGAGCGATACCACGAGGGCATTCCATCATGTCATGTCCCTGCATTCCACAAATCTCACAAGTAGTGTTAGTAGCACCTATTGTACTCACATTAGCTCTTTCAATCTTATCTAATCGTTTATTTAGTGAGTCAAATTTAGACATAATCAGATCAATGCTACTTACTTCAAACTTACCCCCCGAAATCTTGTTCGGGTTATTACCTCTTTCGGATCCCCATTGGTGGTAGTTGGTGGCGACATTCTCGATGATATTGAATGCCTCAGTCAGAGGCCTATTCATAAATGCTCCACCAGCTGCAGAATCAAGTGACACCTTTGAAGAGTAATCCAATCCGTTATAGAAGGTGTGCACTAATAACCACCTCTCGAGTCCATGGTGTGGGCAAGACTCCAGTAGTCCCTTGTAGCGATCCCAAGCTTCCGATAAGGATTCTCCGTCTTTTTGGAAGAAGCCGGTGATCTGGGTTCTTATGTAGGCCGTCTTGGATGGAGGAAAGAATTTCTCCAAGAACGCCTGCTCTAGTTGGTCCCAGGTGGACAAAGTGTTAGCGGGAATTTGCTTAAGCCAGGCCTTCGCCTTTCCAGTGAGAGATGAGGGGAACAGTCTCAAACGCACAACATCGACTGAGGCTCCATTAATCCTGATTGCATCGGTGAACTCTAAGAATGTCTCTATGTGATCGGTCGGATCCTCCGAAGGCAATCCTCCGAATTGATGTTGCCTAATCATGTTGATTAGCATTGGTGGTATGGTATAGTTTTCCGCCTCAATCTCTGGCCTTGCAATCCCAGTTCGAAAGCCTCTCGCATTTGGGGCTACATAGTCCTTCAAAGGTTTTGTATCCGGTTGATTCGCCATGAGTGGAATGGGAATCGACCTTTCTCCCTCTCTTAGTAGTCTCCTACGTCTATGGAAGGTTCTCTCGATTTCTGGATCAACCTCACTAAGGCTCCCAAGACTTAGGGATCTTTGCATATAACACACAGAGAGATGGATACAATAGAAGGAAAAAGTGTTTTTTTTTAATCAGAAATTAAAATCAAATAAAAAGAAAAGGTCCAGAAAAATCAATTTAAAATTTAAATTGAAATTCGAAAAGGCACAGTCCCCGGCAACGGCTCCAAAAACTTGATGTGGCGTCGAACGACGCTCTGCGATTCCGGCAAGTGTACCGGATTGCCGTCAAGTATTAAAAGATATCGAACCCACAGAGACTGTGTTCCCGAATCGCAATTAATTTTCAAATCGAGTGGATCTGGACTGTATGAAAGGGTTTTGAAAAAGGTTTGAATTGAGAGATAAACAAACAGAATCAAATAAAACAGAAAACAAATCTTTTTATGATTTTTCAGATCTAATGGGTTCCTAGGGATTTAGGTTACCAACAAGATCGTTTACGTTGTTAAGTCGATTACCCTTGATGATTAGCGAAATTGCCTTGAAGGCGAGTTTATCCTCTAATAGCTTAAGCTCCCTCTCGGGTTACAAAAGCCGTGCCCAATTGACCCGACCCCTACTCTCGTGGTAGTTGATCCCAGATTGGACCCTTTGCGTTCCGTGACAACTCGTTGTTCCTCGAGGGACGGCTTCTAACTCTCGTGATTTCAGTCCCAAGTCTGACTTCTATAGGTCCGACACCTAAGTTCACCGCTAGGTTCCTCCTTAAAATGTCTAAGTCATGCAAATAAACCTAAGTTCACCGCTAGGTTCCTCCTTAGATCATCCACATCTCACAAACAAGCGGCCGCCGAATTTTACGAGTGAAACACACTAGAAATCCTAAGTTCACCGCTAGGTTCCTCCTTAGAACGTCTACGTCATGCAAATAAGCGGTCGCCGAATTTACGAGTGATTAACACACTAGAAATCAGATCTAAAGCAAAATCGTAATTACAAAGATATTACATCAAATTCACCATCATAAACAAAACTTGGGCAGAGCCCCGATCCCTAGAAACTACGCTACTACTCCAGTCTTGCCATTGAGATGACAAGCTGGGTTGACAACATAATGAAAATTCAAAAAATCAGAGAAGAGAGGAGGAGAGGAGAAGAGACATCTATGCCTAGAGTCCTTGTGTACAAGTCTAGATATGATCCTTCCTCATATGATCTGATGCCTTGATCCTTATTTATAGAAATTAGGAAGTTAGAGTCCCAATCCAACTCAAAATCTGATCTATTTCGGTTGCTTCTGATCCAAGTAATGCGCGTCACGGCCGTGATGGCCATCACGGCTAGGCCGTGACGGTCTCTGTTTCTGGCATTTCTGGAATTTTCATCTTCTCGCGACGCGAAAGGTGTCTCGCGACGCGAGCCCTCTTTTCATGGCCCGTGATCTTCATCACGGCTAGGCCGTGATGTGCTCTGACTTGTGGTGGTATTGGGTCACGACCGTGACAAACTCTGACTTCAGCCTTTGTTCCTTTTCAGTTTTTCTTGATCATGGCCGTGATGGGCATCACGGCTAGGCCGTGATGGGCTCTGTTTGGCTCATTTTCTGCATTTTTAAAGCCGTATATTCATCCAAACTTCATCATGGTTGATCTTGAGCATTTTACCCTTGATTTCTGCAAAACAACACACGAAAACCGCCTTACCCGTTCCAAAGGAAAATTAACCTAAAATAAAAATATGCCTAAACTACATGAAAATGCATGCAAAATGATAGACATAGATGATGTGAAATCACACTCATCAACTATGCAAGCCAAACTCTAGATGGGGCTCAAGCGAATTATGCCACAACTGAGAAAGAGTTGCTTGCAGTTGTCTTTGCATTCAAGAAATTCAGATCATACCTTGTGGGGTCTAAAGTCATAGTCTACACAGACCATTCCGCACTAAAGCACCTCATGACTAAGAAGGAAGCCAAGCCAAGACTCATCAGATGGATTCTACTTCTGCAAGAATTTGATTTGGAAATTCGGGATCGGAAAGGGACGGAAAACTTAGTCGCGGACCACTTATCCAGACTTGAACCATTGGAACATGAGAAGGACAACTTTCCGATAGATGATTCTTTCCCCGATGAGCAACTGTTCGCCATCTTGGGAGAGAATGCTCCATGGTATGCGGACTTTGTGAATTATTTTGTATGTGGGATTCTACCACCGGAGCTTAATTATCAACAAAAGAAGAAGTTCTTTTTCTATCTCAAGAACTAAGTGTAGGATGAGTCTTACATTTTCCGCAAGTGTGCAAATAGCATTTATAGAAGGTGTATTTCAGAAGCCGATGTTCCAAGTATCTTGAGTTGTTGTCACTCCTCATCTTATGGAGGACATGCTAGTGCCTCGAAGATAGCAGCAAAAGTGCTTCAAGCTGGTTTCTACTGGCCTCATATTTTCAGAGATGCCCGAATGTTCGTGCTTGCTTGTGACCCGTGTCAAAGAACGGGGAACATCTCTAAGAGGCATGAAATGCCACTCGACACTATGCTAGAAGTGGAGATATTTGATGTTTGGGGAGTTGACTACATGGGACCCTTTCCTTCCTCTTGCAATAATAGGTTCATTCTTGTAGTCGTTGATTACGTCTCTAAATGGGTGGAAGCTGTTCCTTCCCCAACAAGTGATACAAAAATCGTAATCAAACTATTCAAGAAGGTGATTTTCCAAGGTTTGGAATTCCAAGGGCAATCATTAGTGATGGAGGATCGCACTTCATTGAAAAACAATTTGAGAAACTCCTACTCAAATATGGAGTCACTCATAGGGTCGCTACACCTTACCACCCTCAGACAAGTGGGCAAGTCGAGGTTTCCAATCGAGAGATAAAGAGCATTCTGGAAAAGACCGTTTCGGGTTCGAGAAAGGATTGGTCCTTAAAGCTTGATGACGCTCTTTGGGCCTACCCTACGACTTACAAGACACCTATCGGGATGACACCCTTTAGACTTATTTATGGTAAGCCATGTCACTTACCAGTCGAGCTTGAGCATAAAGCTTTGTGGGCTATTAAGATGCTAAACTTTGATATAAAAGCCACTGGGGAAAAGAGAATCCTTCAACTTCAGGAACTTGATGAGCTAAGATTGGATGCCTATGAGTCCGCACGATTTTACAAGGAGAGAACCAAGAAGTGGCATGATAAGCATATCCTTCGTAAAGAACTCCATGAAGGAGAACTAGTGCTACTCTACAACTCGAGGTTGCGGTTATTCCCAGGGAAGCTCAAGTCTAGATGGTCCGGACCATTTAAAGTGATGAAAGTATTCCCGTATGGTGTCGTCAAGGTTTGGAGCCAGGAATGTGGAACATTCAAGGTCAATGGACAGAGACTGAAACACTACCATGGAGAACATCCACTTGAGCAGGAGGTTGCGATTTCCCTCCTCGACCCAACATCGAAAGATTACAAGGATTATGGTCAAGCTTTGGACCGTAAATAAGCGCTTCTTGGGAGGCAACCCAAGCTTTCTTTCCCTACTTAGTTTGTTTTGAATTTTGTTTTTTTTTTATAATTAAGAAGAATTAGAGAAGAAAGATCATCAATTAATGGGTTTGTCAAGTGTTTTCAGATCAGGAAGTCATGAAGAGTAAAAAGGGGATGGAAAAGAAAGTCAGAAAGGATCACGCCCAGGCCGTGATGGTGGTCACGATTGTGATGAACCAAAAGCTAAAAGTCAGATCCCATCACGGCCCAGCCGTGATGGACATCACAGGCATGACAAGTAGGCCCCAGAAAGTCAGAGTCCATCACGGTCAGGCCGTGATATGCATCACGACCGTGATGTGAAGACCAAGAAGGGTCAGAAAGGATCACGGCCAGGCCGTGATAGTAGTAACGGCTGTGACAGGTATCTGGAGTAGGACAGACTCCATCACGGGCAAGCCGTGATACGAATCACGGCCGTGATGCAGGATTTACCAAAACACAGAACGAGTCAAGGCCAGGCCGTGACGCGCATTTAACCCAGGTTTTAAAACCCGTCCTCTACTACAAACCCCTCCCTCATCTTCATCCTCTCCATTTTCTCTCCACCTCCATAGCCACCAAACCCTCTCCCCTTCCTCCCAACTCCTCCTTTCCCTCATATCGCGCTCATCACGCACCTTCCCCCTTAATCCAAACCCACCATCCTCCTCTTCACCCACTCTTCTTCTTCTTCTTCTTCCTCTCACACCCTCCACCATAATCATTCACCCAAGAAGCTCAAAAAATCACCTCCCCATTACACCCACACCCAACCAACCATACTCACGCACTCCCTAGACCTCACCCAACAAGACCTACAAGCCAGATCCTCCAATTTTGGGCAAACTCAAAAATTCCCAATTCTGAAACCCTAACCCCTAAAAGTCTGAATTTCAGAACCAGTGAACAAGGGGATTGTGGATTTTGGTACTCTGGGAATCATGGCAAGCAAACGTCAAAGGGCAACCGAAGCCTCACGCACTCGCACCAGAGGAAGCAGGAACCCAGGTAGCTACTCTGACTCTGACTCCTCTAACTCTGAGACTGATGAACATGGGTATGGGATAGTTTTCAAGGATAATGCTCAACAAGATAGATTCAACGCTTTGAAAAATAGGAAGATAGTCCAAACCAAATATCTTGATGATGCATGTATAGACACCCTAGGCCTGACTGTTGACATCAATTGGATGTTAGAAAACATAGGGTGGAGCGAGTTCGCTCGCACTAGATACCCTGCATTTACTGGCCCTACTTTGGAGTTATTAAGCTCTCTGAATGCAGAAATTCTCCAAGGGCCGCATTGCCAAGAGGGACGGATCACATTCCGGCTCTTCAACCAGGACTTCGTACTAACCCTAGCTAAATTTAATGAGATTTTTGGATTACCAGTAGGGGGTGACAGAAGATACCCCTTAGGGTTTAGTGCACATAGTTTCTGGTCGATAATCGACTATGAAGGCAGGAGTTTTGACCCTCGGACATCCAAGTCCACAGCCTTTGCTAACCCAAGTATCAAATATATGCATAGGGTCATAGCCAATACCCTGTTTGGCCGTGGAGAGAGTGACGGATCCATCCGCCAAGACGAGGTCTTTATGTTATGGGCTTTGCTCCACCCTGAGAGCAACGTGGACACAGGGTCATTTTTGGCTAGGCACCTCTTAAAGGTCGCCAAGAGTTCGAGTGGCACTATTGTCATTGGTGGCCTGATCACCACAATATGCCATCACTTCAACTTTGATCTAAATGGTTTTGAGGCCTCCCCTGGACGGACCCGTATCTCCTTGCAGGCTTGTGAGGCCATGGGGATGATCATCCAGGAAGACGATATGTACTGCATGAAACACCCAAGGCGCAGGCACCCAATTCCTCTCCCTAACCCCGCACTTTTGGATGTGACAAATCCGGCAAATTGGAAAGTACCGGTGGGAGAGGAGCCTCAGCCTATTAGGATACAAAGGCCGATACGCCCGCCACCGCAGGCTAGGCCATCTGGGAACCCATCTTCTTCCTCTGCAGGTACGTCGTCCGATGATCCCTCTGCGTGGTTAGCATCCACTTTTGACACTATCTTAGCGAACCAGGAGCGCATCATGGAGGAGCAGCGTTAGCAGAGAGCCATGATCCAGCAGCTCTACAACTGGCATCTGAGCCAGCACCCACCACCTCAGTGAGTTATTCTCGTTTCCTTTTTTTTATCCTCCCTACGACTTAATTATTTACATTGGGGACAATGTTAGTTTTTAAGCTTGGGGTAGGGGTATCATTTTTGCATTCTTGCATGTTGCATTCATTTCGGATTAGTTTTGCATATATCACCTAAATAGACTGCCCCTTGCTTAGGATATGCCTCCAATAGCGAAAAACTTACTTTGTGCCAATTGAATCAAGACAGTGAATTTTTTAACCCAATTTTTGCATTCCTGTGATAGGCTAAAAATGAAAAATGCTTGAGATGATATTTTGATAGTTAATAATTAGCATGTGGTTCCTTAGATTTAGGTTTCTCATTGATTCTAAACCACTAAATGTGAGATTTTAAGCCAAAAAGGGGTACTCACTAAATCTACCCCATTCATTGTGATCGAGTGTTTTATTCCTCTTGGATTGTGTCCTCTAGAACTTGACTTGAAACCGTTTTGAAACTTAAAATTTTTTTTGAAAACACATTTGAAAATGATTGAGGCACTAGGTATTTTTCTGGCCTTCTGAACTTTGACTGATAAATTGCTACCCCTTAGTTGCCCAATTTTGAGCCTAAAAGAATAAAATACTTTTCTTGGTACCTTGATCTATTTTAATGAACAATGCTTGGTATGACACCTCTTAAAGTGTTGCAAAAGGGCAAAAAGGATAGTTCGAAGAATAAATTGTGGGATAAAAAGTTACAAAAGCAAATATATATATATATATATACACATATATATATATATATATATACACATATATATATATATATACATATATATATATATATATATGTATATATATTTCTCTTAAGTAGGAAATCTCCCCTTCTCCAAAAAAAAAATTGGAGAGGGGGATGAGAAAAAGAAAGTGAGAAATAAGATGTGAAAAGAAAAGAAAGAAAGGTGGAAAACTGAATTGAAGCCCAAAAAGGAATTTTAGGAGGTGTCATGTTTTGCACTGTTTGATTTTGCTTAGCCTTCTAGAATTTTCCTTTTCTTGATTTCCCCACCTAACAATTAACCCCATGGCCCCGTTACAACCAAGATAAAAGAGCTCCTGATTCTTATGTGTTTTCATCAATAAAGTAGAGATTTGGTTAATAGTCAAGCTTATGGTAGGGTTCCTTCCTTGAGGAAATTGAGTGAATTGTCATATACCCTCAATCATATGAGTGAGGTAAGAAGAGTGCCCGAATTAGTGAGAGATGTGAATCTGGGAAACCTAAGCTGCTAATTGGACTTAAAATCGATTGTCTCTTGGTTTCTTATTGAATATGCCTGTTACTTGAATTCATTACTCGGGTTCTAGATTCATTGTCCATGCTTCGATTGATTTTCTTTTCTGGCCTTAGTTATTACTTGAGGACAAGCAAAATCTTAAGCTTGGGGTAGTTTGATGAGTGTGATTTCACCTCATATTTCCATGACATTTTGCATGCAGTTTCATATAGTTTAGGCTTATTTTATTTGATTATTTGTTAATTTTACCTTGGAACGAGTAAGGTGGTTTTGTGGTGCTTGTGTGCAGAAATCAAAGATCAAATTGCTCAGGATCAGTTGTGTTGAATCTGGCTTGAAGTTGGAGCTTGGAAGGCTACGAAATGAGGCAAGCAGAGCTGATCACGGCCTAGCCGTGATGCCCATCACGGCCATGACCAAGTGAAGCTGAAAAGGAAGAATGGAAAACTCAGAATCTGTCACAGCCAGGCCGTGATGCCCATCACGGCTGATCAGCCGCTGGCTCATCTAGTTTTATAGCTGGTATGACCGTGGTTTTGTGCTAATTTTATATCATTTTCGCCCAAATTAGACTGGATTGTCTTTAAGTATCATTTTGAGTCTGTAAAGTATTTTTAGGTTAATTTAGCTGATTTAGAGTTAAATAAAGTACTTATGCTATTTTCTGTTTTCAGGTTAATAAAAAGAGATAAATCTGGAGCTTTCTCCCCGCGAGAAGATCATTTGCCTCGCGAACCTTAGAGGTGACTGTTCCAGAAATTGCCATCCTTTCTGTCTCGCCCCGCGAAGACTTGACTCGCCTCGCGAGTAATCCAACCTTGGAAGACCAGAAGCCATCACGACTTGCGCGTGTTGAAGGTCACGGCCGTTAAAGTTTGGAATTTGAAGAGTTTCGCCTCGCGAATATATGCTCGCCTCGCGAGAGAACCCAAAAGCTGAAGACTGTTCACATTATTCGCCTCGCGAGACAGTGTTCGCCTCGCGAGTCCGCGTAGTCCAGAAGTCGTATATAAGTCTGTTTGAGACAGAACTGAGGATAGCTAGTTTTTAGTCAGTAGTTAGTCTTTTGTTTTCTCTTTAGTTTATTGTTTCACTTTTGTAATGGAGAACTAGTCTCCTTGGTTAATCTACTGTGATTGGTTTCCATTTACATTTGAGGTTCTGTAATTCCTGTTTTAATTGCTTTTCTTTTTTAAAAACCATGCTATATATTTCTGTTTGCTTAATTCAGGAATGTATAGTGTTGTATTGATTTATTTCGGTGATGTTATGTTTCTATACTAAATCGTGTTTGCTTAATTCGCATATGTTCATTCATGTTCGCTTAGTTCATGAGGGCTTAACCCCGTTTGCTTAATTCGGGAATAGGGACATATATCTGTAGTAGTGGTTTCGCTTGTAAATTGTTGCTACAACTGGGAGGGGATTAGAATCTGCTTAGGGCTTGGAATTTACATGAACCAATGATAGTGGGAAACCGAGAACAGTAGGTTAATCGTTTCTTTGCCATTTGATAATTTTTAGCTTGCATTGTCTTTCTGTTTGTTTTCTTAATTTTATTTCAATCCAAACCCCCCCAAAACTGATTTTCTGTTAATAACAACAACCTAAGAGTCCTTGTGAGACGACATCCGAGTTGTCGCTTCCCTATCTACATTATTTTGTAAACGCTCGTTCATTTTGGCGCGTGGCGACAGCACGGTCAAAAATTGGCGCCGTTGTCGGGGACTCTTGTTGTGTTATTAGCAGAAAATAAATAAATAAAAAAAAACTTTGCTGAATTAGTTTTGTCTGCTTTGTCTGGTCTGTGAATTTTAGTACGCTCCATGGATAATTATATGCAAAATTATGTGCCTAATGTTTATTATGAGCAACCATGCATGTATTATCCTGATTTTGGTATACCACCACCATGCACAAATTATCCTAATTTTGTTGGAGGTTATGAGTTTAGTAATGATTTTGGTATGCTTGGAATGAATGATTATCCTAGCCTAGCTTTTATGATACAACAAATGGCCGAGAACAATCAACGGATGGCAGTAAGCCAGCAATATCAGCCTGACCCTACACTAGCCCAGCTCAGTCTGGAAGGAATGATACAGCAAATGGCCGAGCATAATCAACGGATGATAGAGGAAAATCAACAGAGGATGGATGCAAGTAATCTTGAATACCAGAGGGTAGAAGCTGAATCTCAGAAGTTGTCCATTATAATTGATCAAATTGTCGCCAACTCGGCTGCACTGCTAACTCCACAGCCCCTTGAAGAACATACATATTCACAGATGGTTATTCTTGAAGATACTTCTGCTGATGATTTTGATAGTGATGTTTCTGTTGATGAACTGTGTGTTGAATCCCTTGATTCTAATGCCTGTGCTGATTGTAATGGCACTGCTTTGTGTATAGATTGTTATGCAGGTTTATTCTTTTCAAGAAACATAGAAAATGAGGATCAGGAGGATCAGGAGGACATCTGCTTCCCCATGCTTGAGGATGATGAAGAACCTTTGGAAGTAGATGATTCAATTAAATCAAATGCATGTGTTGGGAGTGATGGGGTGGATGAATTAAGTGCTGAATTTCCAGACATTCTAACTTTTACTGATTCATTTTATTGTGATATATGTACTGACTCTACTAACACTAACCTTTGTGTGGTGTGTGCTGAAATTTCTGCATGTATAGCAGGTGATAAATTTGTTAGTGCAGTGAATGAAGAAAATGCAGAAGTTGAAGCAGCACCAGTAACCCCAGCTAACTGTTTGCCACCTCCCACTACGGAACAACCGGTGATGGAGTTCAAGCCTCTGCCCGAGAGACTAGATTTTGCACCATGGCCAGTCCAAGAGGTTGAACCCCGATTTTATTGGGAGGATTTTATTGAGAAAGAGGTCAACCTTGACCCAAGAGGGAGTCAGAAGTCCGCCGCACTTGGCGAGGTTACCATGACTATCAAGCACTCATCTCCATATAAAGGCTGCAAGTTAGGGAAGCATGGAATGAGCTTCCATCCTTTGTCTACCACGTGGGCATTATGCTGCATGCCATGGGATCCGGGAGGATCATCTCGTACTTTGAGCATTCCGTGGCCACTGTATCACAGACAATGGGATCCTGGTGGAATCATCCGAATGAGTTTTTCTGATCCTTGCTCTTTTAATTTTCTTTTCCTTGCTTTATTTCTATTTTGTTTTCAATAAAGCTCTTGAATAATTTGAGAAGCTCAGGAGTTGTGTTGAGTCTTTTGTTGGCTAGCTTATTGGATTTGATTAATTTTGCATAGATTGATTGCATGTTATGTGTTGACTGTTCCCCCTAGTTTTGAAAATTGAAAATTTGATCCCCATGTGATTGAAAACTGAACTTTGAGATTTTGTTATGATGGCATGATTGATGATAAGTTTGGGGTGATAGGAAGCACACACTAGGGATAGAATCTCAGTCAAACAATTTGCAAAAATGTCCAGGTGAGGTTTTGAGCCTCCAACATGTTTTAAACTGTGTGAAATCATTTTTAAGTTTCACTTTCCTGAATTTGCTTGAATCTCTTTTTGGTTTGCATGATCATGTGTTTGCTTCAAATGATTTAGACATTTTCTTTGTAAATAGCTACTTAGCCTAAAATAACAATTCCTAATGCATATTCCCTAGTTAGCCCCATTGAGCCTAATTAGCCTGTTAATTCTTGATAACCCTATGTTATGAGCCTAAAATCTGAAAAACCATGTTAACCGATCTTAGGATTAGGAGAGCATGGATCCTTAGCAAGAGAATGGTTGCAAGAAACTAAGTTTGGGGTGGCTACAAGGTGTGATATGTGTTGTTTGGGATTGGGAAAAAGAAAAAAATATACAATAAAAAGGTTGGAGCAAAAGGCCAAGAAAAGAAAAAGGAAAAAAAAAGAAGAAAAGCAAAGTGTAAAAATGAAAAAAAATAAAGTATTAGAAGAAATGGCTGTAGTCACCTAAAGCATAAAGAAAAATGGAAAAGGGAACTTGTGGAATTTCAAAGTGTAAAAAGTTTCATGCTCTCTTAGTTCCTAGGGACTTCAGCCTAGTACCTTTGTATATCCTACCCTTAGCCAGGCCCCATTACAACCCATAAAAGACCTTTTGATGTTGCATGCATGTTTTCTGTGGGAATCATTTTGAGATGAAAATCAAATTTATGGGAAGTGCTCTTAAAAAGTGAAATTGAGTGAAAGCCTAGACACAAACTGAGCGATTGAGTGAACACAAAACTCCCTTGTGAGGAAGGCAGTTGTTTGAATTTGGTGATCTCCCTTTTATGTGTAACTTGGATCCCCTGCTTAGATTGATGATTGTTTGAATGATGAAAGTCCCAAATGTTCAGAATAAAGGATTGTGGGGATTACCTTGTTTGAAAGGGGGGAACATTGAAGGAAAAATTGTTTTGATGAATTGCTTGAAATTTGTGGAAAGTTGATTGAATTCTTAAGCTTGCCATGTTTAGCCATGTCTTGAGTCTTTTTAAGTTTTTAAGTTTTAGTTTGCTTGGGGACAAGCAAAGTTTAAGTTTGGGGTATTTTGATCAGCCGCTGGCTCATCTAGTTTTATAGCTAGTATGACCGTGGTTTTGTGCTAATTTTATATCATTTTCGCCCAAATTAGACTGGATTGTCTTTAAGTAGCATTTTGAGTCTGTAAAGTATTTTTAGGTTAATTTAGCTGATTTAGAGTTAAATAAAGTACTTATGCTATTTTCTGTTTTCAGGTTAACAAAAAGAGATAAATCTGGAGCTTTCGTCCCGCGAGAAGATCATTCGCCTCGCGAACCTGAGAGGTGACTGTTCCAGAAATTGCCATCCTTTCTGTCTTGCCCCGCGAAGACTTGACTCGCCTCGCGAGTAATCCAACCTTGGAAGACCAGAAGCCATCACGGCTTGCGCATGTTGAAGGTCATGGCCGTTAAAGTTTGGAATTTGAAGAGTTTCGCCTCGTGAATATATGCTCGCCTCGCGAGAGAACCCAAAAGCTGAAGACTGTTCACATTATTCGCCTCGCGAGACAGTGTTCGCCTCGCGAGTCCGCGTAGTCCAGAAGTCGTATATAAGTCTGTTTGAGACAGAACTGAGGATAGCTAGTTTTTAGTCAGTAGTTAGTCTTTTGTTTTCTCTTTAGTTTATTGTTTCACTTTTGTAATGGAGAACTAGTCTCCTTGGTTAATCTACTGTGATTGGTTTCCATTTACATTTGAGGTTCTGTAATTCCTGTTTTAATTGCTTTTCTCTTTTCAAAACAATGCTATATATTTCTGTTTGCTTAATTCAGGAATGTATAGTGTTGTATTGATTTATTTCGGTGATGTTATGTTCCTATACTAAATCGCGTTTGCTTAATTCGCGTATGTTCATTCATGTTTGCTTAGTTCATGAGGGCTTAACCCCGTTTGCTTAATTCGGGAATAGGGACATATATCTGTAGTAGTGGTTTCGCTTGTAAATTGTTGCTACAACCGGGAGGGGATTAGAATCTGCTTAGGGCTTGGAATTTACATGAACCAATGATAGTGGGAAACCGAGAACAGTAGGTTAATCGTTTCTTTGCCATTTGATAATTTTTAGCTTGCATTGTCTTTCTGTTTGTTTTCTTAATTTTATTTCAATCCAAACCCCCCCAAAACTGATTTTCTGTTAATAACAACAACCTAAGAGTCCTTGTGAGACGACATCCGAGTTGTCGCTTCCCTATCTACATTATTTTGTAAACGCTCGTTCTTTTTGGAGCGTGGCGACAGCGCGACCAACGGCCGTGACATGTCAACTGAGCCAAACCCCTTCAAGGCAGAATCTGTCACGGCCAGGCCGTGATGGTGGTCACGGCCGTGACAGACCAATCAGTGAAGAAACTCCCAAGGTAGAATCTGTCACGGTTAGGCCGTGATGGCCATCACGGTCGTGACGCGCAATCTATGGATCATTAGAAACTGAATTGATCTGGTTTTTGTATTGGATTGGGATTCAAATTGCCCAACCTTATAAATAGGACCTAGGGGCTCGAATCTGGGCACTTTTGGGGGGCTGCTACCTTAGAGAAAAAAATCAGGATTTCTTCTTCTTATTCTCCTTCTCTTCTCTTAGGTTTTCCTGTTCATGTTATTTTTAACCAAGCTTGCTACAATCATGGCAATGCTTGAGTAGTAGTCTTGTTTCTAGGAATTGGGGCTATGCCTAAGACTTGTTTATGGTGATAAATTGATTTTCGATTTCTTGTTAATTTCATCTTTTGCTTCTATTTTATCCCTATCGTTTTAATTACTCGTAAATTCGGTGGCCACTTATTTGCGTGTCGTAGATACACTAAGGACGAACTTAGCGGTGAACTTAGGTATCGGATCTATATGGATCAGACTTAGGACTTAAATCACGAGAATTAGAAGCGGTCCTAAAACTCAAGGGGTTCGATTTAAATTCAATTATCACGAGAGTAGGGATTGACTTAATTGGGCACGGTTTTTGTAACCCGAGAGGGAGCATTAACTAATTTAGGATAAATTCGCCTTCAAGCAAATTTTGGTAATTAACAAGGCAAGTAGTCAATTTAGTAACATAGGCAGTTTTGTGGTATCTCAATTCTTGGGAATCCCTTTTGAATTTGAAAATCCCCAATTTGAATTGCTTTCCTATTTTGTTTAATTGCGATATTAAATTTGATTGTTACTTGATTCTTATCTCAAAAATTAAAACATTTTCAAAATCATTTTTATACAGTCCAGTTTTATCAATTTAATAATTAGTTGTGGTTTGAGATCACGGTTCCTGTGGGATCGATCTTTTTATTACTTGGCAACGAATCCAGTACACTTGCCGGAATCCACACATCACCGACGATTCGATGATGCAGTGGCACGGTGGCATAGCGACACATTGGCATGGGCGATACAGCAGCAAAGGAGTGACGACACTGCAACGATGGCGCGACGAGGCGGCAGCAAAGGGATTGAAGAAGATGGTGGAACACGAAGTGTGGTGGTCGATGGCATACATGCGACGAAGGCGAGTGGTGGTGGTTGATGTCAGAACAGAGGCGGCGATGGTTCTCGACGACAAAACAGGGGCGGCACGGATATGGGAAATGGAGATGCGGTGGAGGGGGGTCGAATGGATTGGGGTTAGGGAGAGAAAACATGGTTCTATTTTAATTATAAAAAATAAAATAAAATATGATAAATTTTAAGATTTTGATTTTTTTTTAGTGCCACATGTACAACCCATATTTAATGGACTGGAACTGTCCATTTTCCAACCTACAATTTCTCCATGTGCTCTTTTGTCCAAAACTTATTTTTGGTCCTACCGCGTGTCTTACGTCACTGCAAAGCAATATGCACCCTATCATAAAGCCACGTGTCCACTCTTTCTACACTCTCTGTGATCAACACGTTAATTTGGACCTTCAATAAATCATGGAGCTACTTCGTCTCCCACCCCCACCACCACTATATAACAACACTTCCTCCCTTCCGCCGTCAATTCCATCAAAGTCATCTCAAAATCTTCGAAATCCATACAATACCAACAACCATAAACAGTTACACACATAGTGAACCCTTCCATGGCTAGTGCTAATGAGTCTTGTTCCAACACCAATAATAGTAGTAGTACTAATAAGTTGTATAGAGGAGTGAGGAAGAGAAAATGGGGCAAATGGGTATCTGAAATTAGGCTTCCAAATAGCCGTGAGAGAATATGGTTGGGCTCTTATGATACCCAAGAGAAAGCTGCTAGGGCCTTTGATGCAGCCCTTTATTGTCTACGTGGTAGCAATGCTAGTTTCAATTTCCCTGATACCCCTCTCAACATGGAGATCAATAACATTGCGGCTGTTAATGTTTTCTGGGGATTAGTAAATGCATTATCATTTGTGAGGATACCCTGAGTTCCATCCCAGATCAAAAATATAATATTGTGGCTGTTAATGTTCCTCGTGACCAATTATCTCTTTCCCCACAAGAAATTCAAGAGGTTGCTGCTAAATTTGCCAATGATATTACAAGTAGTACACTTGAGACTCATGAAGAAGAAGAACCAATATCAGAGTCACGAGGTGGTTGTGAAGATTCATTTGGGAATAATGTGCTAGTGGACCATGGTGAAATGAGGACCACGGACTGGACATTTTTGAACACGTTGGATAATGATGATTATAATAATGGGGTTAATGCTGGCTCCCATTTTGGCCTCTATTCTGGATTAGAAAAGATGTACTCGGGTGAGTTATTATATTACACTCAACCTCCACCACTTTTTGAAGATAATATTGGGGATGAATTTATTGAAGGTGATGATGATGCTTTTTCTAACCATTCAATCCTTTGGAGTTGGAACTTTTGATTAACCAGCTCTGCTTTGCAAAGTGAAACCTCTACTAGCTAGCCTCTTCATCATATATTTTTTTGTAACCATTTATATATGGATTGTTTCTTAGTAATCAATAGTTAAGCTAAGACAACAATCTAGATCAAATAGCATACCAATAGCATGCAATAAATATTATGGAAAGGGCCCCAGTTTTTATGTGCCATGCTTCAATTCTATTGATTAGAACTAGCTATGGCAAAAAAATAAGTATAAATAAAAATCGCGCTAGTTAGTAGGCAGTAGCAACCCGCTACCGATTTATAAATTTAAATCACATGCATACTTGTCAAGCCATATATAATGTGATTCTGGAATGTCTTTCTTTGTTTTCCTTTATTTTACTTTTGTAGAGTGCTTTATGTGCACGATATATAATTCTACAAGTGATTGATAGTTTGTTCAAATATTTCCAATTGAATTGAGTATTTTCGATGACGAGGATTAATAATATTAAGCATATTATATATAGAGCTTTTTACTCTTTTACTTGATTATTAGGGATTTCTCTAGTATTCTTGGGATTGTCTTTTTCTATTTGATGTAGAATTTTGTATTCCTTCTTTTACTTGAGAGACCTAATCGCGGTGCTTTCCAGATATACTTGAAAATAACCATTAGGAAAATTAGGTATTTATCTTCTTAAATGAGTAATATGATGTGGAAATAAATCACCACTTTGTCAATTTGCAAAGTCTTCTATTTTATTACATAAATAAATCACTTCATGAAAATAAGTGAATAGTGACGAAAATATAGCGGCGGTTACATAAACTACCACCGGTTAATGGATCATCACCTAAATTAGAGGTGGTTTTAATAAATGCCTTAATCAAATAAATTTTAGTGGCGGTTTGTTTCAAAACCGCCACAATCATCATTAAATTATCGGCGGTTTATGATGAACCACCGCAAAATTAATCTTTTTATTCTCAATTAGTTCCCTTTACTTTCACAAAATAACCCACCTAATTAAGAACCCTAACCCACACAATTTCTTCTTCAAGCCGTCGTGAACCCAGCCACATTCAGCTTATTTCCACCATATCCTCCATCCATAACCATCTTCGTCTTCTATCTCAAAGACTCAAACACCTATCGTTCTCTACCGATTCATAACCACCATTTTACCCCCAAATCGAAAATCAACACAAAACTCAAACACTCAAAAACAAGAAAGAGAAGCATATAGATCTCAAAAAATTGTTGTACCGTCAGCAGACCGACGCGCTCTGCTCCTTTCATCACAGCCGGGACGCACGCCCATCGCTTCGTTCGCCTTGCTCGCCATGTCACGTCTTTCGTCGCCTTATCACCCCGCCTTATCACCGAAACTCCGATGACTCGCCAGAGCACCTCCAGCTTCCGTGCGCAAGGCTTCTTCAACGGTTGATTTCATAGTTCCACCACCAAGTATGCAGTCTCCCTTGATCTCAGTGATTCCAGATATCTAATTCAAACTCCAAATATCTCTGGGGTTCCCTGTCTTGAGATGCTAGTTTTGAAAGGTTGTAAAAACCTTGTTATGATTCACCAAAAATCATTGTGTAGCTTCTGGTAGCAATGCCATTGCGCACTTGCAAGGTTGGAAGGGAAGGATGTAGCTAAAAATTGCATCATATTTTGAAAAAGAGAAAGTACACCCCACCTGTTTGATAAAGTGTTTCAACACGTTTGTGCCTTAGTTAAATGCTTGTTATGCTTTAGTTTATGGTCCCATTATCTCATATGTGTTGGATGAATGCATTTGGACCTAATCTTTATTGTGATCATGAGCTTGTATTTGTTTTGAGACATTTGCACCAACTCTATGCTATGAAGAGACTAGTATTCATTCAAACACTACTTTTTTTTTGGACTATAGTTCTATTCACCAACTTCTTTTGTTCTTAACCTGGCACTTCAAAGTGGTAGTGGAAGGCAGGCAATTAAGGCTTTTCCAAAAATTATATTATTTGTATATCAATTTTTAACATTAACACTGTATTCTATGCTTCATCATATTTGTTTATGTTTTTTCTCTCTCTCATCACATTACATCACAAGGCAATAAAAATGGGACACCATATGGTGTCAACATTTATGATGTCCAAATAAACTTTTCATTCCAAAAAGTTGAACTCTCATTCACTGTAAGCAAGTTTGTCTATTTAGGATTGGGTTATTATGACTCAAGAAATTAAATGTAGGCATGCCAAATTGGATCCATAGACCATAGCAGTCCTGTCATATGTCTTAAGTTGATTGTACAAACTTATTTTAATTTGTTTAAGTATGTTCATACTTGCACATACATTATCTTCACAAATTCCTTACAAACTACCATGTAAGTCAGTGGACAATACTTTAATTCCACTGTAATATTTTCTGAATGATCAAGATGAATTCATCATCTTAGAGTCTGTATTAGTACACTAGTTCATTAGTGTTTGTTTAAAAGAAACTGACCCCCAACAAGTGTCATCTCATTCAATATTTAAGGCTTTGACAGCAGAGACTCACAATGCAGGGTTTTGTTAATTATGTTATTGAGTGGACTGTGTTGCCTTAAATTAAATGATTTCCTGTTTAAGAAATTATTCCAAATTGTTAATGAATAGATTGTACATATTCTATTCCATTTTTGAAAATGATATTTAATGTCTGATAGACTATGCTATGTTCCATAAGAGCAATAAGGCACCTAACTTTTATGTATCTGAGTCAGGCAAGGTTGGAAAATAAACTATAATTTCAAACATTGAATTTCACTTAAATTCTGTAAAAGCATATTGGAAATCAGAATCCAAGAAAAGAAATAATTGAAGAAAAAGATGTCACTGCACCCACTTCAGAAATTACGTACTAAAAAATAAAGCCCCGGTACAATGTTGGGTATTAGCCACTATTAAATTGGCACTAGAGCTTGTACCTTTGTGTGCAGGGAGGGCTAGAAGGGGTAAAGCGGAGGTTCGGTAATTCAGTTCATGCTCAACATATAGTTAGTTGGAGCTCACTATTGCAGCAGAGGCATTAAAAGCTAGGGTAGCAGTTACAACGAATCTGCACACACCATACATACATACATACATACATAGCGTAAAGCACAAGGTTTGCTTCCATTAACTGCTCTAGCCGTTCTATCTGAATTAATCTGACTATACTATACTCTGATCTTATTATAGCTTTTTAATTTTTAAGATGTCTTGTAATTTGGTTTACCCACCTCATTCATTCTCTAGTCTCTACCATTCCGTTGTTCCATTTTCCAAAAGTTCATACCACCTAGTAATTAGTAGTGTACACTACTGCTTCTAGTTCTATATATTAATTTTTTTGGTCGGTCTTCTAGTTCTATATGTATGCAGGAAAATGATTTTTGTACATAAATTGGGGACACCATAAGTTGTCTCCTTTGTTTTTAGAGTGTATTATCAAAAGAAAAAAAACAAATTAAAGCAGATGACAAATAGTTTAATTGTTGTACAGAAGGTTCTTTCTATCTTTGGAGTTTTCCATTACATCCTTCACTTTTGAGGTTAATATGTTATTAATGTTACTAACTTACTAACTTTTTATTACTTTGTTTAAATTTAGAAGGAAAGTTCATAAGTAATGGATAAATCATGGATTACAAAGTTGTGAAACTCTGTTGAGTATGAGCAAGGGGTTAGGGGATTTATTGATATTGCTTTTGAACATCGTTCAGTTAAAGACACATCAATATGCCCTTGTAAACGATGTGGTTTTAAGAAATGACAAAGTAGGGATGTGATGTACGATCACCTATTATGTACACCATTCCCAAAAGGATATACTTTTTGGTACTATAATGGGGAGATCAGGATAGTAGAAACTAGTAATGTCTCAACTAGTAATGCTCCAAATGTAGTTCAAGACAACATGGTTGTTGAAGATCCTATTCAGAACATGATCAACGATGCTTTTGGAGTTGATAGACACCATGCAAACGAAGTACCTGTTGCATCAAATATAGAGGTTGGCGGGGATGGAGTGACACCGAATGTAACTCAAGAAGGGCATGAAGATGAAGATTTTTATGAATTAGCAAGAGATGGAGAACAACCATTGTTTGATGGGTGCACAAAATATTCTAGACTGTCTTTTCTGGTGAAGTTGTATCATATCAAATGTTTGTGTAGGATGAGCGATAAAGCAATGACAATGACATTAGAATTATTGCATGATGCATTTGAACATGCAAAGATTCTGAGTTCATTCTACGAGGCGAAAAAAAATTTCAACAAGCTTGGTTTGAACTATGAAAAGATACTTGCATGCCCTAATAATTGTATGTTGTATTGGGGTAATCGAGAGGATGAAGAAAGGGAAACATGCAAAGTTTGTAACATGTCTAAATGGAAATCAAGAACAAAAGTTGGTAAGACTGAAGTGTCTAATGATGGAAATAATGGGAGTAAGGTACCAGCAAAAGTTCTTCGTTACTTTCCACTAAAACCTCGATTACAGAGATTGTTTTTGTCTTCAAAAACTGCCGAGGATATGAGGTGGCATGCTGTGGATAGTAAAAATGATGGAATAATGAGGCTTCCTAGATATTCTGAAGCTTGGAAGAAGTTTGATTCAACACACACTTCGTTTGCATCAGATCCGCGAAATGTGAGTCTTGCATTGGCTAGTGATGGTTTTAATCCCTTTGGTGTTATGAATGCAAGTTACAGTATCTGACCAGTTATTCTCATCCCATACAATACTCCTCCATGGGTGTGTATGAAGCAGACATCTTTTATCGTTTCAATGATAATTCCTGGAAAAAGAATGCCAGGAAATGATATAGATGTCTACTTACAACCTTTAATCAAAGAGTTGAAGGAATTATGGAATGAGGGTGTGGATGCCTATGATTCTTTCAACCGAGAGATGTTCAAATTACATGCAGCTTTGATGTAGACAATTAGTGATTTTCCTGGTCTAGGAACCCTCTCTGGGTGGAACACATACACATGACTTGCTTGTCCATCTTGCTATTGAGAATGAGGCTTTATTAAAAGTTTTTGGACCAGGGCATCCTGGACGACTCCGTGGTGTGGGATTCGGGGTGACCAAAACTCAAATATATGGACCCACTTATCGGTCTTGTGACTTGGCAGCAGCTAATGCCAAATTTCAAAAGCTAGAATCAGAATTTGATGGGTTAAAGACACAAGTAGTTGAAATGGATTCATTAAAGGCAAAACTTGTTGACTATGATGACATGAAAGCCCAAGTTGCTTTTCTTATGCAAAATTTTAAGGGAAACCAGGTAATTAGTTATGGTTGCAACTTGCTAAATTTGGATGTCTTTGTTGTGAAATTAGTTATTCGCATCTAATTTGTGATTTTATCTTTCAATTCCAGGTGGAAGACTTACAATCGCCTAGAGAAGTGAGACGATCTTCTGCCTCTAGTCATGACCCTGAAGATCGTGGAGCTTCATCGTCACACAGACTTAATTAGATATATTATATGTAAATGGTGTCAAAAACTTGTATTTACATATGTTTTTATGTTAGGATAATTTTGAATAATATTTTGCTTTTTGCAGATTATTAATAATGTTTTTATCACTTTAATGATTAGGTTTTGAAACATTTTTGTGTATCAATTTAATAAATTTATTAGTTCTTAATCTAAAGTTTTTATTAAAACAGGGATATTAAAAAAAATTAGACAAATAATGAATTGAATCAGTTTTAAAAAAGAAAATATTTAATATTTTGTGGCGGTTTAAAACCGCCGCTATATTTTTATCTACTATTGGTGGCTGTTCCAAACCGCCGTTATAATTTCTGTACATTATAAATTGTGATACTTTGTGGCGGTTCAGAACCGCCGCTACATTTTATAGTTATTTCAAAATATGCTTTTTGTGGCGGTTTCTTACCGCCACTAAATTTGTGACCATAGTGCCAGCGGTTGTGCAAAACCGCCGCAAAACAGCTTTGCGACGGTCACTTCTGAGGCAGTTTCCAAACCGCCGTAAAATATTTTAGCGGTGGTTCAAACCGCAGCTATTTGACATATAAAACCGCCGCAAAAATCATATTTTTTGTAGTGAATCGAGGTTTGCTATGATTACAGGGATTGTCTTTTGCTGTTTTTACTAGGAATCTCCTTTTTTTGTCACAAGTCCAATAAAATTGTTTGAAACCTTTTTATTTTAAAAAAAAGTATATCTGAACTTCAAATTTCATTAGCTATCAAAGTCCAACCTTAGCATATGTAGGAGGAAGTCTCGAGGATCCTCGAGACAAAATGAACAATTAATATTCCTATAGCTAAATCTGTTAAGGCATCAGCCACTGCTTTACAACCTATAGGTGTGTAACCATATGAGTTATATCTATCAGATGAACCATGTTATGATCAAGTGGATCATCAATTTGAAAGTTAGTTAGGAAAATTATGCTATGTAAATAGCCATGGGATATTATGTTTTGTTAGTTAAGTCAGTTGGTAGAAAGACTGCAGCTTTGTAACTACCATTAGACTAACATGTATAGGATATAATGTCTTGGTTATTGGTAGAATGATCACTGATTCGATCATTTTGTGAGCAAGTATGATTCTGCAATTGTTTTGTGAGTTCAAGTGTGTAGTGTGTAAGATACAAACTGTAAAGTTCTTGTACTGAATTGTGAGTAGAAGACTCAACCTCGGTATGGATGTAGGAGCCAGGTCTTGGCTCTGAACCACGATAATATCTTGTGTGTACTTCTTTCTTTCTTTGCACATTCTTTGTTTTGAATTGTTCTGCACTGTTCTTGCACATCAAGAACCTGTTTCATCATCATAGCTAGTTGAGTGCACATCTCTTACAACTGGTATCAGTAACAAGGTTCTGAAGGCGATCACGATGGGCACAACTAAGCTTCATATAGAGAAGTTTACTGGTGAGAATGACTTCAGTATCTAGCGAATTAAAATCAAGCTCTCCTTGTTCATCAAGGACTTGAAGGCACATTGGAAGGCATTGCAAAACTTCCAAGTACTCTCACCGAGAAGGAGAAGCAGGATCTCATCAACAAGGTTCGCAGCATAATCATTTTGTCCCTTGCTGATGAAGTCCTGAGATAGATTGCAGAGGAGGCAACAGCAGCAGGAGTTTGGTTAAAGTTGCACTATAAGAAAAGACGTATTTACCAAAGGAATTTTTCCGACGGACTCCATGACCATCATTATTTAAGACATTACTGATGGAATTTGCCGTCGGTAATAAAGGATACGAAAAGTTTTCAAATTTACCGATGGAAAGCCCGTCGGTAAAGTTTCCAACGGCTTTTCCGTCGGTAAGTCCATCTAAAATGGTAGCGGGAAGGGTAAATTTTTGGCGCGAGGCACTACCGACAGACTTTTTCGTCGGACGTTTGCATTTCCAACGGACATTTTCATCGGTAATTCAAATTTTTGAATTTCCGACAGATAATTCCGTCGGAAATTAAAAAATTTGAATTACAAACGGAATTTTCCGTCGAAAATAAAGTCTACGAATACCAACAAAATGTCCGTCGGTAATTCAAAAATTTGAATTACCGACGGAAATGTTTGTCGGATATGCCAAACGTCCGTCGGAAATGTTCATTAAATCAGAACAACAAACCCTTCCCCCTGACTTTCCCTTTTCTCTCCTCTCTCTATCTTTCTTGTCGTTGTCTCTCGTGCTATCACCACCGCCGCAACTAGCCACCACCACCAGCGCCCCCCACCACCGCCTATGTTCTTTCTGGCCCTCTAACTCTTCCCTCCCTCTCTCTATCTATGTTCATCTTCGTGTGTGTGAGGCCCTCGTGGTTCTGCTTCAGCCCGCTCGCGCTCGTCGTTCTGTTGGGTGGAGGAGCTTGCGACAAACTTCAACTCCTCCACCGCTGCACCACCGCCAATTCCCAATACCGTGACCTTTCGTTTTCTGTCGCCATCGTCACCTTCAATCACAGATCTGGAAAAAAAAAATTTAAATGAGCAAGAGTTTTCGGAGACTATGGCAGATCTATTATTTTTGAGAGATGCTTCTTTTTTTTTAAAGTTGCAAGCTTGAAGCTTGATGGTGATGGCGACGGCAACGCGAGGATGGCTGAAGACGGTGATGCGAGGACAGTGAAAGGCGGCGACACACAGACGACTATGACTGGAGGAAGAAGAGGGTTGTTGCTGGAGTTAAAATAAAAATAAAATGGTTTAATATAAAAAATAAAAAAAATAATATAAAAAAATAAATCCTCATTACCGATGGATATTTCTGTCGGTAAGTGTACATCAAAGTTTCTGACAAACATATCCGTCGGTAAGTAAGGGCCCCGTGTGACGCGTTTTCGACGGCCTATTCCGTCGGAAATTTCCGACGGATATGGTCCATCCGTCGGAAACCGTTTCCTACGCGCCTAATACCGACTGAACGGGGTCCGTCGGAAATGCTGTTTTCCGACGGCTTTCAGGGTTTTCCAACAGTTTTTGGCTGACGGTAATCACCCTTTTTTTGTAGTGTTTTAAAGTCTTTACATGACCAAATCTTTAGCAAACAAACTGTATTTGAAGAAGAAACTTTATCAATTGAAGATGGATGAAGGTATGTCCATCAAAGAACATATTTCCATGTTCACCAAATCAGTTCTTAATCTGAAAAATGTTGATGTCAAAATTGACGATGAGGATCAGGCAATAATGCTGCTATGTTCTCTGCCTCTTTCATTTGAGAACTTAGCTGACACTATGATGTTTGGAAAGGAAACCCTCACCTTGGAAGAGGTCAAAGCAGCTCTTAATTCTTGAGAAATGAAAAGGAGATTACTGAAAACAAAGGTGAAGGTGGAGATGCAAAAGGATTGTTTCCTCGGGGTAGATCAGACAAGAGAGAATTCAAAGGCAAGAAAGGGCATAGATCAAAGTCAAAATTCAAGAAAAACTGCTATTATTGCCATAAAGATGGCCACTACAGAAAGGAATGCCCTGAGAGGAAAAGGAAGAACAATGGGAAACACAAATACATAGAAGATGTTCCTGTTGTAGCAGATGGGTATGAGTGTTCAGATGTCTTGGCTGTTACTGATGAGAATTGCAGTGATAAGTGGATTCTTGATTCGGGGTGCTCCTTCCACATGACCCCAAATCAAGATTGGTTTGATTCATATAAGGAGATTAATGGAGGGAAAGACCTGATGGGAAACAACATGGTGTGCAGCATAGCAGGAATTGGAAGCATAAAGATCAAGCTGGCAGATGGATCTGTGAAGACTCTATCTGATGTTAGACATGTTTCATACCTCAAGAGGAATTTAATTTCTCTTGGTATGTTTGATCAAGCAGGCTGCACATATAAAGGTGAAGGAGGGATCCTGAAGATTAGCAAAAGAGCTTGCAAATCATGAAAGGTATAAGGATCAATGGCCTATACAGATTACAAGGTAAAACTATTCTAAACCCTGCTAGCCTAGTTTCAATATCCAAAGATAGCTCAATTAAGCTACGACATCACAGGGTATATAGCTCACTTAAGTGAAAGAGGTTTAGAGGAATTACATAAACAAGGTTTGATTGGAAATGGAAACTTTGAAAAATTAGACTTTTGTGAACACTGTTTGTATGGAAAACAGAAAAGAGTGAAGTTTCCTATATCTGCCCATTCTACTAAGTCCATAGTAGATTATGTAAATTCAGATATCCGGGGCCTTGCAAAAGTACCTTCACGATGAGGAGCCAGATTCTTTGTAACATTCATAGATGATTGGTCAAGGAAAGTATGGGTGTACTTGTTGAAACACAAGAACTAGGCTTTCAAGAGTTTCAAGCATTGGAAAGCCTTTGTAGAAAACCAGATAGGTAACCAAATTAAGGTATTAAGGACTGACAATGGTCTTGAATACCTTAGTGAAGAATTCACAGATTTCTGCAGAGAACATGGGATTGTTAGGCATAAGACAATGAGGTTTACTCCTCAACAAAATGGCCTGGCAGAGAGAATGAATAGGACCATCTTGGAGAAGGTAAGATGTATGTTGTCTAATGCCAAGTTTAGCAAGAATTTTTGGGCAGAAGTAGTTCAAACTGCTTGTTATTTGATCGACAGAAGCCCTTCTACAACAATAAGGTTCAAAACACCTGAGGAAATGTGGACAGGAAAACCACCATGTTTGGATAATCTCATAATATTTGGTTGTACTGCTTTCATTCATGTCTCAAAAGGGAATCTAGAACCAAGGTCTAAGAAGGAAATCTTCTTAGGATATCCTGAAGGTGTAAAAGGCTTCAAGGTGTGGATTGGTGGGTCTGTTGGGGGAAGGGCAGTGATCAACAGAGATGTAATTTTCAAAGAGGAAGATATGCTTGGTAGTCTTGAGCAGAAATCACAATGCTCACCTACAAAGAAGCAGGGAGTTCAGTTTGAGGTGGAGAAACCTGACACAAAAAAGGTAACTTCAACACCTCATACTGACACAAAAATCTCTACTTCAACAGAAGCTTAAACTTATTCCTATAATCTGGTTAAAGACAGATAAAGGAGACACATCAAGCCTCCATAGAGGTTTGGTTATGCTGATCTTATAGCATATGCTTTGAATGTAGAAACTGAAGACCAATGTACTGAGCCTGTTAGTTACAAGGATGTTGTTTCTAGCATAGACATTCATAAGTGGAAGGAGGCAATGACTGAGGAAATTGATTCCTTAATAAAGAATGACACATGGAAACTTGTGGAAAAACCAGCCAAGCAAAGAATTGTGGGATGTAAGTGGATTTGCAAGAAGAAACCTGAAGTGCCAGGAGTTGAAAAGGAAAGATACAAGGCTAGACTTTTAGAAAAAAGGTTTCACTCAAAAGGAAGGAGTATATTTCAATGAGATTTTCTCTCCTGTTGTGAACATACGAGCATTCGAGTTATTTTAGCCCTTTTTGCTGTTCACAATCTAGAACTTGAGCAAATGGATGTAAAAACAGCCTTTTTACATGGTCAACTAGAGGAAATAAAGGGGAAAGAAGAAACGGTCTGTCTGCTGAAAAAATTATTGTATGGTCTCAAACAATCACCTAGACAATGGTATAAAAGGTTTGATTCCTTTGTAGTTTCAAATGGTTATAGCAGAAACTTATTTGACAGTTGTGTTTATTTCAAAAGGAAAAATTCTGGTTGTTTCATTTACCTTTTGTTATATGTAGATGACATGTTAATTGAAGTTCAAATACAGGTGCAATAAACAAGTTGAAGCAGCTACTAAACTCTGAGTTTGAAATGAAAGATTTAGGAGCTGCAAGGAGAATTCTAGGCATAGAGATTATCAGGAAAAGAAGTGAATGACTACTCTTTCTATGTCAATCAAATTATGTTGAAAAGGTGCTCAGGAAGTTCAACATGCTGGATGCCAAGAGTGCCTCAACTCCTATTGCTGGGCACTTCAAGTTATCAGTAACTTAGTCCCCAAAAACTGAATAAGAGCTCAAACACATGAGCAACATACCCTATACAAATGCAACAGGAAGCTTGATGTATGCTATGGTCTGTTCCAGACCAGATCTTGCATTTGCTGCTAGTATGGTTAGCAGATTCATGGCTAATCCAGGAAAGGAACACTGGCTTGCCATGAAGTGGATCTTCAGGTACTTGAAGGGAACAAAGTCAATTGGTTTGATCTATGGCAAAACTGATACAGAACACAGTGAGTTAACAGGTTTTGTGGATGCAGATTTTGCTGGTGACACTGATAAAAGAACATCATTGACTGATTATCTCTTTACCTTGTATGGTAGTGTAGTGAGTTAGAAGGCTAACCTACAATCTATTGTGGCCCTAGCAACCACTGAATTTGAATATATAGCCTTGACAGAAGCTATAAAGGAAGCAATCTGGTTGAAAGGATTGGTTAGTGAACTCGAGGGAAGGACCATTCCTACATCTATTATGTGTGATATCCAAAGTGCTATATGTCTCTCCAAAAATCAAGTTTTCCATGAGAGAACAAAACACATAGATATCAGAATGCACTACATTCATGACATCATTGCTCAAGGACTTATTAAGGTGAAGAAAGCGGCAACTGAAGACAATCCAGCTGATATGCATACCAAAGTAATTCCAAGTACCAAGTTTAAACATTGCTTAGACTTGGTGAATATTGGTAATTGTTCTGCTTAAGTCTCTGCAAGGAGGCTGGGAATTTTTCTAACTAGTCAAGGCATTGAAGATCCAGGGTGGAGATTGTTATGATCAAGTGGATCATCAATTTGAAAGTTAGTTAGGAAAATTCTATTATGTAAATAGCCATGTGATATTTTGTTTTGTTAGTTAAGTCAGTTGGTAGAAAGATTGCAGCTTTGTAACTACCATTAGACTAACATGTATAGGATATATAAGTCTTGGTTATTGGTAGAATGATCACTGATTCGATCATTTTTTGAGCAAGAGTGATTCTGTAATTGTTTTGTGAGTGCAAGTGTGTAGTGTGTAAGACACAAAATGTAACGGTCTTGTACTGAATTGTGAACAGAAGACTCAACCTCAGTGTGGATGTAGGGGCTAGGCCTTGGCTCTAAATCACGATAATATCTTGTGTGTACTTCTTTCTTTATTTGCACATTCTTTGTTTTGAATTGTTCTGCAACGTTCTTGCACATCAAGAACCTGTTTCATCATCATAGCTAGTTGAGTGCACATCTCTTACAAACCATACAAAAGGAAGTCTTATAGGATAGTACCATTGTAGAATAGATCATCATTGGTCATGTGATTTTTGTTTATTTATAAGCAATGAAGATTGCCTTGATGCATGGTCCTGTATCACCACACCCACTCCAATGGAAAGTTCCTCGACAAAAGCAGATGCATCTTATTTGTTATGATTCTTCCTCAAAGGGTATGTAAACATACATAAATTCAAAGCATTAATTAAATATCAATTTTTCTAACCAATGCAACCTTGCACATAGGAATCAGAAAATAGAAATGTTGTATTGAGAAGAGTAACCATTTTAAATTTCAAGGAATTGAATACACAACTTTCAAACATATTTCTATTTTTGATTTCTTAATATATGCAAGATTGCATAGGATATGATAGAAAAATCGTTTAAATAATTGTTGTGTTGAAGAAATTAGAATGAGGACAAGTGGGTAAAGAAAAGAGAGACCTTAAGAATAATATTGATATACACAAAACTATGAGATAGTAAATGTGTTTTGATGTTCTATCAAAGACAAACCTAAGTGTATGTTTGGATAGGGTATTTCAAAATTCCAAGGAATTTGAAATACAAGACAATTCAATTATTTCAATTGAATTACTTTCATTTTGAAAATACTTTTTTTGGATAGGATAATTTAAATACCTTGTATTTTAAATTCTTTGTTTGGATAAAGCATTTCAATTACATTTTTTTTAATATTCATTTTAAAAATTGGGATTTCAACTGTCCGGAAGCCGGTGTCCCCCGTATCGGGTGTCCAGGGGCCAGCGCCCCCGCATCGGGTGTCTGTGGGCCAGCGCCCCCGCACCGGGTCTCTGGGGGCCGGTGTCCCCCGCACCGGGTGTCTGGGGGTCGGGTGCAGGGTGGTATAGGGGCCGGGTCCGGGTGGTACGTGGGTCGGGTCTAGGTGGTGCGGGGGCCGGGCCCCAGTGGTCAGGGGGACTGGGCCGGGTCTGGGGGGTGGGTCTGGGTGGTTCGGGGGCCGACTTCGGTGGTAGGTGGCACATGAGTAAGGAGAGGGAATTTCAAAATACCATCTCTTTAGGTGGTATTTCAAATTCCTCAAATTTACCTTAAACAAAATACCCCCATAAAATCCCTTGATTTCTAAAATCCATCATTTTTAATACCTAAACAAGGTATTTTAGAATGAAGTATTTTAATTACCCTCTTAAAATACGTCACCCTCTACAAATACTTCATTCAAACACAAGAGTCATATTTATACTACTAACAGAATTATAGTCCTAATTAAATAACGAAAGAAAACATGAAATAAAAAATAAAAAATAACTCTTAAGAGATCTTGTAAGATATCCTAAAATATTTAAAGATACATTGAAATATTATGAGATATGTTCTAAATATTTTAACACTCACCATCAAACTAAAGTTTCCAAAACTTTAGCTTGTATAATTAAACTTTAAAAAAAAAATAAACTAAAAATAACTTCAAGGTCTTGGTAAAAGCAATGCTACAAGGGTGCACAGCTGAAGAACCAAATTGTATCTAAGATGGAACCATACTGACTTGGGACAAGCATGACAGAAGGGTCACACTACATCTGAAAAGAAAACATAGTGCATCTGGGATGGAATCACGGAGCCAATACTTCTTGTTGGATAAGGCAGAACTAGGGATGTCAACGGGGCGGGGCGGGGCAGGGCGAGGCGGGGTGGGGTGGGGTGGACACGGATATTGGTTATCCGCTACCCGTCCCATTGGATAAAAAATATACTCGTACCCGTCCCGTACCCGCACGGATATCCGCTTAACGGGTTCTTAACGGATTCGCGGGTTTTCACGGGTATCCATGGATATTCATGGATAGTTATGAAAAACAAACAAATCTGTTTTTTAATTAAAAAAAACACAGAAAACTTAAACAAACCACCACATTAATATCTTCCGGTATTTGAACAAAATAGCACCTACAAATTAATACATCACACTTAAAATATCCATGAAACAACACAATAGATGAAAATTATCTAGGAAATGATATAAGGACTTTGAGAGTAGATATATATAATAAAGGGTATTATAGTAATTGAGTAACGGGTGCGGGTATCCGCAGGCACGGATAGTGTGATACCCGCCCCCGCCCCATTTATAGACGGGTATTGGAATTACCCATTTATTTTACCCGCGGGCACCCGTTTAACCACCCGCCCCGTGCCTGTTACGGATTTTATCCGCGGGTACGGATAAAATTGTCATCCCTAGGTAGAACTGATCTGAGGTACGAGATCAGGTAAAACTTATCGAAGGCACGAAGCACATCAATCGAAGAGCCAAACTGCATCTAGGATGAAACCATACAACATTTGGGATGGAACCACAGAGCCAATCTTTTAGGCTAGAGCAGGCGGAACCATAGTTCTAAATTGCGGACCGCATCATGTATTGCGACTGCGGACCGCAGCGCAACCGCATCACACCGCAATTGCGGTGTGATCCCTTTTCACGTGTTACGGCCGCAACGCAACCGCATCAGCACCGCATCAGACACAGTATCGGACCGCATCAGGACGCAACACCCATTTTCAGTACCGTTCGTTCAATTTTTTTCCAAAACTAAAAAAAATTCAGGCCCCCAAAGCATTTAGATGCAAGAATTATTCCTTTATGCTTTAGCAATTTGTTTCTTTTCTCTATTTTTGCTATCATCTTCTCAATTCAGATATATGAAGAATTACAATAATTATACAATATTTTTAGATTTGGTACGAACATAAAATTATTTCACGCCACAGTCGCTGCGGTCCGCGACGCAGTGACCGCAATGGCCGCAATCGCAATGACCACAACCGCAACCGCATCCGTGACCGCAACTGCAATTTAGAACCTTGGGCGGAACTTATCAGAGGCACGGGACTGACCTAGGACAAGTAAAATGTTCCCATTGGTAAGATCCATAGACCCCGGTGCTTGTGACACCTCCCTTTTCTGTTGTGTAGAGGATGGTGGTGCAGAGGAGGATGGCAACCAGAGGAGGATGTTGTAACTGACGTCTCGCTACCCGTAATAAGGTAACTAGTGATGATCTAGCATTTGCATGACAGAGTTATACTCGCAACATGAGGCGAAGTTGACGGGTCCGTGGGAGTAGAAGCTCTCCCACCACGACCTCTAGATCGGCCTCTACCTTTACTTGTGTCTGCCATCTGAATGCAAAAACTACTAGAACCATAGTTAGAACCTCTAGATAAACAAAATTGTCACCAAAGCAGAACCTACATAAATATCTATCATTATGACTAAATAATCATCCAAGAACAATATCGAACAACATGAGAAAGTGGAAATTGCCATAGATGTGCTTGTAAGTAAATTCTATATTGATTTTGATATATGACAAATGTATGTTAGAGAATGAGATTATACTGATCGATCAAGTATGCAAGAAAGTTTGATGTGTGCATACAAGATTACATGAAATCAAGTGGAGTACTGTTTCATAAAAGAGCTTTAAGCTACAAAGCATCAAAGCCAAGGGATTTTAATTTTATAGATATTTAGGTTATAGATACTTGCAAGACCGGCCCAATACATATTGAGACCTAAAGCGAATTTTAAGTGAGGTCTTTTAATAAATCAGTAAAAGTATTTTTATAAAATTTATAATATATTTAAAATTTATTTTTACAGTAACTTTTTTATATTTTTAAAGCGAAATTATTATGGTTGATGTAAATATTTGTTGTATGTGTACTTGTAGCCACACTTGTAGATAACAAAACAAATACAATTAAAGTATATATTGAGTTTGAAACTTTTTTAGAGACCTAAAACTCTTGCAAATTTAGAAATCTTTTTGGAGGCCTAAAGTTGTTGCTTTGGCAGCTTTACCCAATATGGCCGGCAATGGATACTTGTATAAGAGAAAATGATTTTACTCACATGATTGTTCTTTGATTTGCATGAAAATATGTTTTATAAAGGTTTTATGAAGTTTGCATCAAATGTGTTTGAAAACAAGTTATGCATGAAACTTAATTCTGACTAATTTATACATCAATTTATGTTATATATATCCATGTATATTTTAAGTCAAAAGGTATGTATTTGAAAAATCATGAAATACATCGATGTACTCAGTTGTGCATCCATGTATGATGAAAGTCAGTAGACTTGTTTTTTGAAAAACATCAAAGTGCATCCATGTATCAAGTTATACATCCATGCATATTTTTGAAAAATAAAAAGTTTGTTTTGAAGAATTAAGAAATACATCGATGTATCCCATAATACATCCATCTATAAGCATATGTCAGAACTTGTGCTTTAACTAAAAAAGGAAATACATTGATGTACTTGTATCATACATCGATGTACCTATAAAAACCGAGTCATGTGTTATAAGTTCACTTATACGTCGATGTATTGGTTTTATGAATCGATGTACTCAAGAACTACATTATATACATTGATGTACCTGCGATTGAATTAGTGAAATATTTATTAATACATCAATGTACTACAATGTAAATCAATGTACAACATTGTTTTGATTCATTAAGTTGTCATTGTGAAAGTGAGCTTTTTCATAGATCTTAAATTTGTGTGATATTAATGTCAGAGTTTTTCATATGATTTTGATTTTCATATTTTTGAGAAGAGAGTGAGGCATCTCTTTGAGTCAAAATTAAAATTTGTAAGGATAAGGTATTCCTTGAGATTTGAAAGGTGTATTGAGGCTCTTTTACAATGGTGATTAGTTAAGAGTACTTTTTCATGTATAGGCTACAATCACATGGTTGAAACTTGTTGAATATACAAGTCCTAAGAAAACATTCTTAGGGACTGAATGTAGGTCATCGATTGTTTGGTGAATGACCCAAGATAAATTAGTTTGTGTGATCCACTCTTTATTAAACTTTTACTTTCTGGTTTTAAGTGATTTGTATTACGATTTTTAAATTAATTCCAATTATTTTATTGTTGATAAACACACAATCTTAAATCCATTACACAACCCGAATAAAAATTGTTATTGAAATTGGTTTTGTGAAAAGTTTTTCAAAAAGTTTTGAAAACTTAATTCACTCCCTCTTAAGTTTGAAGCTGTAACTGACAATGCTCAGTTTCAAACAAATCAGAACCATACCCATCATTCACCAAAGAATTAACACAACAACCTTATAAACACTAAAACATAATTAAATAGAAACAAAAAATGAGAAAGATGGAATTTTCAAGCAAAAATAGGTATGTGTGACCGAACAAGAATTGACAAAAATTAGATTGACAAAATCATTGTATTAAGCTTATACAAAGAATACTTATAAGTTCATATTTCCATCAATCTTCATTTATGATTTAGTATATAGAACACCAAATGTGACTTCGGAATGTGTAATAATAATTTTCCAATTACATATAGCTAATTATCAAAAGTCCATTTGTTATTCCACTAGCCCAAAAATGTATCATTTTTAATTATCCACATTCTTCCATTTGTTTGAATCAGTAGACAAACACTTCACATGTTGACAATGAAATACATATTCCATGTAATATTGGTACAAAAAATCAACGCAACTTCAAATTGAAAACCTATTTCTAGATAACTAGCACCATGACCAGACATGTATCGAATCTAGCTACAATAAGAACACATGTAGAAACAAAAAAAAAATGAAAATGACTTTTAGGTCGAAGATGAAGGACACTTACATAAATTAACAAAGAGGGTTCGTGTAGGTTGTGATAGAGGCAGAAAGAACATGAAGGATCCTTACAGGAATTGTCAAAGAGGGTTCATGGTGGTAGTTGCGATAAAGACCACGACACCACACTATTTAATGGGAAAAGAGAATTTGAAGGAAATGGAGGCGGAAAGGGTTCTCTTAGGTTGCGGTGGAGGTAATGAGGTTCACATTGATTGTAATGTGGTCGCGAGAGGGTTTTGAAGATTGTAGGGGCAGTGGTGGTTCTAAAGATGTGGTGGTGCTTTTTGTTTTTGAAGAGAATGAAGTGAGAGGGGAAAATGAGGCTTGCTATCACATTTAAGGAATTTAGTTTTAGTGACCAAAAGTATTGGTCGCTAAAACGGTTTCAATATTTTTTAAATGATTAATGACCGAATATATGGACAGTTGATCACTAAGCGATCGAAAATGTTGTCGCGACCATCCCATCCGGGAGGCGCGAAAAAGGATAAAAAGACAGAGGAGTCGCCACTAAGATTTTTATTGGGAAAATCTTAGAAAACCCAATTATTTAAAGGTAAAGGTCTTTTAAAAAGAGAGATAAGAGTCTGGGAGTCGGTTACGAGTAGGGAAGGTATTAGCACCCCACATCGCCCGTTTAAAAAAAACGGTACCTCAAGTTAATTGTGCAAAAAAACATTTTAATAACCTTTTAAATATTTATTTTACCCCGAAAATTATTTACAAGAAAGAATTATTTTAAATTTTAATTTTTGACTTTTATTAAATTTTTTATATTTTTAACTTTATGGTTTATAAAAACTAAATGAGGTTGAACATGGCACATGAGTCCACAGGGCAACCTCAAATCTAAGGGATTAAACATGGAACCGTGTCCATAGAACATCCCTGGAAAGAGAAAAGTTTAATTATTTTGATTAATTATTTTAACATAAAAAGAGACAAAAAAAAAAAGGAAACTTTAATTTTGGCCCGACAAGATGATTTATCTTGCTCCTACGTATTCCCGGGTGCGATGGGAAACTCAAAGCCACGTAGTTCTTTTGAAAATTTTGATTGGTTGGTTGATGTTAATTTTTGATAAATATTTGATTTTGTTTTGATTTTATTTTTAAAAAAAAGATTTTATTTCAGGATAAATTCACTTTTGCATAGAGTCCAAGATAGCAATGCTATACGATAAACCCTTACAATTCATACAACACTTGAGGATGAAAAATCATACATCAACGTTGTACATTGTTGCGTGAATTAAAAATATTTTTATTTTATTTTATTTACAAAAAAGTTGGATAAAATTTGTTAAAAGAGCAAGTTGAAAATATTTTATTTTTACAGAAAGAAGGAATTCACTCTTGCACAGGGTTAAAGATAGCGAAGCTATACGATAAACCCCTTACAATACATACGACACTTGAGGATGAAAAATCCACTAGTGCAATAAGTGCTTTTTACGTCAGTTAAAATTGATTTTTTACGTCGAATCATCGATCGACGTAAATACAAACGGGACGTTAAAAGTTTAACTTTTAACGTCAGTTGAGAACTGACGTTAAATATAACACCATTAACGTCGGTTCTTTAACACAACTGACGTTAATTTTGTCAAAATTAACGTCAGTTCTTTAACAAAACCGACGTAAATTTTGTTAACACTAACGTCAATTGTTATAAAGAACTGACGTTAAAGGTCTTAATTTTAACGTCAGTTGTAATAAACAACTGACGTTAATAGTGTACTGTATATTTTTATAAAATACTTTTAACGTCAGTTGTATGATACAACTGGCGTTAATAGTTTTTTTTTTTTTAAATCCAGTTTTAAAATATCACTCCCCTAAGCCATCCCTGCATTCAGTAAATATCCCAGTAACACAGAATATCACACACATTACAGAATTGCAAAGGAAAAATGGAACAATGATCCATATGTATGCCTGTTCAAAACAATATATATTTATTAACATAGGTTATAAATGTATACTAAGTTTAAACTACCTATATCAATATCCCTTCGTGATGATCATCACGAGTGGCATGTACATCCACTGGTGCAATAAGTGCTTTTTACGTCAGTTAAAATTGATTTTTTATGTCAGAATACTGACTGACGTAAATACAGCTGACGTTAAAAGTTTAACTTTTAACGCCAGTTGAGAACTGACGTTAAATATAACACTATTAACGTCGGTTCTTTAACACAACTGACGTTAATTTTGTCAAAATTAACGTCAGTTCTTTAACATAACCGACGTAAATTTTGTTAAAACTAACGTCAATTGTTATCAAGAACTGACGTTAAAGGTCTTAATTTTAACGTCAGTTGTAATAAACAACTGACGTTAATAGTGTACTGTATATTTTTATAAAATACTTTTAACGTCAGTTGTATGATACAACTGACGTTAATATTTTTTTTTTTAAATTCAGTTTTAAAATATCACTCCCCTAAGCCATCACTGCATTCAGTAAATATCCCAGTAACACAGAATATCACACACATTACAGAATTGCAAAGGAAAAATGGAACAATGATCCATATGTATGCCTGTTCAAAACAATATATATTTATTAACATAGGTTATAAATGTATACTAAGTTTAAACTACCTATATCAATATCCCTTCGTGATGATCATCACGAGTGGCATGTACATCGTCCACCTGTGTCTCCTCGATTATAGTAGGCATGTTTGTTGAAAAAGAAGGAGTCTCAGTGTTAGACGAATCTGGGCAAGTATACCCAGTCGTGCAAGTAATACGGTGGTAAGACCGGTTTATCGTATCCACGGGGATTGGATGTCAAGTACCAATTCACAAACTCAGCAACTATCTAGACTAATTAAACAGAGAAATCAGAAAGTAAAACAACCAAAAGAAAAGAAATAAATCTTTTTGTCTTTTTGGGGATTTTTGACAAACACTTGGCGTGCGAAAGGATATCTTTGGGACTAGACTTCACCAAACCTCTAACTCATGTACTATCAGGACTAGATACCTCCCATTCATGCTTCGGATATTAAAATCAATCCACTAAACTACTCAAACCCCGATTCCTCGGATGGCAAGAGCCTAAATCCACTAATAGACCCTAATTCCTTAGGTGGCCTAGATTAATGAATTTGCATTAAGATTAGGGATTACACGATTACTAATAAACCTAGTTCCATTCCTAGATACAAGGCTTACTAGGTGATTAAATTCAGTTCCGGTTATGATACGAACGTTCCCATTGCATACCAAAACACAAATCAAGTCATGGGGGTGCTAGCCACAACAAGCATTAAGCACAGAAAAATAACCACTAATATGAAGACATGAACATAGAATAATCCGTCAAGATAAATACATAAACATAGGTTTGATTACATCTAATCCCAACACAGGGATTTAGCTATTCATAAAACAAAGAAAACCAAACCAGAGAAATAGGAAGGAAGAGGAGAGAAGAGGCCCCATGTGAGCTTTCCTTCTTCTTCAAAGCAATCCCTCTTGGCTCCCTTCTAGGGTTGAAACCCTAGCCCAGCTACAGCCTCCAAATGCCTCCAAATGGACCCTAAAAACTCCCAAGTTCTGTCTGCTGCGTTCTTATTTATAGGTCTGTTGCGCGTCACGGCCGTGATGGCCATCACGGGCTGGCCGTGACGCGTTCTGTCCAAGGCGTATTTTCACAAAATGGGTTCTCGCGAGGCGAGCCCTACATTCGCGACGCGAAAGTTAATTTTCTGGCTGGTCACGGCCGTGATGTCTATTACGGGCAGGCCGTGACAGTCTCTGACTTTTGCCTTCTGCTCTGCTTGATCACGGCCGTGATGGTCATCACGGCCAGGCCGTGATGGGCTCTGTTTGGACATATTCTTCACTTTTCAAGCTCTATTTCATCCAAGCTCCATCATGGCTGATTTTGATCATTTTTACATTAAATTCCTGCAAAATAACACCAAGAAACCGCTTCACCCGTTCCAAGGGAAAATCTAACTAAAATCAACTAAAGAATGCCTAATCTATATGAAAAATGCATGCAAATATGTACAGGAAACATCATGTAAAATCACACTATCAAATCACCCCAAGCTTATTCAATTGCTTGTCCTCAAGCAATCACTAAGGCCAGAAGAGATAAAACAGAACATTGATAGTGAACTAAGAACCCGAGTAAATGATCCAAGTAATAGGCAATTCAAACAATCCAGCAAGAGACAATCAATTCAAGTCCAATTAGAGGCTTAAGTTCCTTAGACTCATGTTCTCACTGATTTGGGCACTCTTTCTCACCTGAAGCTCACCCCAAGCTTGTTCTTTTGCTTGGCTCTCTTTCTAACCTCACTCAAGTGTTTAGGGGTATATGACATTTCGCTCAATTTTCCTCAAGGAATGAACCCTACCATAGGCTTGACTATCAACCAAATCTCTACTTTATTAATGAAACAATTAAGAATCAAGAGGTCTTTTATTTGGCTGTAACATGGCCATGGGATTAATCGTTAGGTGGGGATAACAAGAAAAGGACATTTCAAAAGGCTACATAAACATCAAGCATTGCAACTATGACCTTCTAAAATACCTTCTTGGGTTTTCAATTTATTTTTCCACCTTTCTTTTCTTTCTTTTTCTTTTTATTTCTCACTTTTCTTTTTGTCATCCCCTTCTCTATTTTTTTTTTCTTTTATTTGGAGAAGGGGAGATTTTTTTCAACTCGAGAGAATTATTTTTTTTTTCTGATTCTTTCATCCCAAACTTTTTCGACTACCTTTTTCACCCTTTTTGTAATACTTTAGAAGGTCCCTTATCAAGCATATTTATCAAAACATTTCAGGGTACCAAGAAAAGCATTTTCTTCTTTCAGGCTCAAAATTGGGCAACTAAGGGGTAGCATTTCATCATTCAAAGCTCAGAAGGCCAGAAAAATACCTATTGCCTCAATCATTTTCAAAAATGTTTTCAAAAAAATTTTTAAGCTTTAAAATGGTTTTAAGTCAAGTTCTAGAGAAAACAAACCAAGAGGAATAACACTCTAACACAAAGAATGGGGTAGAATTTTGTGAGTACCCCTTTTTGGCTCAAAATCTCACATTTTAGTTCAGAATCAATGAAAAACACAAATCTTCAAAACCACATGCTAATTATCAACTATCCAAGATTATCTCACACAAATTCATTTGCAGCCATGTCACAAGAATAACAAATTGGGTTCAACAATCCACTATCTCAAATTATTGGGCACTTAGTTCTCACAATTGGGTACAAAATCTAAGCAAGGGCAATCTAATTGTGTGATCATGCAAACTATCATGCAAAACTATATGACTGCAACATGAAAAATGCAAATGCAAAATACCCCTACCCCAAGCTTAAAAATGTACATTGTCCCCAATGTAAACAATCAAGTTGGAGAAAGGAAAGAAAAATAAAATAAAGCAAAAAATTGGAACGGCTTACCGAGGCGGTAGCGGGTGTTGGCTTTCATTTCAGTCAGAAACTGCTTGAAAGTTGGGTTGCTTTTTCTTGTTTTCTTGCTCTTCCCTCCTTCCTTCTTACCCTGGAATCACTTGGCAATTTATTAGTAAAAGAAAACTCTTGATCTTCTCAAATTATCCAAGAGTTTAAAATCAAAAACACAACTAACTAAAGAAAACGGAAAAAGGAAAAGGAAAAGAAAAAATTGGGTTGCCTCCCAATGAGCGCTTCTTTAATGTCACTAGCTTGACTTATTAAAAGATATCCTAGGATCCTCCTCCCGGATCAAATGGAAATTGGGGTGGTGATTGCAACAGTAATATAACTTTATTCTCAATTCCACCCAGTCATTGGGTGAAATATCCATTGACCTTTGCAATTATAAATTCACTTCCTCTCGGGTCAAGTGGAATTTTCAAGAGGAAGTGTGAAATACAAGTAGAAGGGGCTAACTTACCAATGTCCACACATGCATGCAAGCCAACATAATTATTTAATGCAGAAAATTCAACAAGCATGGTGGAGGGAGTGCTTTCCAAATGCACCGCCTTCTCACTTGTTCCTCTCCAAGGATGTGTGGAAGGTAATTCCTCTTGTTGTTGTTCATCTACCACCACCTCTTCATCTTCATTGTGATCCATTCCCACAACCAGATTTTTCTTAAATGCTGATTCTTGTGGCTCGATGGGAATCATACATGGTGGTGGAGGTGGCAAATAGGAGCAAAAGGTTTCCCAATCCTCCTCGGAGAAGTTGTATATTAGCCTTGCCGTCATATAATCAACTTGTGCGGGAGTAACATGGTCCATCAAATCCATGACGTCTCCCAAACACCAGTTGTCTTCCAAAACGCGACTGGAGGCTTCCTCATCAGGTGGATAATAAAAATTTTCCATGAATTTCGTCCACCTGGCACTACCAAAGCTCAAAACAAAAAGATCAAATATATACAGAAAATAAAAGAAATAAAAATGTCTAAATTAGTTGCCTCCTTTGTTACTAATGATATTGGCAAAACCAATCCCCGGCAACGACGCCAAAAACTTGTTAGACGAATCTGGGCAAATATACCCAATCGTGCAAGTAATACGGTGGTAAGACCGGTTTATCGTATCCACGGGGATTGGATGTCAAGTACCAATTCACAAACTCAGCAACTATCTAGACTAATTAAACAGAGAAATCAGAAAGTAAAACAACCAAAAGAAAAGAAATAAATCTTTTTGTCTTTTTGGGGATTTTTGACAAACACTTGGCGTGCAGAAAGGATATGCTGGGACTAGACTTCACCAAACCTCTAACTTATGTACTATCAGGACTAGATACCTCCCATTCATGCTTCAGATATTAAAATCAATCCACTAAACTACTCAAACCCCGATTCCTCGGATGGCAAGAGCCTAAATCCACTAATAGACCCTAATTCCTTAGGTGGCCTAGATTAATGAATTTGCATTAAGATTAGGGATTACGCGATTACTAATAAACCTAGTTCCATTCCTAGATACAAGGCTTACTAGGTGATTAAATTCAGTTCCGGTTATGATACGAACGTTCCCATTGCATACCAAAACTCAAATCAAGTCATGGGGGTGCTAGCCACAACAAGCATTAAGCACAGAAAAATAACCACTAATATGAAGACATGAACATAGAATAATCCGTCAAGATAAATACATTAACATAGGTTTGATTAAATCTAATCCCAACACAGGGATTTAGCTATTCATAAAACAAAGAAAACCAAACCAGAGAAATAGGAAGGAAGAGGAGATAAGAGGCCCCATGTGAGCTTTCCTTCTTCTTCAAAGCAATCCTCTTGGCTCCCTTCTAGGGTTGAAACCCTAGCCCAGCTGCAGCCTCCAAATGCCTCCAAATGGACCCTAAAAACTCCCAAGTTCTGTCTGCTGCGTTCTTATTTATAGGTCTGTTGCGCGTCACGGCCGTGATGGCCATCACGGGCTGGCCGTGACGCGTTCTGTCCAAGGCGTATTTTCACAAAATGGGTTCTCGCGAGGCGAGCCCTACATTCGCGACGCGAAAGTTAATTTTCTGGCTGGTCACGGCCGTGATGTCTATTACGGGCAGGCCGTGACGATCTCGACTTTTTGCCTTCGCTTCCGCTTGATCACGGCCGTGATGGTCATCACGGCCAGGCCGTGATGGGCTCTGTTTGGACATATTCTTCACTTTTCAAGCTCTATTTCATCCAAGCTCCATCATGGCTGATTTTGATCATTTTTACATTAAATTCCTGCAAAATAACACCAAGAAACCGCTTCACCCGTTCCAAGGGAAAATCTAACTAAAATCAACTAAAGAATGCCTAATCTATATGAAAAATGCATGCAAATATGTACAGGAAACATCATGTAAAATCACACTATCACTCAGGAATATCAAGATTTGAATCTTCATTTTCATCACTACCATTATACATGCTTTTTCCTTGGAGAACCACGGACAACCTTTTGTTAGAAGGATCAGTGATGTAGAACACTTGTTTTGCTTGGGAAGCCATTATGAAAGGCTCATTTATATGACCTAACTTGTTGAGGTCTACCAATGTGAACCCCAATTCGTCGGTTTGTACACCACCGTTACTATCAACCCACTTACATTTAAATACCGGCACCGTAAGCTTAGTGTAATCGAGCACCCAAATATCTTCAATATATCCAAAGTAAGGTCTCGGTGCTGTAACGGGTTTTGTGTCCTTTGCACTAGAGAAGTGCATTGCTTCGGCCACGATCATAACCCCACTATTTTGCATGGTACTCTTGTTATCTTGTTCCTTTGTGGAACTTTGATGCCCTGAAGACACCCGCATAAACTTTGTCTCTCTTTTTTTGACAAAGTATGACATGCTGGCGGCAAATAAGTCCGCTTACCATCCTCAACAACTGGAGCTAACTGCTCTCGTATACCCATAGCAACGAGGTCGAGACGAGCATTCACACCATCCTTTGTCTTGCCCTGAATGTTGAGAAGCGTCCCGATCACACTATCACACACATTTTTCTCAACATGCATCACATCAATGCAAGAAGTTCGACATCAAGCTTGCGCCAAGATGGAAGATCAAAGAATATCGACCTCTTCTTCCATATGTTTTTCTCAACAGCTTTACCTTTCTTTTTGGACTTGCCGAATATAACATCGATGTCCTTTACCCTCTGATAAACCTGCTCTCCAATTAAGGCCGCCGGCGCTTCTTCTGTCTCTTGGCATCCATTAAAAGCTTTTTTCATCTTACGATATGGGTGATCACGTCTAAGAAATCTCCGATGCCCTAGGTAAACCGTCTTCTTTCCATGATGCAACTGAGTGTAGCATGTGCCTTCTTCACATATAGGGCATGCTTTATGCCCCTTGACACTGTATCCGGACAAGTTACCGTATGCTGGAAAGTCGTTGATGGTGCAAAATAACATGGCACGAAGCTTGAAAGTCTCATGAGAATACCCATCAACTACATCAACACCTTCCACCCACAACGTTTTCAAGTCTTCAATCAAGGGACCTAGATAAACATCTAAGTCATTTCCCGGTTGCTTTGGACCCGAAATCATCATAGACAACATCATGTATTTGCGCTTCATGCACAACCAAGGGGGCATGTTGTAAATCACCAACAGAACAGGCCATGAACTATGAATACTACTCATGTTACCATAAGGATTCATTCCATCCGTAGCAAGTCCAAGTCTTAGGTTTCTTGGCTCATCGGCGAAATCCGGAAACATAGTATCGATATTCTTCCATTGAATAGAATCAGCAGGATGGCGAACCTTTCCATCACGTTTCCTCTCATCATTATGCCATCTAAGATTCTTCGCATCTTTCGCATTGGCAAACAATCGCTTGAACCTTGGAATTATTGGAAGATACCACAACACCTTCGCAGGAGGACCCTTTTTCTCACATCATCAACATCATCATCATCATCACCACCCTTCACTTTGTATCGTGATAACCCACATTTGGGGCAATCGTGTTTGTCTTCATGAACACCGGTGTACAATATGCAATCATTGGGGCATGCGTGTATCTTCTTATACTCCATACCCATAGGACACAATACCTTCTTGGCCTCATAGTTACGGTCAGGCAATGTGTTATCCTCCGGAAGCAAGTCTTTCAACACTTCAAGCAATTCCGTGAAGCTTTTATCGCTCCAACCATTTCTCGCCTTCACACAAACCAATTTTAGCACCGTCGACAACCGTGTATGAGTAGTACACCCTGGATATAAAGGCTTATCCGCATCACCGCACAACCTATCATACACATGCGCTCGATGAAAAGATTCGTGTCCAATATCACGGATCATGTCCTCTACTCGATCATCCTCCATATCTACGTCAACGTCCTCACTTTGGGAGACACTCGCCGTATTACTACTCAACAACATATCACCATGCCATATCCATCTTGTATAACTCAAGCAAATCCCTTCACAAATCAAATGAGTACGTATATCCTTCACCGTACATTTCCTCGTATTCAAACACTTGACACAAGGACAACAGAACATTCCATTACTATTAGGAACATTCCTTTGAGCAAATTCTATAAATTCTCCCACCCCCTTCAAATACTCAAAGCACTAGTACGCTTACAAACCATCCAACTACGATCCATAACTAGATAGGTCCCTGTAGATATACAAAACATATATATATCCAATATAAGGACAATACGGGAGATTGAAAACTATAGTTTTTTAAGCTTAATGGCCAAGCACTCGTCACGGCCCGGCGGTGATGTCCATCACGCCGTAACGTGCCAACCGAACGGACCATGCCATCACGCAGTGCAGAATTGATCACGGCCTAGCCGTGATTAGCATCACTACCGTGACAGATCAACCAAGCAGAGCAACATGCACTCAAAACCAAAAACAGAGACGTACATTCCAAACAACTCAAACTCACGGTTTCAAGTTTCAACCATCGAGACTATAGTTTCAACATACACTCAAAACCAAAAATACAAAAATGTGCCCTAAATACTCACCGAAATAGGTGCTCGCGTGGTGGTGGGGGAGGGGAGCTCGAGTGGTGGCCAACGTTCGATGTGGTTACTGAGAGCAGAGGGACAAGGAGAGTTAGTGTGCGGGAAGGGGAAAGAGAGATGTACGTCAAGTTATTGCAAAGAATGAATGGAAAGACAGAGTTAGGGTTAATAGTGTACCTCACGGTGGTGGCGAAGAAGCCCTCGCGGTGGTTGCGGTGTAGATGAGCTCGCGATTAGGGTTCTGTGCTGGGTGAGAGTGAGAGTGAGGGTTGAGAGTGCTTTAGGGTTGAGCGTGATGAAAAGAGAAAAGAGACGACGTCGTACGAGCGAAGTGCGAGAAGGCGCACGGTGTAAACATATTAAAACAACATTTAACGTCGGTTGTATTAAACAATCGACGTTAAAATTAATTTTTAACGTCGTTTTATTAACAAACCGACGTTAAATATTAATATTTTTAAAAAAACACTTTTAACGTCCGTTGTTGAATACAACCGACGTTAAAAGTGTTGTGTCTCGTATAAAGTAACATTCTTCATGTGATCTGTATCACGCCTCTTCTTTTCCTCTATATTTCTATTCCTTCACAAAATGGCTCTGAGACCTGTGCTAATTGAGTGACAACAGGGCATTTCAGATAGCTAGGGATATAGGATTATTTACGTCAGCTATTTTTTTAACTGAAGTAAAAATCACACTTTTAACGTCAATTGTATAAACAACAGATGTTAAAAATAAATATTTTTTATTTTAAAAACACTTTTAACTTCAGTTTTATTCAACAACTGACGTTAACAGACCTGTGTTAAGAGTGACAACAGGGCGCGCATTTCAGATAGGGATATAGGATTATTTACGTCAGCTGTTTATTTAACTGAAGTAAAAATCACACTTTTAACGTCAATTGTTTATACAACTGACGTTAAAAATAAATATTTTTTATTTTAAAAACACTTTTAACGTCAGTTTTATTCAACAACTGACGTTAAAAGTGTATAAGTTTCTTCCTATTCCTTCGGGCGTTTTCTTTTCTGCACGTTTATAATATATGACTGCCAACTCCCAATGCGCCTTGGAACCTAATGCTCTTAATGATCAATTTAATTTTTTAGCAACTTACGACGCCTAGTAACTTCATCCCCTACTCCTATAAATAGCTTCCTTCCTTCCTTTAATTTTAATTTTCTGCTTCACAATATGGCTCTGCCATGGAGATTAACTTCATCACTCTTTCTTCCTATACCTAGACTTAAAGGTCTCTGTCTTAATGGTCAAACAACTTCTGAGGTTGTGTAAATCGCATTACATGGGTGATAAGGGTGTGTAAATCGCATTATGTGAATTGCACACACCATCATCCTTCTGGAGAATCAGCAGCTACAGTTCCAAAACCTCAGCTTTGGAACCAAGTGGCTGTTCCAAGAATATTGCTGAAACAGATCGAGTGCACCCTTCACTCTGCCACGGCTCCAAAGTGACTGTGGATTCAGATGGAGCATCGACTTCAAATGAGGGAGGGGATGCATTCAATGTTGGAGATTCTGAGGACAGGACTGAGAAGAAAATGATGTTGAAGCAAAAACTTTTTTATATTTTAGTGCTATCTTGCGGAAATTTTTTATCTTTTAAACATGTAATTGTAACTTATGAATCGCTTCAATGAGATACGATTTGATTATACATATATAACTTGTTTTATGTTAAGTGTTTATTTATTTTAATTTGCACAAGAATTTGTTAATTTACTAATTCAAGCTAATTAATTAAGATTAAAAATAAACTTTTTAAAAAAAAAAGATTAGAAATAAACTGCACTATATGGAGTGATGATCTGCGTTAAGAGTGACAACAGGGAGATGACAACGAAAGAAAGATAGGAATGAGTTGATTATTTACGTCAGTTATTTATTTAACTGAAGTAAAAATCACACTTCTAACGTCAGTTTTATAAACAACTGACGTTAAAAGTTTTAATAATTTCTTGCAAAACACTTTTAACGTCAGTTCACTAAACAACTGACGCAAATAGTGATTTCATATTTACAAAATTGTCACCGCCTCACTTTTAACGTCAGTCCTTAAAACAACTGACGTTAACAGTGAATTAATGATGTCT